>JAWNZC010000235.1:0-375000 GCA_035771165.1 Paragorgia papillata
TGATATACGTAGATGAGTACCGTAGGCAAGTCATGCAACATCCGTTTACCTGCATTGTAGCTGGGTGTACTCAGAGCGGTAAGACCGTTTGGGTGAATACACTTCTGGAGAACGCAAGAACAACCATAAATCCCCCTCCTGGACGTTTCATATGATGTAATGGGCAGTGGCAACCCATGTATCATGAGATGATCAAAACTATACTGGGCATTTAGCTTAAAGACTAGTTTCCCGACTCAGGAAAATCTTCCGCATGACAGGAACGGACCGACAGGAAAGTTTCCTTTGTATTAAAGTCATTAGTTCCGACCGAGAGCTCACAAGACAAAGAAAACTTCCCTGTCCGTCCCGGTCCCGAGGAAGATTTTCCTGAGTGGAAACTAGGCATACCTTCCAACATAGATAAATATCACTTTTTAGATGTTTCGAAGAGAAACCTTATTGTCCTCGATGATCTTATGGATCAATCAGGGGGAGATAAACGTATTGCTAGTTTATTTACAAGGGTCAGCCATCATCGGAAGCTCTCCGTGATCTATATTTATACATTGTTCGGAATATATTTCACCAAGGAAAGGAAACCAGAAACATCTGTCTTACCGCACACTATATCGTACTCTTCAAGTCTCCGAGGGATACGCAGCAAATTTCTATCTTGGCATGAACCCTGGACATGTCCAGCAATTTATGAAGAGCTGCGAGGAAGCCACAAGTCGCCCTCATGGATATGGCTTATGCTTGATCTAAAGCCGGCTACGGATGACCAACATCGTCTCAAGACCAATGTTTTTTACCTGAAGAAAATAGCTCCGTCCTGGAGCAGAACATAAGCAGATATATTCAAAAGAAATCGTATCAGCAACCTCCAATCGTCAACGCTATGTACAGGCAGAACAGCTAACATGCGAGATATTGTACAAACACCACAATTAACACCCGATGAAAAGAACATCCTATATACTCTAATCAACTCGATCGTTTTCTGACATTCCAACAACAGCTGCAGAACCAGCAGCATCAAGTTCAAACTAATCTTCAAACACAGCTACTAATAAAAGTTATACAAAATGTAACAGAGACCCCACAGAAATGAACCTCAACAACCTGAACACCTTCCGTTAGATCCTCCGTCTGGACTTAGTGTACCTAAACCATATTTTCTAACTCCTCCTCCGACTGTTGAATACCCAAAGCGGAAACCTTTGCAAAAATGGTTAATTGTTGATTCTGACACAAGTAACAGCGATTCCGGTGAAAACGACTCGGACAACGAAGACGCACATGCATGGAGAAGACCCATACGAAACAGAAGATGATACTGGAGTACAAAACTATTACTAAACATCCCTCTCTTAGGGGGCGATTACATGGACCGCGCTGGCCTGATTACCCGGGCTGGCCCGCTTTATATATAAAGCGCATCTTTTTTTTAACATTTCGATTACATGGCAAGCGGGCTAGCCCGTTTTGCCGGGATCCCGGGTTGTCGCAACTGTGCTAGCGGTTAACCGAGATGAAAATGCCAATACAATCGTTTTCATCCCGGCAAACCGGGCTGAAAAGCTGTTGAACACGCTTCGATATATACGCATTGAAAGGAACTGAAATAGAACATCAAAACCTTGTTCGTGTGTTTCGTGACCATAGCGAAGACTTAATAAATTAATTATTCTTCGTGAATTCGTGGGTTAGCTAAGACTATAACAATTTTTTTATTAACGGTGGGCTTACAAAATAAATAATAGACTAATTATTAGTGTAAAACGTAACTTTTCCCATATTTACTTGATAATTGCGCATTTCGGCCTGAAAGCATCCACGTCAATTCATCCAGTGTTACCGGGCTATCCCGCTCCATGTAATCGTTTCGTAAACTCAGCCCGGACCATGTAATCACCCCCTTAATACCTTTATGCTGTGTTGATTGTAATAGAATACTTACCACGCAATCCGGTAAAGGACCTGAGTATAAGGTGGGAACACTAGATCTCGAGTTGCGATCGTCAATAGTTAACTTGTTCTCAATCGGCTTCCCTTAGTCAACAACAAAAAAAAACCATTTCTTGCATTAATTTGTACTGCAAACTATTCTTTCGTCGAAAATCCAAAGTCATTTATACTTTTAAGCATGCAGCGGATTGGCAGTCCAATCAGATCGAAAAACGAGCGTGAAGTCAATCCGGACACATGTTTACATGGAGAATCCGATCTGATTGGAACATTGTTTTTGGTTTTGGAACACTATTTTCTGTGCTACCAACTTCACTCATGCGTATCAAGTTATTTTCAAGTCCAATCGTGTTTAGATGAATCAGATTGGATTGGATACATTCAAGTCGACCCTTGCTTGAATCTCAAGTCAATCCACTCCACTGGGTGGATTGGCTTCAGCTATCCGTTTCGCCTTCACCCGCGAAAACTTTCAATCTTCTTCATATAAACACAATTAACAAGGAGAAACAACATGGGAGATTTGATTTGAACACTCAATCCGCTTCATGTATTTCAGCTCATAAACTACCTGTTGAAACTGGTCGATACGGAAATGTTTCATACAGTGAAAGATTATGCAAACATTGTGATCTAAATGAGATTGCATGGGAACGAACAACACCTTTTAATGTCATGCAGAAACACAAAGTTCGCCGATCTTAGAGTTAATTTTATGGAAAGTCTCTGTAAAATAAATAACTCATTTTCTAAATTTAGCTATCAATACCTTTTTCATGTATGTCATTGCTATGCAAGACAAAACAATTATGACTTTGGTAGCTAAATACTGTTTTAATGTTTTAACAAGTTTTGAAAGTTTATAGTTGAGCACGTACTCTAGTTTATATGTTATATGTATGTATCTTATATACCAAATCTGGTATTTATGTTGTTTGAATAAAGTGTAAACAGAGCCAAAAACCGCCTGGCTGAATTTAGCTTACCAACAATTATCGACAGAAAGAACAAAGGGAGAACAACGCGAACGCAATAAAAGTAATTCAAAGCCGTCGACATATCCCGTCTTACTGCCGACAAAATTAACGACGGTAAAAGAAGCAATGTCTCATCACTAACATGAACAATTCACTGATTCAGCACTTGTTGATATAAGATTAGAAAACGGCAAACGCTGTTAGCAATTTGTACCGCGCGGGTGGCTCGTTAATTAGAAAAGTCGGTCAATCGTGCCTGCGTGGTATAGTTGATGTAGACATCTTATTCTGACCGCTCATATAGTCCGATCCGGTAAGCTAGCTGGCACGGTTAGCGAAGTCTGTCTTGTGTTCATATGGAGTTTTCACCCCGCCTAGCGAGGAGAAATCATGAATAAAATTAGCTTGTTTGATGATTCGTGACAGGAATTAGCCATCAAAGATCACAATTTTGTCGTATTGCACAGGTTTGTTTGTTTCAAAATCAATCAATCCCTTTGTTATACAATTCGAGATACAATTGTGATTAAAATTATGTGATTATTGTGATTATAAAATTGTGATTATATAAAGCAAATTTTTATTCTTATTAATGACTTCTTCCCGGTAGACGGGAGAAGTGCTCATATGAGGAAAATTTCATCCCGCTTACAGAGATCTGGGCAATCCTTATATCATACCAGCTAGCTTGAAACCAAAGACATTGTCTTCTACTAGTCCAGGGCATGCTATTTTTCTTGTCTTTGTTATTTAGTCAAATCATGGATTGTAAAAGGACTGGATAGGAAACGAATAGTCATGTGGTGTATTGAGCCTTTTGATTGGTTAAATCGCATTCACTCAGTTTGCAAAATGGTTGAAACCTAGTTGAAAATTGTGATGTCACGAATGGCGTGAGTATGCTTGTTTTACTGAGGTTTTTAAGTGAAATTTTCTTCAAATTCTTCATATTCTCACATTAGATGACTATGTTGACGTTTCAAATGATTTTATCGCCTTACAAACCTGCCTATAAAGCCACAATCGAGTGTTCGAGGTAAACGTTGTTGATCTTTGTTTTGATGTTTTCTGTGTTGTTTAGTACTTGTTTGCTTGGAATTTGTGATGCATATATTTTAACTAGTAAACCTTGATATTTTCTTTTAAAATGAATAAGAATAGACGGGCATTTTATCGTATTGTGGCTTTGTCGTATTATTTTGATTCTAAGTTGTAATCCTAAACTTTGAATATACAAGGGTTTTTTAAGCTTGTTAATTTCAACCAGGTTGTTATGCTCACGCCATCATCAAGTTTCCTATCCAGTCTTTTTACTATCCATGGTCAAATGAATGCCAGACCAGCAACATGAAAAATTTCATGTGATATCGTGGGATAATTTTAAATATATACAGGATTTTTGAATTTTTAAAATGTAGGACAAAACTAAAATATCTCAAAAACAAAATGAAATATAAAAGATCTGTAAACTTGACGTCTAATATTCTTTAAAATTAAAAAAAGTTTATTTTAACCCTTTAACGGACAGATGACCAGGAGGTCTCCACTTGACGAGTAAAATCGTCTGGCGTTAGCCAGAGTAAAAGTACAATAAGTTGCCAAATGGCAACCATGCCTGATAAAGGGTTAGTGGACATAGTCTTTAGTGGACATATAGCCTTTAGTGGACATATAGTCTTTAGTGGACATATAGTCTTTAGTGGACATATAGTCTTTAGTGGACATAGTCTTTAAAAAACATTGCATTGCAATATAAATTAAGTTCGTCTAACTTGAAAGAATTCCTGAAACGGTAAAGACCTTCCCCTTTCCCCTTTTTTTCATTTTCGGGATATTTCAATTTGTTGTTCAATTTGTAAATAAGATGGTCTCCGACGTCATGCAGGGTAGAGCATTTTCACAGAGCAAACTTAGTTAAGGCAAAGCATAAACCGAAAATAAACATCTTGAAACTAAAAATATGAGCTAAAACAAGAAAACAAATGAAACGCGTTAACGGTGATATGTATTGCAAAGTCATCGTCAGACCATGGATAGTAAAAAGACTGGATAGGAGACTTGATGGCGTGAGCATAACAACCTGGTTGAAATTGACAAGCTTAAAAAACCCTAGTATATTCAAAGTTTAGGATTAATACAACTTAAAATAAAAATCGAACTGCCTATAAATACGACAAAGCCACAATAAAGTAAAATTCCCGTCTATTCTTAAGGCCATGTCACACGAGGCAATTTTTATTGAACTTGCAAAGCAATGGCGTTGCATTGCAATAGTTGCTACGAGACAAGTTGCAGCGTGCAACACTCCACTACAACTTGTTTTGCAACATGCAATATTTTTTCAGCAAAAATCGCATTGCAAGTTGCAAGGAAAATTGCTTCGTGTGACATGGCCTTTACTCATTCTAAAAGAAAATATCAAGGTTTATACTAGTTAAAATATGCTTCACAAATTCGGAGCAAAACAAAGTACTATTTTGGGACGCCAGTTTCTTCAAAACAACACAGGAAACATCAAAACAAAGATCAACAACGTTTTCCTCGAACACTCGATTGTGGCTTAGGCAGGTTTGTAAGGCGATAAAATCATTTGAAACGTCAATATAGTTATCTGAATGTGAGAATATGAAGAATTTGAAGAAAAGTTCACTTAAAAACCTCAGTAAAACAAGGATACTCACGCCATTCGTGACATCACAATTTGTAACTAGGTTTCAACCATTTTGCAAACTGAATGCGATTTAACCAATCAAACGGCTCAAAACACCCCACATGACTATTAGTTTCCTGCATCCAGTCCTTTTACAGTGCATGGTCAGACCAAGTGACTAGAATCAAATATCTACGTTGAGTTCTATATATACAAAAATGGAGAAATAGGATACCATCCCACTTGGTCTGAAGATAACTTTGTAATAAAGTCGAAATATCACCGTTTGATTTGTTTTCTTGTTTATTTTCGGTTTGTGCTTTAAACTCAGTTATATCTCGAAGTTTATTCAACAAATTCACTTAAAACTGTGTACATTAAAACTCCTCGTGACACTGAACGTTTCATGTTGAGCAATCATGGAGGTTTATATAAGTGGTTATGACGTCAGAGACTCATTTACATGGCAAACAAACTGAAATAACTAAAAAACGAAGAATGATATGAAAAAGTTGTAAAAGATCTTCCATTACAATTTCACTAGTTCTTTCAAAATAGACAAATTTAATTTCTATTGCCAATGCCCTTTAATAAAGACAAGATTAATTTTTGCATCATAGAAACACAAAAGATGTTGAAGGGGCAAAAAATCTTCTATTCAATTTTGATTTTATCTAGAAGTACTTTCCGTATGAGCGTTCTTATTAAATCAATATCTCATCATGTTCCAGAGACATTCAGGTTTTTGTACGATGCAAATGAGATGCCTTATGATGTCATCTACTCCACACTGACCAAACAAACTTCCCCAAATGAGAAATATATCAAGCAATAACTGTGTACATTGCAATGTACCATTACTATACCATTCGTATTAGAACAGCTTCAAAGCTTCAGCACAATGTACCTACCCTATTATAGGAAATTAACGCTCCATGAAATTAACACGAATTTCCAAAATTCGCGTTAATTTAAGTCGTGTTAATTTTTGCGAGCGTTAATTTCCGCGACTTTAATTAAGTGGAGCGTTAATTTCCGCGACCTTGATTTCTATTAATATAACCCTAAATTCTGGATCCTGTTCAGATGCTGTAAATAATGCTCGAAGTGACCAGATTTCTCCTCTTAACCCCTATACATTTAGGTATTAAAGGTTCTCAAGCAACCGCCAGTCTGGTTTTACATGCAGTATACATTTGTTTTGTTCAGGTTTTTTATATTCAGTGTTAAAATAAAAATATGTTCCTGTTGTCACCACAAACTGCGTTGTGTTAATCGCGTTAATTTCCTTCGTTTTGAAATCTTACATCCTTTTCGCGTTAATTTCCTTCATTCGGAAGTTGTTTTAACTTCAAATCGCGTTAATTTAAGCCGCGTTAATTTCAAATACCTTAATTAACCCGAGCGTCAATTTCCTATAATAATAATTATTTCCGTAGATATTCCTCCCCCTTTACAGAGGAGTAGAAGACATCATAAGGTATCTTATTTCCATTTTTTAAAAACCAAAATATCTTGGAAACATAAATGAGAAATTGAACAAGCGAAGAAGCTATCCTTCTTTATTTTCAAAACAATTCAAAATAAAATCAAAATTGAGATTTTGGCGTCTTACGAAAGGCTTTCTTCAAAAAGACCCTTTAAAAAAGACTTTCCAAATCAGGTTAATGTATAATATTTTAAATTAGTAAAGGTAAAATACACTTTTTATATTCAATGCAGACAGTTAAAACAACCTTGTATATATAGAATTCATTCTCAAATCGTGCTCAGTATTTATACTAAAAAGATTATCATTATCTTTTTAAAATGTAAGAAGTATTTTTAAAAAGTATTCAGTCTTGTACGAGTGGTTTCTAAAAACCATCCAGTCGTAATTTACAAATAAAACAAAAGCATAGTGCTGAAGTAGTTTCTAACTGACCAAGGGAAGGATTAAGATTCGGTTTAAAATATCATTCGTGTCTTTATAACATTCTGCTAACTTCATTCAGGGTTCTAAAAAGTAAAAGATAACCAATAAATTACTTGGCAAAAAATAACAAATATATGATTTAACAATTATTCACCGATATTCACGGAGCCTGAGGTGAATAATTGTTTTAAATACACATTTTCGTACTTTAGGAACATCATTTTCTTAAATATTGTCTATCGCATTGAGAAATTGACTGGGGGCCATGTTGAATAAACGCTGTAGGCAGGCGCGCAACTAGAACATTTCGAGGGCAGGGGTTGAACGCAAAAAAAGGGCAAAGTCGTTCAGTGTTCTAAACAATTTACAGTGCCATAGCAAGGTGTCAAAAATTAGGGGGCAGTAGTTGCAATTATTGACCGCAACCTCCCCCGGAAATTTTTGAAATCTAGAACCTCGGAAACACCATTTGCAGCAATTTAGCGAACTTTTTCATCTAATTCTACAGCGAGTATAGTTCAAATTTTACTGTAAAAACGAAGAAATTATCACACCAACATACCCTACAGGTTGCCAAAAATTCAGCTCTATCTCTATGATTGGTTCAGGGAATTGAAGCCTCGACAGACGACACTTCACAAAAGTGAACATATTTTGGGGGTCCGTTGCTCCGTTTGAGATTTTGAGTCGCTTAATCTTTCAATAATTAAATACCTATACATTACTAAATAGCTTCTAATTCTTCTAAGATGCCTCTGCCCTCGGACACATCAAAAGTTCGACATTTGGTCTTAGCCTTATTTTGCACAAAGTTAAATTCAGGTTATCAAAACAGGCAAAGAACTTCATCTGCGAAAAATTTGGGGCACTGATTTGGGATACTAGATATCTTCGTTATGCTTCTTCGAGAACACTCAACAGCCACTATTGTATTGCGTACTACACCAGACGATTAATTGTCTGTTTATCTAATGTCTAACCTGGTATTAGAGGTCTCGCAAAAAGGGCAGGGGTTGCACCCCCCACCCCCCCCCCCCCCCCCCCCTAGTTGCGCCCCTGCTGTAGGTGATTATCGAGAACTAGTCCGAAGTAGCTCGACCAATCACCGCGCGCGATTTTCTATAATCACCTGTGCATTATTTATACACAGCAAAATCCTGATTCTTATTTTAAGAAAAAAAATACTTGTTTTAAGCAAACAATTGCTTAAAACAAGTAAGATTGTTCTTGTCAGTATAGTAAGAATAATATTCTTACCAAGAATCTTGTCAAGAATCTTGCCAAGAATATTATTCTTACCTAGAATTTTTCGAGAATAATTTTACTTAAAATAAGAAATAATATTCTTGTGCAATTCTTGTTTCAAGCAAAAAATTACTTGTTTTAAGTAATAGACGGCCGGCCAACCTCGATAAAAGTGTCTCAAAAACACCGTTGATGGCATTTTTTGTTACAAGCAGGCAACCATGCTAAATCGTATCGGATAGTGTATACTTTGAAGGTGAGGGGTGTTGGCAGCCGTAATTATTGATTTATATACTAAAATTTAGAGCTTTTTGAAAGCACAATGTGATGGATGGGATATCTGTAAAGTGCTGCCTATTTACGTTCGTGTTTTATTTGAATTAGCTAAATTTAGAATGCTATCCAATCAGCGTGCCTCTAGTTTTGCTTAACCTAATTCGCATAACTCACAATCATAAACAAACAAGAAATATGGCGTGAATACACCAAAATATAATACTTCGAAGAAAGGCTACAAAAAGGTAAGCTTGCCAAGAATCAGAAATTTATTTGATCTGGTAGTTACAGGAAAGTCTCATATTCGTAAATTACTTCGTTTTATTTTGGTAATTTGCCGATACCGTCATCTATCTACTGTTATAAAGCTGAGCTTTTGTACTACAGTGTAGTGTTACTTATATTGTTCCTTAGACATTTAACTCACCGGTTCTGGCGGTTCAACAGTGCTGTCTTGTGATACACGAAAGGCAACCGGCCTAGTCATCTTGATCAATGTCTAAGCTACATTTCTATGCTGGTTGCCTGCTTGTAACAAAAAGGTTTCAGATTGTTGTGGCTGTTCTTCCAAGTGTTATATTTAGGCGAATTTGCGCCATGTTTCTTGTTTGTTTATAATTGTGAGCTATGCGAATTAGAATAATCAGAACTTCAGGCACGCTGATTGGATAGCATTCTGAATTTGTAATTCAAATAATACACAAACGTAAATAGGCATCGCTTTACAGATATCCCATCCATCACATTGTGCTTTCAAAAAGCTCGAAATTTTAGTATATAAATCAATAATCACGACTGCCAACACCCTTCACCTTCAAAGTATACACTATCCGATAGGATGTGGCATGGTTGCCTGCTTGTAACAAAAAATGCCATCAAAAGTAATATTTTGAAGCTTTGGCCGGCCCTCTAACCCGTAATATAATAATATTGACGGGTTGTTATTCTGGAGCAATCTTGAAACTTAACCAACATATCATCGCAAACTCACCACAAACAACCCAGGCAAGTGTATTTTGTTTATTTCAGTGCGTCAAGGTTATTTTGAGCTAATTTAGCATGTTGGATTTCTCGTAGAGACAATAAATTGTGTTGACTTGTACAACGGCTTATTTAATGAATTCAGTTCATTCAAATATATAAGCTCACGTACATAGACCGGAAGCCCGATGGTCAATCTGGCGGGAAAACTTTCCAAATATATTGGAATATTTTCTCACGTGATTCCAGCCTTTGCCAGGGCGTTTGATCGGCCTGCTCGCTTCCTTCCTCAAACGCCCTGGGGACGAGGTTGATGAATTACAACAATATTTTAGGAACACTTCTATATTACCACGACAGTAATAAGTGTTTGACTTTTCCGTAATAAATGTTCGCTTTTGTTTTCAAGTTTGACTAGTTCCTTATTCAAACAAATCCTGGCATTGTGGAAACCTACCAAAGCTAAGTGACGATGAACACCATACATTATTGGTAACTTCCGGACGTTGTCAAGAAAATTGAGTTCCGCTCGTTCGGGAGTCATTCCTCTACAAATATTAAAAAAAAAAAAATCATGTTTATTATTTATTGCTGCATGAGCTTCCGATTTGTTGAATCAGACCTTCATCAGAGCAACGTTGACGGCAATAAACAAAACCGATCAACAAGAATCACGCGAGAACACAATGGCGTCTAGTCACCACAGGTCGTGTTACTACTGTACAGGTTTTAGCTTATTACAATTTTTCACCATGCAAACATTCGAGCAATTGCGGTGCCCTGAAAAGTTAGCTTGCGGGCGCAGCTGACTTTCAGGCAGCTTTATATTTTATCTGCGATGTTCGTGCGGAATCAATAGCAAGCGTCATTTTTGGCGCTTGTTTGGGGGGAATCAATAGCAAGCGACATTTTTGGCGTTTGTTCGTGCGGAATCAATAGCAAGCGACGTTTTTGGCGTTTGTTTGTGTGGAATCAATAGCAAGCGACATTTTCGACGTTTGTTCGTGCGGAATCAATAGCAAGCGATATTTTTTGCGTTTGTTCGTGCGGAATCAATAGCAAGCGACATTTTTGGCGTTAGTTTGTGCGGAAACAATAGCGACATTTTTGGCGTTTGTTGTGCGGAATCAATAGCAAGCGACATTTTTGGCGTTTGTTTGTGCGGAATCAATAGCAAGCGACATTTTTGGAGTTAGTTCGCGCGGAATCAATAGCAAGCGACATTTTTGGCGTTTGTTTGTGCGGAATCAATAGCAAGCGACAGGGCACCGCTCTTTAGTACTGTGTCTGGTTAATATTCTAACTCCACTCTACAAATTCAACTAAAAAATGTTTGACATAATTTAAAAACTCGCACATTCCGGTTTGGCCCAAGTTTAATTACGTACTGGAGTCATTGTTGAAACACAACAAATTGCACTTTTAAAGTTCTTATCAAACAAAAATTTGACGATTGAACCACAACACTTTAATAAAAAAAAATACCGCACAAATTCATGGGAGGCGGAGAAACTGTTTGGCTTAGCTTTGATAACAATAAGAAGGCTCTGTATGTTCAGCACAAAGTGTCTATAAAATGAAAAATTCATTGGCATTTTTGTGTAAATACGCAAATTAAGAGCATGGTAGGAGCATTCAACGAAAATTTCAAAGGAAATAGAGATTACTTCATGGTTGGTGAGCGCGTACGATTTTTATTCACTAGTGGATTATTACAAGCGAACGAGTGAGCGCAGCGAACGAGTGAGCTTATAATAATCCACGAGTGAATAAAAATCGTATTCGCGAACCAACCATGATGTAATTTGTTTATTATATAAGTACTGAGATTTCATTCACGATGACAAAGTTTTTAATGTTATTAACGTAGAATATTTAATGGCATTTATTCATTTCCGGTTTGCATAATTAAAGTACTATCGACATCGAGGTCGTTTATAGTCGTTAATATTTGTATAAAGCGTTTATATTTGGGGTTTTATTAATGTTATTATATTTATTGGGTTTTTTTTAGTTTTTTTTATTGTTTTTTTAGTTGTTTTTTTTTGTTGTTTTTTTATTACTTTTTTTTTATTGTTTTTTTTTGTTTTTTGTTTTTTTAGTTTTTTTTTTATTGTTTTTTTTTTGGGGTTTTTTTTTTTTAGTTTTTTTGGGTTTTATGTGGTGGAAAAGGAACGTATTTTCCCGTACGATCATTTTTCACTAGTAAAAAAACATCGTTCGTCCAATCAGACGGCACGAACGATATTGTTTCACTAGTGAAATTTCATCGTTCACGTCGCTGATTGGCTGTGGCTAAATTCCATACGATTATTACGCAATGACATTTTAATGAATAAATCTCAGTACTTATATAATAATCTGGTGTATAGTCTTCGCGCTATCAACTCTCGAAGTTTGCCATGGATAGTTCGTTTTTGGAGAAATTTGGGCTCTTGGTAACAATGCCTTACGACGTACCCAAATGAACCATTGGTGCTAAAATCCATTGTCCGTATGCAAAAGTCCAAGTTTTCTCTAAAAACGAACAAGCCATTGCAAAATTTGATAGTTAATAGCACAAACACTACGCATCACATTCTCTTCAAATTTTCTGTGAATGCTCCCACCTTGCTCATCTGGTCATTAAAACAACTAAAATGCCAACGAGCTTTAAACTTCATAGACATCTTAAGTACAGTCAACATCTCTATGTGTACCGTATTGGTGCTTAATTGTGTCTCTTGTGGTAATCGTGAATTTTTTCTATCAGATCGGGTGGCTAAAATTAGCAAAAATATAAATGCGTGAATTCACCAATATAAAGTTGACAGTAGATGTCATTTTTGAAACGTGTCACTTCACCGCACCGCACGTCACTTCACTTCACTAAACGTCACTTCATGTCACTTCACTATACTACACGTAACGTCACTGCACCACTTTACTACACGTGACGTCACCTCACTTCACTTCACTACACGTACACTATACTTCACTTCACTTCACTTCACTACACGTCACTTCACTTCACTACAAATGACGTCACTTCACTTCACTTCATTCCGCACTACTTTACTTCACTTCATTTCACTTCACGTGACATCACTTCACTACACGTGACGCATTTCACTCCGCACTACTTCACTTCACTTCGCTTCACTTCACTTCACTTCACTTCACTTCACTTCACTTCACTTCACTTCACTTCACTTCACTTCACTTCACTTCACACCACTTCACTCCACTTCACTACACGCGAGGTCACTTCACTCCACTTCACTGCACTCCACTCTACTCCACTCCACGCGACGTCACTTCACTTCACTCCACTACACGCGACGTCACTTCATGATCACTTCACTTCATTTCACTTGACTTCACTTCACTTCACCTCCTTTAAAAAACCACTCACTTGATCAGGGCAGAACTTGAAATCGTCTAGATAATTTGAGCTATGTTCTCTAGAATGATAGTCTCCAAACTCAGCTAGATAGGCAAATAAAACATTGTTTATGAAAAATATATTGAAGCTTTGCACATCTGAAAAAGTCAGTAAGACTAACCTTGTACAATAAAAGAACCAAGTAAGGCATAAATAGGCATTGAGCATTCCAATCTTTATAAAGAGAACACAGTAAAATGTAAAGAAGAGTACACGTAGAGTAGTCTCCTTCGCAGACGTTCTTATGGCTCGCTCACACTCCCCAACCAACGTCTGCTGAAATGAGCCACACATTCCATTCCCTTAAACCGACCAATCAAAGCGAGGCTTCCAGATTCTGGAAACCTGGCCTCCGACCTTGAGGCTTGAGCTGACCGTTATATAACCAATATTTCTTAAGACTTTTGCTTATAGTTTAGTAAAAAATTTGCGTCAATAGAATCAATAAGATGTTGTAACTGTAAATCGCGATATGAATACATGTACATGAAGTAAAGTTAACAGCGTCACTGCATTTTGGTATATATGAAGCTCAGTAACATCATCCAGGTTGCTACCCAGACATGGCCAGACATCCCAGTAAAAAATTATTATCCGCTAAATATATTTCGCCGACACTTGTTAGCTTTTTTAAAGCTTTTCGCACAGATTTATTTACACGACCAGCAAGAACATATTCATAATACCATTCTTCGTAAATTTTGTAACGCTCTGAACTATAGTAAGCGAAATATTAGCTTTCAAGTAAACTAATTCGGGCAGTCGCTTCAGACACTAAACACCTTTTAGCTTTGAACTTTTGTTTACAATCTTAAATTTCTCTTACGCTCTACACTGACTTTCACGCTTATTTGTTTGCATAGGCAGCAAGAACATAGTCAAGACAATATTCTTCGTAAATTTCGTGAAGTTCTAGGCTAAACTTTTCAAAATATTAGCTTTCGACTAAACAAATTACACATAACAATAATAGCCCAGGACGGCTTTATTTAGCACGACAATGGTGTAATTTCATTGGTCCATGTACACAAAGGGAATGGAATGTGAGCAGACGTTAGTTGGGGAGTGTGAGCGAGCCATAAGAACGTCTGCGAAGGAGACTAATGTAGAGTAGAGTAGGATGGACCTAGTAGGGTAGACTAGAGTGGGTAGAGTACTAGTAGAGTACGAGTAGAGTACGAGTAGAGTACGAGTAGAGTACGAGTAGAGTACGAGTAGAGTACGAGTAGAGTACGAGTGGAGTGGAGTGGAGTAGAGTGGAGTGGAGTGGAGTGGAGTGGTGTGGAGTGGTGCGGAGTAGAGTGGAGTGGAGTGGAGTGGAGGTTGGGCTTGGGGTAACACCGCTGCCAAACGTTTGCGCATGCGTGAATTCGCTGAGTAAACATTGCAAGAAAAGTGGGAACTACCCGTGGCGACAACAACCAGACAACGAAGACTAAATAAGACTCGACTATTAATTTGTGTTTTAAAAAAAGGGTAAAGAAAATTACGAAGGGGTAAATTCAGAATATGTTACAATATTGACAAGGAAGCATGCATGCACAAATGACCTACCTTATCTTTTTGGTAGTATGCTTATAATTTTAACTTTTGTGACTCTCGGACCAGTCCAAATATTTCAGTGTTTTCCCGCCCTTTTTCTGAAGACGAGCTCGGACGTCGCGCATGCGCAAAACGTTTGGCATCGGTGTTGGTTGGGGTTGGGGTGGGGTGGGGTTGGGTTGGGGTGGAGTGGAGTGGGAGTAGGGAGTGGAGTGAGTGGGGCGGAGTGGAGTGGAGTGGAGTGGAGTGGAGTGGAGTGGAGTGGAGTGGAGTGGAGTAGAGTGGAGTGGAGTGGAGTGGAGTGGTGTGGAGTGGTGCGGAGTAGAGTGGAGTGGAGTGGAGTGGAGGTTTTGTGTTTTAAAAAAAGGGTAAAGAAAATTACGAAGGGGTAAATTCAGAATATGTTACAATATTGACAAGGAAGCATGCATGCACAAATGACCTACCTTATCTTTTTGGTAGTATGCTTATAATTTTAACTTTTGTGACTCTCGGACCAGTCCAAATATTTCAGTGTTTTCCCGCCCTTTTTCTGAAGACGAGCTCGGACGTCGCGCATGCGCAAAACGTTTGGCATCGGTGTTGGTTGGGGTTGGGGTGGGGTGGGGTTGGGTTGGGGTGGAGTGGAGTGGAGTGGAGTGGGGTGGAGTGGAGTGGGGTGGAGTGGAGTGGAGTGGAGTGGGGTGGAGTGGAGTATAGTGGAGTGGAGTGGAATGGAGTGGAGTGGGGCGGAGTGGAGTGGAGTGGAGTGGAGTGGAGTGGAGTGGAGTGGAGTGGAGTGGAGTGGAGTGGAGTGGAGTGGAGTAGAGTAGAGTAGAGTAGAGTAGAGTACTAGTAGAGTAGACTACTAGTATAGTAGACTACTAGTATAGTATAGTATAGTATAGTATGGTATGGTATGGTATGGTATGGTATGGTATGGTATGGTATGGTATGGTATGGTATGGTCTGGTCCGGTCCGGTCCGGTCCGGTCTGGTCTGGTCTGGTCTGGTCTTGTCTGGTCTGGTCTGGTCTGGTCTGGTCTGGTCTGGTCTGGTCTGGTCTGGCCTGGTCTGGTATGGTATGGTATGGTATGGTATGGTATGGTATGGTATGGTATAGTATGGTATGGTATGGTATAGTATAGTATAGTATAGAACATTCTCGTCCCCAGAGCTTCTCCAGTGCTGGCGCGCGGAAAAGGCGCTGGGGAATCCAAACCGGAACACCAAGTTTCTTTGGTGTTCTTTCTAAAGCGGATACGTTTACGTTATTTGTTTCTGTTACTGAGCTGTAAAACATTTAATGTTATATGTAATCATATACATTGGATCTTATTAAAAAATCTTGTTCAAAAAAAAATAATAATAGTTAATACTGATGTTTGCAACCTGGCTTCAATCACACCACCTTTCACATGTATATTTCAAAGTGATATAAACAGATGGTAAAGAATTACCGTATTTTGTTCTTACCTGCCATTCAAAAGTGATTCTCTTAGTTGAAGTACAAATTGGTATCTAAAAAATTGACAT
This sequence comes from Paragorgia papillata, assembly GCA_035771165.1. Taxonomy (NCBI): domain Eukaryota; kingdom Metazoa; phylum Cnidaria; class Anthozoa; order Scleralcyonacea; family Coralliidae; genus Paragorgia; species Paragorgia papillata. The sequence goes on from JAWNZC010000235.1 coordinate 16,476, forward strand.
ATGAATGCTCAAATGTTACTCAAACCTTAATAGTATTAGTTTCATATAACTGTTACGTCAAATTACTTTTAATCTCAACTCCATTTCACCATATTTAACTTATCTTCTTGCAAAATAGGTCAAGCATGTTGTAGTCTTTCCTATCATTGAGCACTTACCCAGTCAATCAGTGCATCTGTCGGTCAGTCCATCTATTAGCCTGCGAGCCGGCTCTCCTTTGGGGGATTGGGGAGAGGAGGAGAAGGAGAGTCTGCACGCGTAAAATCTCGTACCCAGAGCCTTCGCCGGCGCGCAAACGAAGGCTCTGGGATAATCCGTTTCAAATCGACATTTCATTGGTTGAATAATTGACAGTGGCTAGTGGACGGAAGTTAAATTTTTATATCAAGGGACATTTGAAAATATGTATTCCTTGTTCTTTCGAAAGCCTTGAAGGGTTTCAAATTTTATCTGGCGACTGAAACTTGTCAAGAACCAAACCTCTGGAACCAAGTATTCGGTGAGTACAGAAGTGGCGTGTTGCCCGCGGTGCGGTATCTTGTCAGTAATTTCAGAACTACATATCGTTGAAGTATATGGTGTACGTATGTTGTTACGTGTTGAATGAGCTTACATTTGATGTATCGTTCAAAATTCTGCGTTTTATTAAACTTGTTAAAATGTCCAAAATGTGCGAACCACTGTTTGAAATAATATTACAAATAAACAGGAAATAGATTTATTTTGAAATATTTAACGCACAACATTGAGATATATATATATATATCATACAGAAGCTCTTGAAAAATTATATTCGGGGTGGAAATTTCAAGCTTCTGGTTAAACGGGAAATATTTTAAAAATGGAAAAACGTCTGTCGTTTTGGTTCATTGCGTCGATTTCCGGCTGTATATTTGTAATGAAATATTATTTGGAACAGTGGTTCGCAAATTTTGGACAGTATAACAAGTTTCATAAAACGCAGAATCTTGAACTGTACATCAAATGAAAGCTCATTCAACATATAACAACATACGTACACACTATATTTCAACGATGCGTATAGTTCTGAAATTACTAGTCATCTTGTTCCACAAAAGTCGTGCCACTTCGGCTACGACAAGTTTGCTACTCACCGCTTTCTCTCTTGGAACCATTCAAAAGCCGTCGATAACTTACTGTTTAAAATGCTGTTTAGTTCTTGACAAGTTTATCCGCTGGTAAATAAGCGATTTGCCATAACCAGTGGGAAGAACACACAGGGTGTCTTTTCGCTCGACAACAATCGTCTTCAGGGCTTCGAACTGCTTTTCTTTGATGCGTAATCCATATCTCTAATTGTTTCTCGCAGTGCATACTTCAATGCAGCATTAAATAAATCAACGTTTTTCGAGGCCATAACAAATAAATCTAAAAGATACCGACAACATCGAATACTCTTGAAAACCGCAGTAAATGTAAATATTGCATTGAAGAAGCGCTTCGTAATCTCACGCATGCTCAATTGCGACGGAAGCTAAATTTTGGCAAGAGACGATGGATTATCCCAGGGCTTTCGGTCGACGGGCACGGCCCGCGTGAGAAGACTCTGGGAACGAGATTGGCACGCGTAGTATTGTTTTTTTAGTAGTAGCGTTCCAAATTGGGACGCAGCTTACTGATTGGACGAGATGCTGATTGTTGACGTACAACCATATATTAATAGACTGCTGGTAATTTGTGCATTTGTGTCTGAAAGATATTTCCATCAGGTAAATATTTTTAATATCTTTGACCATTTATCAAGGATTGTACGAACCGTAATCATATTATTAGGATAGACCCAGATCGATAGATCCGAATCGTTTTGAAACGAAATACTGACGTTTCTAGGGGAGTCCTTCATCAAAGTAAATACTCTGGTGAAGAGCTTTGCTCAAAATGTCAGCATTTCAAATTCGTTCCAAAAATTTCACCACCTTTTCGCTTTGCCACGGTTGTTAAACACTTTATCTGAAAGCAAATCGTCCTCTCATGGAGAAGTCAATTAATTGAAAATTTGGTATCAAAGGACCACTTCCTACGATTGAGAAAATATTATTTCTATAAAACAAACGATAAGGTTCGAGAAACACCATTCGCCTGCAATACACACAGCTTTTTGTACCGGCCAGGACTGATGGTATTTACGGATTTACCAAATTCAACAGTTGTGAATAGCAAACCGATAGCATTATTAAATCTTGCATGCCCATCAAATGATTTGTTGTTATAAAGCTCGCGGGATACCACAGAATATTTTTTATATTCCAACTTAATTATTATTGATATGACTGAAGTTCCTATGGCCAGGTAAAGTTAAAGTCTGAAAGACTCCGGCTCCTTTTCAGTTCTCCCACTCGATATGTGAAAATAGAGATAGGAAAAAGTCAGACAGGACGTAGCGTATTCGTCTGGCAAGGAAGTAAAACCGTTTTATTTGTTTACATTGCGCGTCTGGTTTTTGTGATTGGTAGCTTTTGATCATGACAACCCGTTAGAAGGGGCGGCATTCAAATTTGATAGCTATGCGTGCAGGCTCTATTTCACCTCCCGCTCCTACCCAAGAGCCGGCTCGCAGGCTATCCATCTATCGGTTCAATGGTCCGTCAGTCACTGTCGGTCACAATCAGTCACTATCAGTCAGTCAGTCAGTCAGTCAGTCAGTCAGTCAGTCAGTCAATCCATCCGTTGGTCGATCCACCCAGTCCATCCATCCATCAGACGGTCAGTCGCTCACAGTTAGTCAGTCACAGTCGGTCGGTCAGTCGCTCACATTTGGTCAGCCACAGCTGGTCACGGTGGTCGATCACGATCGGTCTGTCATGGTCTGTCATGGTCAGTCTGTCATGGTTGGTCGGTCATGGTTTATAGTCGATCACGGTCTGTCAGTCACGGTCGGTCGGTCACAATCGATCGGTCACGGTCAGTCAGGCAGCGAGGCAGCCGGTCAGTCGGTCGGTCGGTCGGTCGGTCGGTCGGTCGGTCGGTCAGTCAGTCAGTCAGTCAGCGAGGCAGTTATATTGCTAGGACTGCAAAGTATTTAACTTTTTTAAAAGGCAAAAAATCTTTTTCTCTCACCTGGTCAAATCATGTTTTATATTTGTTGGGTTTACTGGGAAGAATTTCACAGCAAAATGAAGATAATGAGTGATATTCTCATTGGCTTCTAAAATATAGTGTATACAAAATATTACTTATACTGTACATATAAAGATAACTCTACAAAATATAATTACAATATTGTAATAACAACTTATATCAACAACAGCAATAGCTACCGTACTATAACAGCAGCAGCAAACAGCAGCAACAACAACAACAAAAACAGCAGTAACAGCAACAACAGCAACAATAGGAGCAGTAAGAAAAACAGCAAAACAAAAAACAACAGCAACAACAACATTAGCAACAACAACAACAACAACAACATTAGCAGCAACAACAACAACAACAACAACAACAACAACAACAGCAGCAGCAACAACAGCAGCAGCAGCAAACAACAGCAACAACAAAAGCAGCAGTAACAGCAACAACAGCAACAATACACTGTTATTTTCAAGGAGCTGTTTTAATCCCAATGGGAGGGTCAGAGTAACTCCCTTCGCTCGAGTTATTTTAAAGGAGTTATTTTAACACCATTTGTTGGGTTATTGTAACGCCGGCGAAAGGGTAGAATTGCAGGCAATTATCTTTAATCCCCTGAAGGGGGGTCAGAGTTACTCCCCCCGGGAGAGTTATTTTACATTTGTATTTTTAACTCCATTTATTGGGTTCAAACAACACAAGGAGTATTTGAAGGAGTTTTATTCACTCTCACACATGTAGTTAAAGCTTGTTGCGTTAACGTGTTGTTGCTGCAAGCTGGTGACGTAACCAGACCTTATATGGTAAACCGCGCCATTTATTCAAAGTGATGACGAAACATCACGCCACCTTTTTCAGTCCGAAGTCCAGAGCTGCGGGGCGAAGGTTTTTATATTTTTTTGTCTGAAAAAGAGTTTTTTGAAGAAAATAACAGTAAACCACAACATTTATAACGTCTGAATTGTATCCTTGGAAGAGACAACGTTCACCACAACTGTAAATACCACTACAATGCAGAGCTGAGGACTTTTAATAAAGAAATGTTACGAAGATTATCAAGCTTTGGACACAGTAAGTAAAATTTTATAACGGGTTGCTATAAAAAGTTAGTGTTTTTCAGCATGAACGCCACGACGTTGATTAAAAAAACCTATCAATATCATATGAATAATATAATATTGTTTCTATTTTTTACGTTCAACTTTTGAGAACCCAATGTAAAAGAAAAAGCATCTCAAACTGCCCAGTCAAATGTGGAAATACAATGGTTCGGGTTTTCGTTTTTGCTGTTATCTCACATGAAGTTTGTACTGTTTGAACTGAAACAGTTCGACAAAAAAGAAACTACAACGCTGTAATATCATTGTATATAAGGTAAGAAGTCATATAACGATTAAAGTAAATTGTTCACTAAACACATATTTGTCCTAAACATCTAGTCAAAATCGAATTTTACGGATTTTTTAAACTTTTAAATCCTTGCATGTAACTTACATCCGCCGCCATAACCCATGAGCTGTCGTCCTAAATTTTCCCAATCCAATGGACAATTTGCATTATCGCAATGCATGCTGGTAGTTGAGGTACGGATTCACTTTCAGGGGAAATGGCCGGCGTCATGCGAGCATTTCGCCTGAAAGATTAATTCACTGTTTTAGCGGTATTTTCTTTCCCGAATGAGAGATTTTTACTTCTCGTTAGGACAGGTAGGTTATGAACTATGTTTTGTGTAAATGGGAGCAAAACTGCTTTTGATACTGGCGAGAAAATTACTTCAGAGTTGTCGATGGAGTGAAGAACGTTCGAACAAAACCATGCTTGAAGAAAGAACTTTTTGCACATTTCGAGGTGCGTAAAGAAATCGGTTGTTGTACAGTAAGCCGTTTGCCTTCACATTCATGCATATGTAGTAGATCTATGCAGATCGTATAGTTGATGCCCTTGTAAATGCCTCTTCTCTGCATTTTCGCTGGTTGAAATTGACAAGGCTTTGAAACAGCTCACGATCACTTGTTGTTTGAATAGAATCACCACGTGAGGCTTGGTTTTGATTTGTTTTGCATGGAAAAAAACTTGTTTCACTAGCCACTGTTCAGGTATTTTGCAAAAACTCCGAGTGCAAAGTAATTTCGGTTTCACCTAGGCTAAAATAATTGTTCTATTAACGTTAATTCTATTCGACTGTTGTCACAGAGCCCTAGTTATCGTTTTTAACCTATAGCTATAAATTGATTTAATAATATAAACTGTAGTACTATTACAGAGTAGTTTTAACATGTAAAGAATGCACTGTAGGCATATATTTAAACTGTTAGGTAGCTAGCTGAATGCTGTAAATATCCAATTAAACTGTAACTCTGAGCAATTTAATTAGTTATCTAAAAATAACTTTTTGCAATCAATAACGACCCTTGTGTTGGGATAGTTCTGCTTAAAATGTGGAGGCATGTTTTTTAGAAAGTTAACTTGAATGTTGACTCGTCGCTTGATTATAATTTCTCTTTGTAACAGTTTTTCTGGCTTTTTTCCACAAATTCATTGTTTTCACAGTTGTCAAATAGAATAACAGATAATAAAATAACAAATTCATGTTGTAATACCTATACCTTTTGTCTGAATATATTTTCTCCAGTGTCAAGCAAAATACAATAAATTTAATATTAGTAAAAAGATTTTGTTTTTAAACTTGTCTTTTCAATCCACAAGCAGTCTGGTTGCAAGATCTGGATAGGAGGATACAAACTGCTTGCCACTGAGCCAATCAGAGCACACAAATATTGAGTTGGATACTGGACCAGAGAAAAATAAAATCTAATATGGTTGTGATGAAATTTTGGCTCTATGAGTCTAAGGGAGAAAGTAGAACAGCAAACATTTTCAGACCAATGTTTCAAAAACAGTAATAAAAAATGGGAATTGCACACTGGGTTTCCAAATTATGAAACATTTCTTATGACTTTCTCAGTCCCACTTGTGAAAGACTGTAAAGATACAGTGGATCCAATAACATCCAAGTCAAAAGAAAAAGGAAAAGTGGAGGACACTGTCACTGACACAGGCACTATCTCCCAAAGAAGAATTATTTTTATGCCTTTCTAGGCTTACAGTAGATGTGGTCTGCTGGAAAAAGATCTGGTTATATGATACAACATATCTGCAGTGTCACAAGTTTTGAGGGTTTAGATAACATGGCTGGACTTCCTTCGAAACAGGTTTTGGCCCACACAAGAGTCCAAGGCACTGGCAGGACTGGCATATTGGTGTGTGTGTGTGGGGGGGGGGGGGGGGGTGATTGGGGGCCAGGGGGGTCTGAGGGCATGCTGTATATCGTAGACATTCTTTTTCAACAACATTCTTAATAGACATTTATAGGAAAATTCAATTAGCCATCATCATGCAAGTGACTTAAGTTTTGCAAAATGCAACATGGTGATGTTATCAGTAGCATAGCCAAGGGGGTGTGGGGGGTGTGGTCGCCCCCCAATGGTTTCCAAGACCGTTCTCGTGAAAAGTTTAAATCCATTGAGAAACTCGCAGGGGGGACAGTACATTGTTTTAAGGCCAAGTGAGTAGACTAGTAATGTGTTAATACTAAGGTCTATACAAAATGCCTCCAACTTGTTTTTACATTACGACTGGTTTATTAATACATGTAAATCTAAAGATATTCTGACGTGTATCATTCTATGTTCTGGTTTGATTTCAACAAAATTATGTAATTTATGGCTTTTGGATTACTCTTAAATTCTTGCCTCAAAATCCAGGAAATAGCGTTTCAGAGACCGTAGAAATCCAAAATTTTCCAGGCCCGCCGAGCCCCCTAGGAATTCAAGGTTCTTACCCCCCCAAACTCAAGACCCTGGCTACACCACTGGATGTTATTAATAAACATGGGAAAATATCTGCAATTTTGCTAACATTAATTATTCTTTTCCCCCCTGTTTCTCATCAAATTTCACACTAACAGTCCTGGTGACAATTAGGGGCAGGTTCCCCCCTTGCCCCCCCCCCCCCCCCCCTCCCCACTGCTGATGCCACAAATCACAGATGAGACTTTGTAAAAAAAATCCCAAAGCCCCCAAGTTTTAAATGCAAAGAGTTATTGGATATCTATTAAATTCAGACTTACAGTTTAATTAGAAATTTACAGCATTCAGCTAGCTACCTAACAGTTTAAATATCTGCCTACACAGTTCTACAGTTTATATTATTGAATCAATTTATAGCTATAGGTTAAAAACGATGACTAGGGCTCTGTGACAACAGTCGAATAGAATTAACGTTAGAACAATTATTTTAGCCTATTGCACTGTACTATTTTACACCACACTAAAATTTATACACTATTTTCACCAGTACAAAAGGGAAGAGAAGAAAAACAAAGACCAAAACCCAGGTGAAACCGAAATCACTTTGCACTCGGAGTTTTTGCAAAATACCTCAACAGTGGCTAGTGAAACAAGTTTTTTTCCATGCAAAACAAATCAAAACCAAGCCTCACGAGGTGATTCTATTCAAACAACAAGTGATCGTGAGCTGTTTCAAAGCCTTGTCAATTTCAACCAGCGAAAATGCAGAGAAGAGACATTTACAAGGGCATCAACTATACGATCTGAATAGATCTACTACATATGCATGAATGTGAAGGCAAACGGCTTACTGTACAACAACCGATTTCTTTACGCACCTCGAAATGTGCAAAAAGTTCTTTCTTCAAGCATGGTTTTGTTCGAACGTTCTTCACTCCATCGACAACTCTGAAGTAATTTTCTCGCCAGTATCAAAAGCAGTTTTGCTCCCATTTACACAAAACATAGTTCATAACCTACCTGTCCTAACGAGAAGTAAAAATCTCTCATTCGGGAAAGAAAATACCGCTAAAACAGTGAATTAATCTTTCAGGCGAAATGCTCGCCTGACGCCGGCCATTTCCCCTGAAAGTGAATCCGTACCTCAACTACCAGCATGCATTGCGATAATGCAAATTGTCCATTGAATTTACAATTAATTATTATCAACCTATATTTGGTAGATCTAAAAAGACTATAAAGTATAAACACTTTAAAAAAAGACTAGGGCTACTAGGGAACAGAGGTCTGCAATTAAACCACATTTCTCTGTTTAAGCGAACTAGCCTTTTTGCACTGAATGAAGGAATGTTTGTGATACAAGTGATGTTTTGTATGCTTCCTGAAGCTACCAAGCAACCTTTCTTGTGAAGTTTTGTTTATTTGAGTTCCCTAATGAGGTCCGACAAGAAATACTGCAACCAAACAATTTAAAATTTGCATGAAATAGTCAAAGAACAGGTATGCTAAATACATTACTAAATATCAAGTGATCACTAGTTTTGTACATGCCCTTTATTAAACCCACAAAAAAGCAATTTAATAAATGGCTTGAATGAAATCATCTATAAATTAAAGCAATTATATGTATTACAAACTATATAAACTCTCTGTTGACCACTATCAATTATATAAATATGCAGGTTTCCTACGAAGGTTCTTAACAGCAAAATGTTACTGAATTTGAATTAATTGTACGTATAGTCTAGAGTGCAGATTGGAAAATGCAGAGTACAGAGTGTAGAGTGCAGAGTGCAGAGTGCAGAGTGCAGAGTGCAGAGTGCAGAGTGCAGAGTGCAGAGTGCAGAGTGCAGAGTGCAGAGTGCAGAGTGCAGAGTGCAGAGTGCAGAGTGCAGAGTGCAGAGTGCAGAGTGCAGAGTGCAGAGTGCAGAGTGCAGAGTGCTTAGTGGAGAGTGCAGTGCAGCGCAGCGCAGCGCAGTGCAGTGCAGTGCAGTGCAGTGCAGCGCAGTGCAGTGCAGTGCAGTGCAGTGCAGTGCAGTGCAGTGCAGTGCAGTGCAGTGCAGTGCAGTGCAGTGCAGTGCAGTGCAGTGCAGTGCAGTGCAGTGCAGTGCAGTGCAGTGCAGTGCAGTGCAGTGCAGTGCAGTGCAGTGCAGTGCAGTGCAGTGCAGTGCAGTGCAGTGCAGTGCAGTGCAGTGCAGTGCAGTGCAGTGCAGTGTAGTGTAGTGTAGTGTAGTGTAGTGTAGTGTAGTGTAGTGTAGTGTAGTGTAGTGTAGTGTAGTGTAGTGTAGTGTAGTGTAGTGCAGTGTAGAGAGTAGAGTGCAAAGTCTAGAGCGTTGAGTGCAGAGTGCTTAGTGGAGAGTACAAAGTGTAGGTTGTGGAGTGTAGAGTGCAGAGTATGGAGTGCAGATTGCTGAGTGTAGAGTTCGGAGTGCAGAGTTCAGACTTCAGAGTGCTTAGTGGAGAGTGGAAAGTACAGAGTGTGGCGTGTAGTGTAGAGTACAGGGTGTAGTGTAGAGTGTAGAGTACAGGGTGTAGTGTGGAGTGGAGAGTGCAGAGTGTAAGCTGCGGAGTGTATAGTGCAGAGTGGAAGCTGTAGAGTGGAAGCTGCAGAGTGCAAGCTGCAGAGTGCAAGCTGCAGAGTGCAAGCTGCAGAGTGCAAGCTACAGAGTGCAAGCTGCAGAGTGTAGAGTGCGGAGTACAGAGTGCAAGCTGCAGAGTGTAGACTGCAAAGTGTAGAGTGTAGAGTACATAGTGCAGAGTGTGGAGTGCAGAGAGTGTGGAGTGCAGTGAGTGTGGAGTGCAGTGAGTGTGGAGTACAGAGTGCAGAGTGTGGAGTGCAGAGAGTGTGGAGGTTTGAGAGTGCACTCAGCAGCCCTCGAAAACGAGGTCGGCATTCAGCAATGCCGACCTAGATGCCGACCTGTCAATCTCCAGTTCTTCTCAGTTGATGAATTACCTTTTTCGGCCGCGTATAGCAGCTCAAGAAGCCTTTGTTTTCGTTCGCATAACCCTCGCATTTAATTGATCGAGTTAAATTTGTCGATGTCAGAATTATTTAAAAAGTGCGATATATAAGGAGAAGCCAGTTAGCTGCATCAGTTGTCAGCGTTGTAATTTTTTCTTTGGTCGTAAACAACTCCATATATGGGAGTTGGTTATGCAAATGTAGAAAGTGGCCACCAAGAAATGCCGACCTAGGTCAGATTTAGGTCGGCATTTTTTTGCCGACCTCAATTTTGACTTTTTTCGAGGGCTGGTGCAGAGTGTAGCGTGTATAATATTGAAATATCAAAATACTCTAGGCCTAATTGTATAACATGGTATTATAACATTAGAGTACTAAAGTGTTATAGTATTAGGGCTTATGAAATTTAATTTATAGTTTTAACATTACTCTTTTACTATTTTATTATAGGTTTGCAGAACTGCGTGAAGTGAAAAAAAAGGAACGTGATATCTAAAACGATTTATGTTTTATTTACGCTATAGAACAGATTAATTGATTAACAAAAATTAATGCCAAGAAACGAACTATTAAATTACGAAGGTTAAAGATAGTATATTACTTTCTCTGGCGACGTTACGTATGCGAGACAATCAATAGATTGCCAATTCTCACTGAGATCATTAATTACCAATTATATATTATAGACTATTTATTCGCGCGCCTTTACAGTAATACCCTTGATTTGTAAAAATAAAATTTATCAACCTTAAGTTATATTTTGTATGTGTTTTTGAATTTAACACACAATTTGTGTGTGTTGTTGAGTGTTTTACTTTGTTCTCTCAGATCACACATTTCGACGTGTTGTTTCTTGGCGTGATGTTTATTTTGGTGTGTTGCTTATTTTGGTGTGTTGTTTACTATGGTTGTTTCTTGACGTGTTTTTTCCTGATGTGTTTTTTCTTGACGTGTTGTGTTGTTTTTGATATGTGTTGTTTCTAGATGTGTTGTTGCTTGACGTGTTATTTTCTTGACGTGTTCGGTTGCCTGACGTGTTGTTTCTTGATGTGTGACCAGTAAGACTCGCCTGGCGTGTTCCTACAACACACTAACGTTGACAACACGCCAAAACCGTGTTCAACACGCTTTTGGCGTATCAACTGAGAGGAAAAAACGGCGTGTTGTTTTGATAATGAAAAACACGCTAAATGTAGTGTAGTTGTAATGTAGTGTAGTTGCTTCACTGAAATCGCTTCGATGCCAAGGCAAGGCAGAAAGTAAAAAAAACAACCGGAAGATCATTTTAACTCTAAAAACGGGGTTAATTTAACTCCACAATTTGCCGAGTTAAATTGACTCTTAATTTAGGGTTATTTTGAATTATAAATTAGGGATTAAATTAACTCTACACGCGTAGGGCTAATTTAATCCCCAAAAGAGGGATCAAATTTAACCCCCAAAATCGGCTTATTCTGTACCTTTTTTTTTGACCCCCGTTTTGGAGTTAATTCAACTCCTTGAAAATAACAGTGTGGAAAAACGATTTCCGGTTGAATATAAGTTCCTCTAAATTATTGCATGTTTGTAAACAGGTGCTAGAAATTGGCCAAATTGCATTCGACTTGAGTCAGTCTACTTCGAAAGCACATAAAGATCCCGATTTGTCCCTAGCATAGTACTTCCAAAATCGTTTGAATTTGCTTGATTTCACAGTCCTTATAGTCGTTTACAGGTTGTTTACATATACACAAATGCACGATTTAGGAAATTAAATTCTAAAGAACTCAGATCAATGACCTGAATAAAGAGAAACACCAGCCTAGTCCCGTCGTTCTAAAGCACGCGCGTATTTGATGAGACTGGTACCTAGGTCTGACGTCACCGCCCAAGGAATAGCAGGAAATTTTGACTGCGCATGCGTCGCGTGAGTTGTCGTGGGGAGTCTGGGGACTTCAAAAACATAAACAAAGATGGCGGTAAATGTTTCCCCCCACAACCCTTATGGCCTTATTTCCCCCAGAAAAAGGTGTGTATAGTTTGTAAAATGGCTAGTGAAAGGACACTGGAAACAGGCAGAAGCAGCATCCCACAACGTGAAGAAATAGAAAGATATTTTAGTGAATCGTACGATATTAAATTGGGTGTCAACGACTTGAGTACGTTGTGGTCAACATGCCGTGGCTTCAAATGCACGCAGTTTAATTGAGCTTAAAACCCCATTTCTACAATTTTTAGAACAAAAAAGTGTCGTTAAAATTGAAGAAAATCAACTAAAGACTGACAATCGGTAAAAATATTTTGTGGCGATAGGGCAGATTTTGCAGTATATCATTTTAAACAGATCAATGGAGACTTTCAACTAACGATAACAAAACAAGAAAGCAAACAAGGCAAAATTGCTCCAAAGAAACCTACTTGATTCTAGGCTTTTTTAGCGTAACGAAGAAATTTATCATTCAAGAGAATGCTAATCCTCAATATAGCCCTCACCAAGGTTGGTTTTCGCCAGTAGGTGACCGCTTATTTCAAGTACCTTGATACGTAAACTTTCACTAGATGCACAGATCATGGGCCAATTTTCTATACATTCTACAATTTTGCAAAGGCCGATTCCTTCTTAGATACGAAGAATAATATGTAACAACAACATATTGGCAATAAAATTTTGAGGCACAAGAAAAAATTTTAGTTAACGGTCAACAAGTGCTTTTCAACATGGCGCACCATTTTCGAACATTTACAAGCCCGGCAATAGCTTCTTTCCACGATCTTTCGACAATACTCTAAAACATGAACATTAGAAAGAACAAAAACATGACTTGATATTAAAAAAACGTTTTCACTTACCTTTTTCATTAATTATGGCCAAACAGCCAAAGAACAACTGTCTTGTTGATGGTAGCAGTCAGATCACATCGAATAAACACAAGGGTAAAAGTTTGCCGTTCTGTATGGCCAAATACGGAAGAAACACTGATCATTTCCTTATAAGAAAATCCGGCGTGATAATATCACCAATTCTTACGTCTTGGATGTTAAATCTACGAACTCGTTTGTACCGATCTCGCTCTACCATTTTCTCTCTTCCCGCTGCTCTTTCCAACCTCGAAATTCAGCTTGTGTCAAACTTTGAAGAATTTCACTTCGGTAAAACAATTTCTTTGTACTTCAGTAGGATGAACTAGCTGCTACATCACGTCTTCACTTTATATTCGAAAGATCAAGAAACACGAGAAATCCAGCTCATCAGAGCAACTGCAATGAAGCACCTTCGCAAAAACAATTCGCACGCACAGAATTTGTCAACAGCTTCCCAAAGTCCCGCGATATTTTTACTCAGCGCAGACTATAAGTTGAATATAAGTTGTTCTTTCCTCTAAATTATGGTATGTTTGTAAACAGGTGCTAGAAATTGGCCAAATTGCATTTGGCATGAGTCAGTCTACTTCGAAACCACATAAAGATCCTGATTTGTCCCTAGTACTTCCAAAATCGTTTGAACTTGCTTGATTTCACAGTCCTTATAGTCATTTACAGGTTGTTTACATATACACAAATGCACGATTTAGGAAATTAAATTCTAAACTAAGATCAATGACCTGAATAATGAGAAACACCAGCCTAGTCTCGTCGTTCTAAAGCACTCGCGTATTTGATGAGACTGGTACCTAGGTCTGACGTCACCGCTCAAGGTGCTCTAGAACGCCTAGCAGATTTCAGTATTTTCAAGATGGCAGTATTTTATACACTTGACAAGGTTAAAACACAAATTGTTTACGCTTGACATACCTTCAATAGGAAAGAGATGGTAAACCATATGTAACATTTAAACAAGCATGTTTTAAGAGCTCATCACCTTCGATATCTTCTGTACTTCGTAAAAATATTCGTTGTAATAACTTACCAATGTTAACGATTCAAATTTAAATACACACGACATTACAAAATGCGAAATACAACAAAATCACAGGTCAAGTGGTGTAAATATTAATATCATATAACAAGCTTGATTTCAGCACAGATCGAGGTCAAGCAGGTTCTTAGTCATTAGGTTGGAACAAGTAATAAAACAAATCAAAATTACTTGGTTTTGCGGCCGTTGAAAATATTTTCTTTTACGAGCAGGACGGGGTCTGGTGACCATTACTGAAATCTGCTAGGCTCTCTGTCCAGCATATTCTCTCATCTCGAAATGATGATTACCGTTAATTGTGAAATATCTTATAGAATTAACAATAATCATCATTTTTAAAAAAGAATACCCTACCCCCAAACCCCCAACCCGACCCCCACCTCTAAACCTGACCCTAAACTTCACCACAAACCCCCCTGGAAACCCTGAATCTAACTACCCCCCGTTGGACCTAAACCTAACCACAACCCTCCGGGAAAAAAAGACCCACCTCTCAGACCCCGACAAATATATAACCGGCGAATAGCCGCTGACGCGTAGGCCTGTCCACAAGTTGCTCGGCAACTTTTCGGCAACTTTTCCTGGTACGAGCAACTTTTCCTGGTACGAGCAACTTTTGTTTCACCTGGCAACTTTTCCAGCTTTAAGCAACTTTTTTGAAAATTTCAAAAATGTTGCTCTGTTATTCAGCAATTTTACTAATTTTATGGAAATTATCCATTACTTGAATAAATGTCCGTGCAGGAATGCTAAATATTTAGGTTTTTGTTGTTTTCCACTTTCCAGTCCAGTGTATAAATACTAGATAGTGTGGTATTATTAATACGCCGAATCAAAAGCCCGGTGGGGGAAATTGATACCGGGGTCCGGGGATTGTTGATGTTCTCACCGTGACGGAGAGCGGCGGCACAAATGAACCTACATTTCTGGTGATGGTTTATTCATATACCTTTAAAGTGGTACCAGAGTATGAAAAATTGGGTGTCGATTTTTCCCCATAAAATTAAAGTTTAGCACCAAATAAGTAAACTCACTTAATATTAAAGCCAAATAATAAATAAATATAAGTCTTCAAATTTTGAGTTTCTTTTCACTAATTCTCCGAATGTTTTCTCGAGAAATAAACCACTGTAGAAGCTATCAAACATACTGGAAGAAAGATAATTCATCTGGCTACAACATACGTACAGTTTATCCGACTAAATAGCTTAGTTTTCTTAAAAAAGGGAAATACCGAACATGTCCAACACGAACTAGAGATTCTTAGGTATCGGTCAGCGACCTTCACCATTGGCAAAAGGACCCATAAATGCCGCCATTTTGAAAACGATTTTGGGGACACTTTTCCTAACTCAAAGGTAATAGGAGCACGCAGTTATATATATAGGTCAGTGCTTGGAACTCTGACAGAATAAGAACTGAGCAGAAGCGCCACTCGGGGTGCGAAGTGTCGCCGTTTTTCAGTGCGCATGAGCGAGGTCTGCGAAGCTCGCAGCCAGTAAACCTCAGCCAGGTCAGTAGATGACCCCCCCCCCCCCCCCCATATACCGTCCGAAGGGATGCCGCCTCATTAATATTCAGCATGACTCACGCATGACTCACGAATGACTCACGCATGACTCACGCATGACTCACGCCTGTGACAGAATAATAGGATAAGTTTGGACAAGACTGGGGTAATTAGTGCGCATGAAAGCTATATAAGCTCGGAGCTGAGCTATAATCACTACGATTTTAGGATTACACCTGGTCTGGTCGGCTAAGTTCGTTGGACGATTCTACACTTGTTCGAGACTTTAGAGAAGGATTGGAACGTTTGTTGAAAGCATTAGAAAATCTACAGTCGGACTGAATACAACTCACGGCGTCACAAATCAGCCAAATTCCTCCCATCGGCCTTGAATGCGCGCCGAGTTTTAGGGTACTTGGTGTCAGCGGCTTATCGCCAAAAATGTCGCCAAAGAAGTCGCTCGTAAATGCTCTACCTTTAGCCAACACAATGGAAGTATAAGTTATTTATGAAACTTTTGTAGCTGGAAATGCAACTTATAAATAAAATATTAAACGTTTTTTCCCTCTGAGCTGCAATTGAGCGTTTTCTCACCATATTTCCCTTTGATATTGCACATTTTATGATGCGAGTATTACGTCAGTATTCGATTTTAACGGGCGAACTAAAAGACGGACGACAACATTAGTTGTCGATATTTTTAGCGAAATACTGTCGCATTTATCTCCCTTTTGTCGATTGCGAATATAGGAGCTGTGCCAAGAGAAATAGCCAATGTTGTGATTTTTTTACAGTTTTCTCGCCAATGAACGTGCAAAAGATGAAGGCTTTAGGGCAAACACAAATTTTGTCTAAGCCAAAATGAGCGCAAAGTTTTAAACTACTGAATTATTCATGTTGAATGAAACGTTGTCAAGGTAAACGTCGCTTTTAAATACGTATTTTTGTTGTACATGTTGGTGTCCGCCATCTTGAAAATTCCCTTGTACTTCCGCGGCGGTAGTCTTCGTCAAGTGAGCATTAAATGATCAAAGAACGATTATCATCGTGGAAAATGTATAAAATCTCCCAAAGACAGAGTTTTGAAAGTATTGACGAAAATGAGTGGTTTGTCTGAAGAAGAAAGAGCTAAAGACGTGTCATAGAAATGAATTTGTGAATATTTAATAGCTTGACCAACGTAATAGCGGGAAGAAACCTTTAGCTTTGCCAAATCCATCTATCCCGCGAAGTAGAAAAATATTCCATTTCGATAACTGCCGAAGCTCAAAGGCAAGCGCGTACAAATATATAATTATATAGTGTTGTTTGAACATTGGTATATAGTGTATATATTCTAAGGAAACTTGACTGAAATTCTCCAGTTTTAAAATATGTTGCTAATGATTTGTTATCAGTGTATTCTTAACTTATGTGACGAAAACGAAACGTTTGCAGTAAGTCAAAATATATCCAGTTCCACATGTGTGCCTTTAAAGATTAAATTAAATAAATGCTTAACATATTTGAATTGAATTTTGAAACATGTACCCTGTGAACTTTTGAATTTATTTCCAAATTTTACAATTATGTACATAAATTTTACAATACTCAATAGAATTTACCCTCCTCCCTCCCTGTAATAAAAAAAAATTCTCAATATAAAAGACATGGTATAGACATACCATCCAATGTGTGCTGGGGGTGTAAGTGGGTCTGTTTCAGCTGCCATGTCAAGCAACAGTGACCCTGGACTCAAGGAAAGTGGATGTTGGAATTCATTTGGGCTCATTGTAATTAGTTCTTTCATTTACTATTTCGGACAAATGTTTCTTTCCTCCCCCCCTCTCTATGCACACACACACACACACACACACACAACACACACACACACACACACACACACACACACACACACACACACATGGATGTACATCCTCGTATAAACAAATTGTACCTGACATATACAAGCACAATGCTTTAATAGCAACTACTAGGATTTGTATTTTGCCCAGGAAAAACTCACCATGTAATTATAGGAATTATACAGGAAAAATTAGGGTACAATACTACAATTATAACACTTGTGTTTTGCTTCCAATTTCAAACATGTACAGTTTAATACCCAAAAATATTATAGTTAAAGACCTGTACAGTTGCCTATAAAGTATTATAATTCATTATAGAGTATGAATACCCCAAATCAAAACAACCAATAATTTTTGAATGATTATTTTGAGTACTGAGCTATTATTGTCTTGCTCAAAGTGGACTGTTCTTTAGAGATTCAATATATAGTGACATTTTACAGTAAAGGAAGTTATTAAAGCATGGTTTTTGGATATAGCCTTAAGAGCTAGCAGACAGCATAGTTGTTCAGCTGAAAGGCACAATCATGGACAACACATTGGATCCACAAGCAATACATCTGCAAGACCATATGATCAAACCGATATTCCTCTGGATCTTACATCTATATGGAAACAATGTTTTAATACTGTTGTATTAAAAGTACAATACATTATTGCATTATTTGGAGCAGGCTGGGCCACTGGGGTTGTTTACCACAAAGACCCGAGTATGGATAATTTAATGAGTCTATTTCAATATATGCATGGGAACCCTGGCCTTTTTGCACTGAAACCATAAAGCATTGCCCTGGAAAGTCATTTCACTAGCTAACAGCTGATTTTGGTCAACTGATAAGAATATTTTTCTGGATATCTACTGCAGTCCAGGCAAGGTTTTAACAGTTATGACACTTATAATTATTAAAACACCTGGCCATACAAGTTTAATACAACAAAATTCACTGTACTACAGTAGATATTTATACATGTATGGTGACAAAGAGAATACAAATTAACAGTTAATCAATCCCTGCAACGTTAAAATCTCCAATGTCATTATTATGATAGTTCTGTTTGTAAATTAAAACTTATCTCGACTGTCTCTGGCTCAATTTCTGGCTCAATTTAAACAAAATAGTAAAAGAGCTCTTCTCCAGCTCCTACACCAACTGCCCAGCAACATCACCGAACGAGTGTTCCTCGAATTAACAAATTTCGGTTTACCATCACACTTTAGTTGATTCTCAAATTTTGCTGTAATACAATTTTCCCCACTGAATCTTGCTGAAGAAAAGATCAGATCTTGATTGTCGAAAATCCAGTGCTGACGTCCGAAGAGATAGTTCCCCATAGGTTCTACGCAACACACAAATATACTTCGTCAAATCCATCGGAATTGTAGTGGAAAAGTCTTATCGCTTGACTGATGTGCTTGAGGAATGAGGAAGAATACGAGCGTGGCGCTCAATCGCTCATATATAGTTTGTATTATCTGCTTCTTGTCGAGCGTATTACCAACTGTTAATTCAGGCGACTTTCGGACGTCCGAATGTGTTGAAACCACGATTCTCTGACGGCTATCTTTAAAACGGGGAACGGGGAATCGGGGAATGGGAACGGGGAATGGGAACGGGGAATGGGAACGGGGAATGGGAATCAGGGGGGTGTCAAACGGGGAATCAGGGGGGTCAAACGGGGAATGGGAACCAGTTGGGGTGTAAAACGGGGAATCAGGGGGGTGTCAAACGGGGAATCAGGGGGGTCACACGGGGAATGGGAATCAGGGGGGTGTAAAACGGGGAATTAGGGGGGTTTCAAACGGGGAATGAGGGGGTGACAACAGGGAAACAGGGAATACATTAAAGAAGCCCAAATTACATTTATGTAGACTGATATAAATGCACCCACGGCATGCTAATTCTCTAGGTACTCGTGCTATGTAATCAAGATTTACTTGCTGCGTACAGGAAATTTTTAAAACAGTACGTTATTAAGTCTGGTTTTCGTACGTTGGCAATGTTTTTCTGGCCCCATTTTCAGTAATCATTAATGAGAAAAATTTATTGGCTAGTATTCTCTCTTTCATTGATCACCAAAAATGCCAATGGAACATGGGAACATCTCCGATAAATTGAGATGAATGAAAACCAGGCTTTTGTAAATACATTTTTATTGTTTATATTGGTATTTTTTAAGCTTAGAAAATTTCTGCATACAAAAGTACGCATTGATAACATACAACCAATTTGAATTGACTAGGCCAAGGCATTAAGTTTCATGAAAGTTAGTTATCCAAAAACAAAATATCTTGACAATGTAGCAGGGCAAATTAGTTGCACACACTCATGCAACTGATATAATCATGTAGTGAAATAAAAGTAGCGTGCTGCGTAGGCAGTGTAGAAACAACAATCGAAATATAGTTAGGAGTCTAACGTTTCGAGCGAAGGTCCTTCGTCAGAGAGAAACGTCAGTATATCTAACTTTACTATATTTCGATTGATATTATCATGATGGATATTTCCATGTTGTCTTTGTAATTTACTCGTAACAGGAACAAAAATTATCTACTAGTAGTAATAGAAGCATTATATAGTAATAATATCTAATATAGAGTAAAATGTTTCTCGACTCTGGTTGTTTCCAGTGCAATAAATTCCAAAGAACACTGCAAAAGTCTGTTTTTACAGTGCAAAAATTTGTTCCCACAGTGCAAAACTCCGTTATCACAATTTACCGAAATTTATAGTGAATTTCGCTTTAATTTGGCAAGTGAAGTGCCTGCTAAAACTCCTAAGCAATGTATTAAAGTACTCTTTTCAGAAAAAAATCTGTATACTGGTTAAGTGTATACTGCTATTATCAGTACAATATAAGTAGCGTGCTGCGTAGGCAGCGTAGAAAGAACAATCGAAATATAGTAAGGTTAGGTATACTGCCGAAACAGAGAACGTAGGAGTCTAACGTTTCGAGCGAAGGCCCTTCGTCAGAGAGAAACGTAGAGTGTAAACAAACAATGAGCTTATATACGAAAGGTAATCATGTGACCAAAAATAAGCCAATCAGATAAAAATGACAATAACAAATTGATAATGAGATGCGAAAAATTAGCCAATCAAAGCAAAATAACAATAACAAATAGATGATGAGATGCGAAAGACATTTGCTATTCATACCGTCGATGAGTAAAAAGGAGGGGGTGTAAAAAGGATGAGCGAGAGTAAAAATAAATTAATTAATAAAGTTAAATTAAGTGAAAACGCTGTTTATGTCCGCCCTTGCTGAACAGAAACAACGTCTTCAGAGGTGTTAAATAAAAGAAAAACGTTCGTTGAGTCCGTGAGGGTGAATGGTACCACTATTGTTTGTTTACACTCTTTACGTTTCTCTCTGACGAAGGGCTTTCGCTCGAAACGTTAGATTCCTACGTTCTCTGTTTCGGCAGTATATCTAACCTTACTATATTTCGATTGTTATTATTAGTACATGTGTTTCGAGTGCAATTTGGAAAAATAAGCACTAAAACGTCTCCTGCGCCCAATTCCGGCTTCATTTAAGGTATTTAATCCAGTATTATTTCGAGATCAGTGCTGGCAAACCATACGAGGAACACTGAACTAGAAAAGCGGATTCAGTTAGTTGCGACTGTTAAAGTTACGGTATCCAACCAAACTCTGCATTCAATCTTTGGATATGCTCATAATGAAAATATTGCGGGAAATCGTCAGGTATCACAAGGGCACTAGCTCCAGGAAAATTCGGATACCTTAATCTAATGAAAGCAATTCGAAGGTGGAAATGTACGTTCTGGGGTGAAGGCGTAAAACGCACCTGTCCAGTGTTTCGTTCCCGGAATTGGCGAATATCGCGATACACCACAGCAAGGTCATCTGGAACTGATTCGGGTGGGTTTTTTATTTCTCCATTGCAACCATAGCAGCGAGAGACAGTGGTCCCTCCAACCCACTTCAATCCAAACGAGGTGCCTTGGCTAGACGATGCAGGCGGTGATGGAAAAGTATGTTGGCTGGCCGCTCCAGGATTACTTGGGCGATTTGTACTTTGCCAGCCACTCTGCACATGTTGCTGATGCATTGGAACGAGGGGCACAAAAGGCAAGTTAGGTTGAGATGGGACAAGCAATGCAGGTGGATGTACCCGAGCAGGCAATGGTTGATGAGGTGGGACAACCAATGCTGGTGGATGTACCGATGGTTGCTGAGATAGGACCCCAAATGTTGGAAGAGGTGCTGAAGTAGAATCGTTTTCTTGTAGGATATCGACCACTTCAGTTACAGTGGCTTTTACTTTGTTGGGTTTTTTCCGTTTGCTAGGCTTTTTCCCAGCGTTCTTTGGTCCGCTTCCCAGAGCCATCTTAAGTACTTTTGGCCCCCTTCGAGATCGTTTGTACCATTGCAGGTATTCTTGCAATGAACCCCGAACATGTGCTACTGCTAAAATATGTTCGCAAATGTCTGTTGAAAAATTCACACAACTTCGATCGCATTTAAGACAACCGCCTTTTCCAGGGGTAACGCAGTGGATTGTGTTCCCAAAGCCAGCGACAACAAAAGACCCATCAGAAGCTCCTGGCTTTGGTACTGCGTTGTTGGGCGTTCTCACCAAGTCGTTTGCCTTGCGAAACATAGTTTGAAGGATTGCTGAAGGAACGGTCGAGATTCCTGTACCAGAAGCGCTTACTGAGAGAAGCGGTGCAGATGACGAGGACTGAGTATCAACCTTGCCTCTTTTACTGGAAAGATCTTTCTTGCATTCCATGCCACTCTTTACAAACTTTTCAATTTTTGATCTCTTTTCCTCAGGGCTCAATTCACTCCACTTATTTTCGTCAACGGCGAGATGTTGAAATTCTGGTCGAACTTCGTATGGCCCTTTGCCAAATAGTGCGCGGTCCTCGTTACGAAATTGTGTCTCCACAATGTTCCGCATTTCATCTACAAATTCATGTGGCTTTTTCGGATCAAACTTTAATTCGTGTTTGATCATGAAATTTGCTGCTTCCGGGTCATTGTTAGTATACTCTTTCGGCCCATTCGGGGGATTCCCAAGTCCGGCTTCGATCCTGATTGGCTTGAGCATAGACTCTTTGACGTGGGTAGCCTAAAAAGCGGTAAATTTCGTAAGTTTTTGTTTTAGCAAATTATGCAACCAGGTGAGTTACCTTGACACATCTTCAGTTAAATTATTAATTCGGTGTAGTGTACTGTTTATACCTTTCTATCCCGTGAGCTGCTTGACGTGAGTGAGTACGTGAAAATCTAGTCAGGACCGTGACTACCAATTTGTTATGTTGCCAAACAACCGTACCTCAAATTTTTAATACCGGTAAACGCGGCCTTTTGGGCTTCGTGACTACACTATTTCATGTTTTAACCTATTTGCTTCTACGTAGTAAAAAATCAAGCATTCAAAATTAGGAATTTGAACGCGTATAATAACTTCTTTGGATATGGCAACGCCATAGGCGATTTGAGCGCGTGCGTATAATTCAGGATATCACATTAGTAGATTAATAACAGCTGTCCAAGAAATACGAAAAGTTCATCGCACTAAGTAGCAGATTTACTACACTTTCACTTAATAGGTTAACCTTTAAGTGGCAATATAAATCTGCCAATTATTATTTTCAATCTGTCTAACATCACATGCACGATTTTACTCGCCAAGGTGCAACCTCCGGCAAATGGTCTCTTAAAGCATTAATATCATATTATGCGTTGTTTTCGTAGCAGTCAGATTTAGCAAGACGAATGAAAGCGTTATTTAATTAACCGAGTATCCCCATGCAAACCTTCTATCAATTATATACCTTTTCTTTGCAAAACCATTCGTAGAACGTACTGGCACGAGTCGAACCACCACACTCAGCTTCCCTTGCGTTCCATCGCTCTTCCAGGCTCTCCAGTTTGGTCTGAAACTCTTCTTCGCTGTCGCAATCCACCAATCCTGTATACTTTATCTGCTCCTCTTGTTTCCCAAAGATCTCGTTGAGAAAAAATTTCTTGGCCCCAGGCGAAATTCCCCGTCGCTCCAGCTCTCTTTTTACGTTGTCCTTAAAGTGAATGAAACATCTAAGGAGTAACGCAAATCGAAAATTGCGCTTCAGGCCATCTATTAAAGCTTTCTCACCATCTGTGCCACAGGCTAGCACTCCTTCAAGATCTGGACATTCAGCAATAAGAGAGTTCGCGAATCTTGAGTAGGTCTTCCAATCCTTTCGTTGGTGCATAAGAAGCGGGCCAATAAAAACTGGCGGTTTCTGGGTCGCGTGGTGGTGCAATTTCAGATTCCGGTAAGTCATCACGGTCAAGCTAATATTTTCTTCGAAAATATTAAATGTTGGGTCCACTCCAAGAATACAGAACTCGTCTGCATTGGTACAGAAATGTTTGAGATCTTGAAGCTGACGGTTGCTGGCCAGAACAACGAGAAAGTCTGGATGAATTCTGCATTCTCGTATAAAAGCGGAATCATTACCCTCTTCTTCTTCCCTCTTCGCATTCTCCAGCAACTGCCAAATACCCTGCACTTCATTGATGTTGGCGGACTTCTGCTCGTTTTGTCCGAATTTTCTTTCTTTCTTTGCAGCGAATCTTGCGTTGTACACATCGCGTGGTCCCCGTGGAAGTTGCCCAAGATTTCGAGCTTCCGTCACATCCCCAACTGAACGATACACATTGTCTAGCAACTGCTTTGGGGTTTCTTTCTTGCTAGCTGTAGAAGCCTGTAATGCTGTCCGTGTGCTTTGAAACATACGTCTGTATGAACTTCCCTTCTTTGAGTTTCCATGAGGTAATGGCGTCTTTACTTCATGTTCTTTGTCTTTGAAAAGATATTGAACAAGAGTATACCTTGACTCTACCCCTTTGCAATCTATATTAATAACAAAATGGGATAGATAAAAAAGCTTGCTACAAATTACATTGTATCAACTGTATTCTACACATTAATCTAATCCGCAACAATATGTTTTTATACCACTACGATACGTACAATGTACAAGCCAGTGTTCTCATACAAGTTGAACAATGCTGCATTATTATTATAATATATATATATATATATATATATATTGATGTTTACTTAAAACTGGATATACATTGCTACTTCAAGTTTCACTCACTCACTCACTCACTCACTCACTCACTCACTCACTCACTCACTCACTCACTCACTCACTCACTCACTCACTCACTCACTCACTCACTCACTCACTCACTCACTCACTCACTCACTCATCTACTTACACGACTATGACTTATTGCCAATTCGATGCATATGCCTCAAAATAGAATTGATCTAGTTTACAAGTATGTGATATACTTCAAAACGCCAGTATTATACAAACATACAGTATTGCTATGCAATTAGATCCGTACTGATGCATATTTACCTTGCAAAGTGGAAACAATCTTTCCCACATCCATACTAGATTTATTGATGTAATAGATTCTCTTGAGGATAGAAGCATTTGTATCCTTAGCGTTGCTGGCATCAGTGCTGTGCAAAATTTCTTTGATTTTTCCCTCTTTGGTGTACGTGACAGCAATTGACCTCTTCGGCGAACCAGTGTGAATCCATGCACCCATGTCGTCGCACTTTATGTCGTTTTTGTTCTTCATACTTGCGTTATTGACCAAAAACGCTACGTTATGGGCTACATTAATCGGTGGCGCAACGCACAAGCGTTCGGTAGCATACTCCCCGAGCAAAATTTTGACCAATTCGTCCAACGAATATGCTTCACTTGCCCATTCAAACACAGGGGTTAGTGCGTCACCTTTGTAGAGAACTACCTCTGTGTCTTTATGTTCTTCAGAACTTGAATTACTATTAAAAAAGTGAATTTTTGTTCAGCTACATAATGGGGACAGAGAATTCATTTTTAAAGCGCTAAATTCGCGGAGTGTACAATATCATTGCTTTTGATTGCTATTAATGTTTTGAACGTTATTAACGAGTAGGGGAGCGACTATCAATGACCGCTATAGATCAACGAGGATAATATCATTGGAATAGAATGATAGACTCTTGACACTATTAACATTATTCCGTCTCTGCGGGCGGTAAATACTGCATGGGACAACAAAAAGTGTTGGGACAGCTTGCAGTTTCGTGCAATTTTTGACGATTTGCACTTGGTGTCCCAAGAACTTTTGACCAGGATTGTAGGTGTCGATACGAAATTGCGCTAGGCTATATTCTGACATTATTTCATAAGCTGCTCGTCGGCAAGTAGAAACAACAAGGTGTAAACGCTAAACACTAGTGTTTTGAGAAAATTATCCAGGTGCAATGTCGAGAATAAAATCCACATATGGAAAAGGCGACCAAAATAGTGAGCCTTGTTGTTGATGCAGACTTGCCGTGCAAAGTTGCAAGAACACTATACACGCTGTACCAATCAATGTACAAGTTTCAATATAATGCTATTAATGCGAGTTGGAAATGGAAAATTTTTACGGACTAAACATTTAATTATACCGAATTAAGTTACCTGCTTATGCAAATGCTTTCGTGGATTGCCGTTATCTGCAAGTCATCTTGCTCATCGCGAGATCTACTTACAGTCAAAAGACTGCCTGAAATCTGAAAGATAGAATCGTTTTGTTAATAAGAAAAGAGGAATATTGCTATTTTATGCATGTTGGCATGTCTCGTTCTTGAACTCATAACTAAATCTAAGGTGTTCAATTATATGGAGCCCGCTTTGCCGAGATCTCGCGTTCAATATTATTTTTTGTTATTTCCATTTTCGTTTATATGCGAGACCGTTTGCGGGACCGAGATCTCGTGGGAAAATATATGCTGTTGTAACCACTCGGTAAGAGGGCTAGAAATTCTCATATAAACATGGGATGAACTTTTCCTCGGCAAAGCGGCCCAGCCCGAGAACCCGGGCTAGCCTGGGTGACGAAATTTTATTATCAATAAAGAATGTATGACCAGATCATTTTAAGCGCCTTACAAACTTTGCACAAATACCATGCCAATGACAATGCTTATCCACGATCTAGCTATTTATCTTCAAACATAATCAAATGCATGTTAAACAAAAGCTTTCTACCTATTGATTTGAAAAAATCTCCTAAAATACTAGCCCTTGTAGCTTACTGTTTTCATATTATCATATCTCTCATTGCATTATACGTTTTTCCCCCACTTATTTATCGTTCAAGCTCTATAACGTAACATAAATAGACGATATTACACGGTGGTAAGATATATGAATTTTATCTTCGAGTGGTGAAAACAATATTTTACGGATGAGCGTAGAGAATCAGAAAAATATTGTTCTTACAAAGAGAAGAAAAATTCATAACTTTAGTGTGCCACCGTGTAATTTTCTTTTTATTATATATAGATTTAATGAAAACAAATGGAGGAAATGCTTAATAAGGTCATCGATATCTTCACTAGTGAGGATATGAAAAATAAATTTCACTGCATATTCCCTAGTAAAACACTTTTAATAATGATCATTAATAATGATCATTTGGCATGCAGTTAACACAATGATCATTCTGCAACATACAAAATGTTCAGTTTGGGCATCTTATAAACAATACTATACGAACTGACAAAATACTAGCTCCCGTTACCTTTGTATGCTTACCGCTCAAAAATATTCAACAATCAAAAAAATTATTGCATGCACGGAAGGCCCGTTAACCCTGGCGATGTTGATTCATCACACATGCATGTGATTATTCATTCTAAGCTAAATGCTAAAATACTTTCCTAAGATATCTAGTCAAATTGAAGCGTGGATCGCCAGTGTAAACAGTCCCTTACATGTCCACGTATACAGTACACGTACACGAATTAAGAAGATGCGTAATTACAACATCAGTTCCGAAACAACCCAAAAAACGCAAGAAAATTTTTACCTCAGATCCATTACGAATTTCATTAGGTTCTAAATCCTCCAATATTATCTCGTTGGCATTAACACCATAGGGACTAGCTTCTTCCTGAACTCCACGGCAGTCGTCTTCGGTATCTAAATGGGCGATCAATTTTGCTCTTTTAGTTTCATTGTTTAAATAACTAGCTTAACCTTTTGCAAAACATGCACTTGCTACCAAACCAAACTGCAATCTAATACCAAGAATGTTGTATGCAGACTGAATTTTTTTCAATGACTTGATACAAATTCTGTAATTTTACTATCGACAGATTACTTAGTTTCTTTTTTTTACCACGGGAGTATCCAAATGATTACTAGGTTATTTGGGGTATAATTAAACAGCGGACGGCGAAACTGCGGACATGCAGAACCTAGTTGAAACACGTTTTTCTTCGTGAAAACTTTGTTGCAGGTTTATTTTAAAAAGAGGAAAAGCTATTTAATTTCGAACCCTAATTAAGACTTTCAGTCCAATACAGATTATATATTTATATCTTCAAGCGACCGTGTAATTTTCTTTTGATTATATAGATTCAATGCAAAAAGCGGAAAAATTCTCGATGACTTCATCGACATCTTCACTAATGAGGATATGGAAAATATGTCACTGCATATTTCCTATAGTAGAACACTCCCAACTACTGTATATAATAAAAGACGATACACTATATATGAAGTGTAAAAGTAATCAGTAGCAGACTTGACGGAAAAAAGCTCTGGGAAATGATGAAGTTTGCCGTTTGTAGGAGCTTAAATTCCCAAATATATAAAACCCAAAAAACATAATCTTATTACAAAAAACTTAGGTTAGTACATGTAACATACCTCCAGTTTTGTTTAACCACGCCAAACTCTGCGGCGTTTTCGCATCCACGCCACTTAGTCTTAGTCGCTTCAGGATCCACTGGGTTATCAAACTGCAAGAACGAGATGTACGATCAGTCGTTGCCACAAGAACCCCATTTCCATTGCCACCTAACTCTTCTGCAATTGGATGTGTATCCACCAAAAAGAAGGAATCGTCGTGTAGAGCTATCATGAACGTGTAAGGAGAGCAGGTGTACACACCAACTTGATTCGTAATGCCCGATGGAATGCTATTGAAAGCATCCAACAGTTCATTTCTTCCAGACTCAGAAAAAACACCACTGCCAGATACGCACTCTTCTGATAAATCGTACTGTCGACTTAAAAGTCCATTTGATGCAAGAATGGCTTTGGCCTCGGATGGCTCGTACGTTTCCGAAGAATCTCTTAAGCCATTAATTTTCCTTGGTAGCTCGGTTATTATGTCCTCAGCCAATCTTGCCAATTGAGGCCAAGATAGGCGCTGGTCTCCGTTTTCCCGTTGGTTCAAGAATGTGTCGCAAATGGCGAGTGCAAGAAAGGTGCATGCGTTGGTTCCGTCATTCAGTGGAGGCTGTGGAGCTTGTAGCTCCAATTCTGATTGCGGCATCGACATTTCAACTTGAAGTTGATGCGCAACATTTACGTCGGCGTTTACGAGTGCGGAATTCTGGCTGACACTTAGAGGTTGGATTACGAGGGAGGCTTCTGGGTCGTTTATCTTTACTCTGCTTAAGACGTCCGCTACCGAAGGTCTACAGTTAGGATCAAACTTTGCGCACATGGAGAATACATCTGCTGCTTGCCACCATCGCGTAACGCGGAATGATTCATACTTCGTGTCGTGGCTAGGAAGCTGTTTAGCTTGCATAAACCGTTTCATCGTTTCCATATTGAATTGGACACCCAATTGTTCCGACTCTTTGCGATAGGGGTTTGTTAGGTTTGGATTTACCAGAGCGTAGGCTAACAAGCCCAGGGACCAAATATCCATTTTCTTCAAATCAGACTGAGTTGCTGCTGTTAAAAGACTCATATGAATTTCTGGAGCCATGTAAACCGGCGTACCACGGCAGATATCTTCGGTACGCGATTGCAAGATGGATTGTGTTTGAGTGTCCAAAGATCTACTCAGGCCAAAGTCAGCCACCTTACAAATAATGGGACAATGTTCGTATTCTTTCTCAACCTCTAATTTATCTCTATCGCAATAGTGTTGATTTGAAACTAAAATGTTACTCGGTTTCAAATCTCGATGAGCAATTCCCGCTTGATGAAGGAAATTCAGACCTGTTAGGACATCCCGAAGACAAACTATGATAACATCATCAAACGATTCAAAATCAAACTCGCAGTCAACAAAATGATAGAAGTCTTCTAAAGTGCTTACCGTCTTCTCGAGGCCAAAAGGTGCGAAGTCAAATGCGACGTATTCCATCATTAGCCCGGAGGGAGTATCGGAAAATCCAAAAAATTTGGGGATATTCGGGTGATTGATTGCGTTTAGCATCTCTGCTTCTTTTAAGAAACGGCGTTTGGCGTCGTCAGATTCCCCTCTGAGTTTCTTAACAACGGCATTCTTTTCTTCATAGTTTGCCAAATAAATTGAACCAAAACTACCAACTCCAAGCTCGCGTTGAATTGTGACTTTTTTTCAATCAAACGTAGGCAACCCATGGCCATGACAATTTTTGCGCTTCTTAACAAGAATCGGGACTTTAAAACTTCTTGATATCCCAGACATAAGAACAACTCCGAATTTTACGGACTAATTACACCTGTGATTTTGTCTTTACGCTGGCGAATCAACAAGTTCAATCGGCATCGCTACTACAGCAGTGAGTACACGTGCAGCATTACAATGCCAGGGAAGCAAACAAACGTAATATGATACGCGCTGAAAATTAATATCTCTAACTATACATTCTTTTAGATATTTTCCAAGTTAACGGGTGTTCTAATTTAATGGATATAAACCCAAAATAGGGTGACGGAAAGTGCGATTCAAGACCCGCGCTAGTCGTTTCGATTCGGAAACATTGTCATTAAACCGTTACAGGGCTAGTTAGCCTTGTTTCATCGTCAGGCGATGTTTTTAAATCCGCGATACGATTTGAGAACTTTAGAGCATATCCTGTTGTATTCTGCTCAGGCGGTGTGCGCCATGTTATTCGAGGAAATATGGCCATTATGCGTTCGACCATCGTCGAGTGCATGAAGAACTCCTCGAAGTAACGTTTGAAAGATTCTGGACAAATGTGAAATCTTAGGATATTTAATAATGATAAATTGTGTTTCATTCTTGTTTTTTTAAGCAAGTCAAAAAGCCGGTTGGTTCATCAAGACCATCAAGCCCTGACAGCTCATTGGGAGTGCGTTTTGGGGGCATGTGAGAGATAAACCATAGAAAACATTATTTTATCAATACGCTTGCCGCCTGAGTTTGCAAAAGCCGTCAAGCCGAAGCACATTATTCGTAATCGTATTTTTGATATGCTAATATTGCGGACTGCCGACACCAGCAATTAACAATTTTACCAGTTAACAATGAAATATAAACAATACTAGTATTATTAGACGACAAAGTCGCAGACTGTTTCCTTTTTTGAACCAAGAAATAGCCTTTCTAAATTACAAAGTAACTAAGCTTCTTGATATAGATTTCTCCATGCTTTCCTTTGAATAAGGTTGATGTATTTCGTATTAAGGATATCTTATTCTTTAGCAGTTTAAAACAAAAAAGTCGAAAATCTAACCGTACTCAAATTACATTTGCGGTCACACAAAACAACAACTCAAATTCACATGCCATAAAATACCATCAGAAACTTGTTTTCTTCCAACCTGAGATGTAACTACCCACTTTTGTATGTAAAGTTCACAATTATATAAAAATAATTGACAAATATCTTAATAAACAAAGCCTAAACATACTGCCGGTCTTTAAGTGTTATTAGTTTGCCATGCTGCGAACAGATCATTGCCTCACACGGTCTGTATTATGAATGAAACAGGGTTTATTACAAGTTCCAGAGTGTAGATTTAGTTATACTGTAAGCTCCGAATATTGCCGCACAGCCTATCACGAGGTTGTGAATCCGGTCTAATGGTCTATAGTATATTATATAGTGTAGAAATTTGGTTTCATGGTTAAACTCTGTTAAACACTTAAACCTTGCGCTAAATAGTGAAACCGAAAACTGTTATTTCTCTTTACTGATAATACTGTTTTTCTCTATAACACAGGATTTGAACTTAAGCTATGAATGGCATTCCGAACGGACGACGTCGCAGCGATTTGTTTGTTCGAACCTTGCCTAAATACATATTTCAGCTGACTCCCCGTTTTATACCCCCCTGATTCCCATTCCCCGTTTGACCGCCCCCCCTGATTCTCCCTTTGACACCCCCCGTTCCCATTCCCCGTTCCCATTCCCCGTTCCCATTCCCCGTTCCCATTCCCCGTTCCCATTCCCCGTTCCCATTCCCCGTTCCCATTCCCCGTTCCCATTCCCCGTTCCCATTCCCCGATTCCCCGTTCCCCGTTTTAAAGATAGCCATTCTTCGGCCACGGATATCATTTCTACCGTCACGTCACTGAATTACAATTTCCAAATTAAAAACCACATCATGTCTATGTCTTTCTAGCTTCTTTCAGCCATGTTTATTGAATATATCAGCTTCGCGCAGCGCGCGCGTCCACGCGAGGCCTGGAACTGAGCGATTCCACCGTGACTATAATGGAATGTTTACACGGTGAACCTGCATCTTCGACAATTACACAGAAGGGTACGTTCTGGTTCTGTGGACAGAAACCTAGTTGCGAGTTCTTTTGCCCAGAAGAAGATTGCTACATGTTTGGAAAAGCCGTAGCCTCCTTCCATGAAAGTGGATGTATACATCCAAGGTGCTATGGCCATGGACGACTAGCACAGATGCGAATGGTTAAAGATAAGATGAAGGAAAGTTATGGGAGACCATACTTTGTTTGCTCCGAACGAGGAAATCCCTGTTCGTTTTGGCAATGGGCTGATGTCTTCGAAGGTATCAAACCAATATGTCGACATGGTCTGATTTGTCGTACTAGCAAAGTCAAGAAAGAAAGTCCTAATCAAGGTCGTCTATATTTTACTCTCCCACGAGAGAGAAAACTGCTGTGACTTTTTCGAATGGAAACCGGAAGAAGATCCCCTTGAACCATTTTCCACTGTTCTGTTTAGTATGCCACCATCTTACAGATATACAGTCAAAAAGACTGGAGAGA
This sequence comes from Paragorgia papillata, assembly GCA_035771165.1. Lineage (NCBI taxonomy): Eukaryota > Metazoa > Cnidaria > Anthozoa > Scleralcyonacea > Coralliidae > Paragorgia > Paragorgia papillata. The sequence continues at coordinate 48,612 of JAWNZC010000235.1, forward strand.
CATTCACGAGCCATGAAACTGATCATAAGAAAGCCTACGAAGAGTACCTTTTTCAAAAGTCGGTAGCTAAATGACTTGACTATAGACTTGGAAAAACTGCACATTTGCTGAACATTTATAATTTTGTATTATAATTATCTATCTAATAAATATATGTTTATACCTGACTTTTTTGTGATTCATTTATCTCCAACTTTGGTCGTGTGAACACGAATTGTTATAGACCAATACAGCGCGCATACGCTATGGATTACAATTTTTGATGAATTAAAACAACATAACATTGATATCGATAAAGATACGTTATCATTTTATATTCAGACATGTCTTGACGACCATCGACACCTGTTTGATAGTTTTAGCGATCAATTAGATCGTGTGAACCTTCATCACATCTATGAAGAAATGGATCAAGAAATGGATACCGTGTCGTAAAAAGTGACGGAAAATTCCAGATATCTCGAAACAAGATAAAAACATGGCTTAGATGAAGCCATAAACCCGTACGACATATTTTCAAGCGAAATCGTGTTATTGTTGGAGCGATGGATGAACAATGGGAGGCGGATCTAGTAATTATGGACTCGCTTAGTAAAACAAATAATGGTTATAAATACGTTTTAACTGTTATTGATGTACTGTCCAAATTTGCGTGGGTGGAACCATTAAAAACAAAGGCTGTAGAGAGTCTGGTTAAAGCCTTTAAAAAGATACTAAAGAAAGGAAGGAAGCCGGAAAAACTTCATACCGATAAAGGAACAGAATTTACCAATAAACGTTTTCAAAAGTTATTGAAGGACAAACATATTCGATTTTTTACAACACACAACGATACCAAGGCATCCATCGTTGAACGATTTAACCGAACCTTAAAGGGGAAAATGTGGAAATATTTTACAGCAAAGAATACGTTGAAATATACCGATGTACTACAAAAATTAGTATATTCCTACAACCATTCGAGACACCGTAGTATTGGGATGAGACCAGCTGATGTTAATCGAGAAAACGAAAGTATTGTGTGGCTAAAACTGTATGGTGATGAGTCCAGCAAACTCATCAAATATAAATTCAACATTGATGACCAAGTTCGGATTAGCAAAGCAAGACGTACATTCAAGAAAGGTTACTTACCTAACTGGACCGAAGAGGTGTTCACCATCACTAAGCGAGTACCCAGACGACCGCCAGTGTACAAGATTGCTGATTATCACAGAGAAGAGTTACAAGGAACATTTTACGAACAAGAATTGCAAAGAGTTAGAAAGACAACAGTAATTACGTCACGCATGCGTGGTAAACGTAGAGAATATCTTGTAAAATGGTTAGGCTACCCTGAAGATTTTAATTCATGGGTATCAGCCGATAATGTAAAAGATATAACGAAATAAAAATGTGTGTATTTTACAATTTGTGTTCATTTGTGTATTATTCTTGACATGGCAACACAGTTTTATTTAACGCTTCCAAGCAATAGCTCAATGGAATATTTTCCAGATAATACTGTAGCAAATTTTAAAGTTAAACTTGCTGAAACTATACAACTGACAGGCGACTGGGAAGTAGCTTTATCAGAGTTATATTACCCCCATACATGGAGCGCGATTCGAAAAGGTAGTCAACAAACGTTTCTCTATAACGCTGGAACAAAATATGACGATACGGGTATTATCCCAGATGGCTACTATAAAACCATTGCTGAGCTGGTGGGGGCTTTAAACCGTAGCATGAACAAAGAGGCACGAGCAAAGATAAATTTTACGTATAATCGAAGTACACGGAAAGTTGCCGTCGATGTAAAAAATGGGGCAAACGTTTGGTTTAGTGGTGACATTGCTACAACATTGGGGTTTCAACAAGACACCTTTATTTAAAAGAAAACCCTAAGTCCTTACGTAGCAGTTGTTAACTGTGGATTTTCAGCCATGTATGTATACACTGATATCGTGGATGCACAGTTTGTCGGTGATGTCAAAGTGCCCCTACTCAGAATTGTCAATACTCAAGGAAGTTATGGTGAAAACGTGAACGTCAGTCTCCGTAACCTACAATATATTCCTGTCAAGGTAAAGTCCTTCGAAACAATCGAAGTGAACATAAAGGACGACAAAAACGAAAACGTATCATTTGGCTTCGGGAAGTCGATCGTGACACTTCACTTTAGACAGCGAAGATCTTCGTATTTCATTTAAAAATGAGACATACAATTATTCCAGACGTAAAGCAATTTCAACAGCATTATTTAGGAAGACAACAAGGTGGAAGTCTACCTGGTTTCCGAGGTGCACGTATTCAGAAAGGTTACGGCATTGGAAGTTTTTTTTAAAGTATTGCACGCTTTGCAATACCTCTGGTGAAACGATGAGCTCAAGCTATTGGAAGAAGAGCTCTGCAAGCTGTAAAAGACGTTGGTCAAGATGTTCTGGCAGGGAAGAATGTAAAGCAAGCGATAAAAGGGCGTGGTTCTGAAGCCGTGAAAGATCTTGCTCAAAAAGAGGTCCGTCGGATTACGAACCAATCAGGAGCCGGTCGTAAACGCAAACGGGTGAATTCTCCTATAAAAGTCATCACAAGACGTAAAACCGTCACTCGTTCGCAAACTGTGAAGAAGAAAACATCTGAGCCTACGGAAGCAAAGATTGGACCGTTTATAAAATATAAATCATGAGTCAAGCTTTTAGTGCCCTACATAAAGATTCGTGTGAGTGTGCAAAATCAGAATTAGATTTATTTGTAACGCCTGCTACACAAGTAGAAATGAATAAAGGATTTGGGGAAGATATAGATCCAGTGTCGAGTATTGGAGCTTCAGACACCATAGAGTTTCTCTGTGCTGCAAATTCTGATGTGTATACCGATTTAGCAAACAGTTATCTACACGTGAAAGCAAAAATAACCAACCATGATGGAACTAATCTCGATAAAAATGTTCAAGTCGGACCTGTAAATCTGTGGATGCATGCTTTATTTTCTCAAGTAGAAGTTTACCTGAACAACAAACTTGTCACACCGTCGAGCAATGCTTATCCCTACCGATCATATATGGAAACTGTACTGAACTTTAGCAAAGACGCAAAATCATCTCATCTGACCTCTGCGCTGTTCTATAAAGATCAAACTGGTCGAATGGATGTCGTGAACCCCGTGGCAGTAGATGCCGATGCAAACAAGGGTTTGAAACTGCGGTATGTTCATGCAAATCAAAGTAAGTATGTGGCTATGGAAGGCAGAATCCATTCCGATCTGTTTGCACAAGCCATTTATATCCTTGGTGCTGTACCAATCAAGCTCAAGCTAGTGCGTTCGAGAAACCCATTTTCCCTAGTGTCGTCAGCAGATCATACTGACTTTAAAGTGGTTTTGGAAGAATGTGTATTTCGCGTTCGACGTGTCAACGTCTCTTCTACCGTTATGATGGCTCATGCCCATGCCCTTCAACGTATCATGGCCAAGTACCCTATCAATCGTGTCAGTTGTAAAGTCGTTTCTATACCGAGAGGAAATATGTCGGACAATCAACCAATTCAAGGCCCTATACCGGATCGAGTGGTCATTGGAATGGTAGATGCAGATGATTACAATGGTACCTATACCAAAAATCCTTTCAATTTCAAAAACTACGACATCACTTCTCATGGTCTAACGGTAAATGGGGAGCATTTGCCTGGAAAACCCCTACAATTGAAATTTGCTGCTGCGAGAGGAAGTAACTACGTGTCCGCTTTCCAAACCTTGTATGCTGGTGCTAACAAATTATTTCAAAATGATGGCAATGGTATTACACGAGACGAGTGCGCTAATGGGTACACTCTATTCGTGTTTGATCTAACAGCTGATCTGTGTCTGAGCGATCATATTCAACCGATTAAAAATGGAAACGTATCGATAGAATGTCAATTTGGTACGGCTCTGACAGCAGCTATAAATATCGTGGTGCTTGGAGAATTTCAAAGTCTTATCGAAATTGACGCCAACCGAAACGTTCTATGTGACTTTAGCAGTTAAGATGAACACTCTACAAATCCTGGACGTTCTGAAAAGTGATCCATTTACCAAGACCGTATTATTTTAAAGACGTGTTACCATCGAATCATCTACCAAGCCAGATATCTGAAAGACCTAGAGGTTTTATTCTGAATGTGGATCCTAGTAATGGACCTGGTACGCATTGGGTAGCAATTTATCTCACCACAGATGGAAAAGGGGAGTTATACTCTGGGCTGGTACACGTAGTGGATGTCAGTCGGAAAGATCCCGGATCTTACTCGGATTTCATCGGGACAGGTCGGAGTGAGATCGACAAACAAGTAGGAATATGGCTCTTTAGTTGCCATCTGATAGGCTTGCTGGAAAAACTTTGTGTTGCTGGGATACAGCTGTTTCGCCAGATGAATTACTTGACTAGCATCGCGGACATTTTTCGTGAGGACTAAGTAACTAGCGTTGAGAGAGATGGTACGGTGATCTTTGCTTTGATGAAATAAGTTTTGCACGATATAAATTACACTGAGATTCCATGGTGGGATTTTTTCGTAAAGAGTTTAGCAATTTCAGCGTCTTTTTCTCCCATCATATCATCAATTATAAATAGATTTCTTGTTTGGGGGTTAATGTTATCCAACATCGACTGGGGCAAACCTTGGACAAACTGAATCCCTGGAATTAAGGTTTCTATTTCACCAAATGTATCTTGATATTCTGTATAAAAATACACGATGTTTTTCCGGAGGTGGATCGATCATGATCTTAGCATAAGCCAATAACTGTTTCACAAACGTTGTCTTTCCTGTCTTAGTACCTCCAGAGACCAAGAGACCAAAAGGGTGTGTTAGCTGTATGGAGTACATAGTTAAACTGAGCAGACCGATCTAGTGAAATCTTATTTATACCATTTTGGCCGCTTCGTACATTGTGCCCATTTTGTGTACTTAGTATTTCGGATAAGTCTGTGTAATTCGTTTAACAAAGTTTCTAAATCTTTAGGAGAAGCTTTAGCGCGAATCAAATATGGTTGCCTATCTTTTGAAGAGAGTTGATGAACATTGGATAAATGATTTGCTAATCTTAATAAACCTTGGTTGCCACAGACAGGACAATCCTTACGCCTTCGAGGCATGATAACAAATGAACGATTTGAAAAGGTACTCAAAAATAAATACTTTATATTGCCCTGGGGGGCTTTTTCGTGGCCATATGGCCCTATCGCTTGAATACACTCCCTGTCCCCTCTGACCCCCCCCCCCCCTACCCATCTGCTCTAAAAGACCCTCATTAAGCCCTTGAACCGCCATACCAGAAATTAAGACAACAGGTAGTGTTAATAAGAGATATATTATTAAATTTCCTATTTACAAGTACACACAAAAGTATTAATTATCAGCACACAAAGTTAAAAACCCTAAACTATTTACAATTATTTACAGATCCCATGTACAAAAATTAGTAACCGTACGGAATGGTGTTGAAATTTTCTACAATTACTCGTTTATTGTACACTATCCTATAGTCCTCGTGTTGTTGTTTTGTGATAACTTGCTTTGTGCTAGTGTTCCTTGTAATTTTGAATGGTATATCTACAGCGACTTTCACTGGATCTGCGTTTTTCATATCACACAGAACATTAAGATACACTAAATCACACATAACATTGAAATTAACTGTTTTTAAAGTGATACCTCGTATCTTACAACACGTTTTTCCGCTACTAAGTTCATAAGAATAGTTCTTCGGGCCACCAGAAACAAAAGTCGTAATGTAATCATCGTCCAATTCGTCCGTCAATTCGCCCAAATAGACGCCTGTCTCCGGTTCTGGCTCTCCTGGTTTACTCACGTAAATCACAGAGTCCGTGTCGTAATATAGCACTCTTTCTCCGAGCTGTTCCAACGTGCTGTAGAGCTTTAACCGGGCGTGAGCAGTTGTGAAAGCAGCAATCACCACGTTGGTCTTGGCATTCGGTTCGATGAAGTTATCTTTGTGTTCATATCGTAGCTCTATGACATCATCACTCACAAACGAAGCATCGATCACTTCTATTTCGTCGGCCGTCAGCATGTCGAAATACTCTTGGGGATCTGTGATGAGCTTTACTTTAGTCATGTTGGTTCTCTGCGCAAATTTCCCTGCAAAACAAAACGAAAAAATCAATATCTATCAACAATATTAATGTGCGCACTCTCTCTAATAAATTTACGTTATTTATTACGATATTTATTACAATATTTGTACTCACCCCAAAAAGAGTTCAACATGAGCTTCGCCAAAGCACGGAGTCCAGGATTTTTCGCAATTTTTGTACGATCCATGAGAATACCCTCTCGTTGATTGTACTCGTCGATATACTGCTGCTTCTTGTCCTCGGTGTCACAGCCCTCCGGATATATAACCGCTGGATTCCTGCTTGATCTTCAGGAAAGTGTCGATGTAGTCCTTGAATAGCTCGTTGCCTACTGTTGGGGAAAATGCCACACTTCGTGTATTCCGATCAATCGATATCCTTTCTCCAAAGCTTTCTGTAATTCATTGGTTACCCAAGTACCCTGAATTGCACGCTCCTGGTCTGTATGGGTGCATTGCTCCTGGTTCAATCCGTCAGCACAAGTTTGGCACAGCGGGAACATAAGCTTTCCGTGAGCACGATACGGTATCGTTATACGTTTTCATGTCCGAGTTTGCTTCGAGTTGACGCTTCAAGTTGCACTCCCACATCTCAATCACGTTGTAACCTTGACGTTTTAGAAAACGCGTTTTCTCGAGCGTGCGCTGATGTAAATCTTGCATGGTTTGTTGACTGACGGGGTTAACTGTGTCTCGTGCGTAACAAGAGACGCAGCCGTGCCAGAAACACCCATGGAGCTCGTAGACGGTGTTTGACTCTGCATGATACCCATCAACACGATACTCGCCAAAATTTCGAGAGTGACGAATGGAGATGTTATTGCTTTGTGCTGTGTACGCTAACCACTTTAGAGCAATAACCGACTGTTTATCGCGAGGTCTATAACCATGTGGAGGAATTACAGCAATCGATTCTTCACGAAGAAAGTTCTTTCGAAAGACTAAGTTGCATGCTGAAGCAATTGTGAGACAATTTTCAAACAGATCAATGTTGGTAACAGATCGAAACAGTTCGCGAAATTCAAGACAACACCTCCGGAGGATGTCAACGTCTGATCGACAATACTTTAGAATTTCTTGTTGAAAATCAAATACGTATTCGTTGGCTCTCAGGTTATTGTACCATTGGAAAAATTTTGTACGGTCTTCAGGAGCCATTCCGTGCGGATCGTAATAGCTTGCGTCGGGTAGTGGGCCTCGGTAGTTTTGGTTGGTTTCGGTGTTGAAGTGATGCGGAAAGTAACCTTTGGAAAGTTCACTCAAACCAAATGTTTTCGGAAAGTTTGCTAGCTTCATAGGGATAAAACATAGCGAATCAACAAACTTGATTTTCAGTGCAGGAACATTTAGTGTTAAAATCTTTGCACCGTTCATAATAACTTCGGGTACCAAACCATTCTTATGGAGATATTGGAGAATGAAATAACCATCATATCCCTGGAAATTATGAGCCATCACTATACTGCCGGAGTTGTTCTCTTGAAATACCCACTCGCAAAATTCATCCCGTGTGTTTGCACCGCTAAACACCCACTCTTGACCACTTTCGTCGTGAACAACGCATAAATTCGGTACGTGTTCGCCGCCTTCTTGTATACATTCAAAGTCGAAAAACAACAATTGATTGTAACCTCCTTCGCCCCCGTCGTCTTCATTCTCGTCTCCCCCTACTTCCGCCTCATCATCTACTAAATCATTCGTGTCCGATCGCGTTTGATGAGTAGTTCTTCTTTTCTTTGCCGGTTAAATGTAACATTGGTGATCCTCGGGATCTACGTATTGCTGGCATATGGTACATCGAACAAGTCCGCAATTGTGTTTCTCAGGCTGTTCGTTAGCTCTCCTCACCACATGGTTGCAGTGTTGACATTTCACAACAGATGCGCAAATTGGTCGCTTATCACCTACCGCTGCTTTATGCCGATTGAAACATTCCTGGCTCTTGAAAAACCGGCCGCAATCTTCGCAAAATACCCAGTTCGTTATCGGACAGTTTTGTATATGGCATAACTTGCACGTATCTCCCCATATATGGTCTTCGATGTTATCATAATTACAGACGTGGCAGTATTTCTTACGAGCGAGGAAAGCTGGCATGCTTGTAATTACGTCATAGTGGTTATCGTGGGCGTAAAGATAAATACGCTTCGGTGCCCCAGGGCAAGAGTAAATAAGAGCATTCAGATGCTCTTTTGAAACGATGTTTATCTGGTAATCGGTCAAATAGGCTTGAAACTTTTTCACTTCTTCGATACCGCACTGTCCGAGTGGTACGCCGGCATTCTCATGTAATTCGTGAGCAAGGTCACCTTGCAATGGCCTTCGAGACTCGCTTATGTAAGGGTATCGTTCATCGTTGTCGACTTTGGCTTTGGCTACGACAATGGCACGACTAAGACAGATATCGTCTTTGTTCTGAATACGGACGATGGCTCTTTTGTTAGTAAGATACTTATCGAGGTTAGCAATCTTTCGCTTTCTTCCCGTTCCACCGTGTGGCATCTCAACATGGATGATACGGTAATCGAATCATCTAACTTAAACGAATCATTCGATTGAATGACTCTTTCGATTTCGGCTAAGATTCTCTCGACTGTTAATCTTTCACGAGGCATGAATGCTAATGAAATGGGATATTCAAGCTAGGGAGAATGCATTATAAACCTGACCTGATCATGCATAGCAATACCATCGGTAACACGATCGAGTAGGCTTTCAAACACATGATGTAATTGCCTCAGGACATCAGGCAAACCTTGGACTTGCAAATCGCCAAACTGAACACGATAATCAAGGCCCGTGGTCTTAAACTTTTTCACGCGTACTTGCTTAACAGATTTTATCGTAAATAACGGAACAGTTTTAGATCTCTTACTTGGTATTGATTCCGTACTTGGTTTAGCGGCTCGTTTTCGGCTTCCTTCTCCGGTCTGGATAGATACCTCGGGTATCAACGGTTCACCAGAGACTTGACAATCAGAAATATCCTCTAGTTCGGCCATAAATGAATCGTCGTTCCAATCCATTCTGAAGGATTCGTGTTGCTCGTTCGACCAACCATCCATTAACGAGGGTATCGCCGGTTCGGTGGCCTGACCGCCGGGGATATCATCCATCTTGGCCCTAAACGAATCATCGTTCCAAACGCGTTTGAAGGATTCGCGTTGCTCGTCCGACCAACCATCCATTAACACCGTAGAAATCCCACAACGTTCGTTCTCCAAATCACGCTCCAAGGCATTCGACAATATAATGATACGTTGCAATAAGGCTGCTTCCTTATGCCTCTCTTCGAAATCAAAGAGCCATTCCAGCGTCTCAATTTCCTCGACGGTTGTACAACCTTTGAGTACATCGATAAGATCCATTGCTGTCAATGAAACAAAACGTATATTAAACTCTGATAAAATACACAAATAGTGAACGTCGTCAGGCAATATAAAACGAATAAGTGCAAAATATCTTACCTTAAATCAGACAAATACACTTCGAAAATATCTCCCAAGAAAACGCAATATCACAGACAGTAAACTCCACAAGTAAAACACTTTAGGAAAAGTTGCAACTATACGAAATCACCGAGCTTATATAGCTTCATGCGCACTAATTATCCCAGTCTTGTCCAAACATGTCCTATTATTCTGTTCCGTTCGTCATGCGTGAGTCATTCGTGAGTCATGCGTGAGTCATGCTGAATATTAATGAGGCGGCATCCCTTTGGACGGTATATGGGGGGTCATCTACTCAGGTCAACAAGGAGTGTAATGGAGTCAACAAGGAGTTGCTTCGCTAAAATCGATATATCTCACGAACTAGTCGCTCGATCTTCACGCTACAACCAGTAGTGATTCAGAGGAGGTAAGTGACAATATTTTTGCTGTTTAGAAGGTATGAAAGACATCTGAAAGTGAAAATTTACGGAATTAAAACCGCCACATTATTGAGCCACTAAAGCATTCTTGTCGACTTTCAACTTGCCTTTATGGCTAGAAAGAGAGTAGAAACTCTTTGAAAACATTTCAAACATGGAGTACAAAGATGAAATCACACTTTTTGTTATTGTTATTGTTATTGTTATTGTTATTTATTGAATTGGACGAGTAGCTCTGAACAGCGAAGCAATTCCGTTATGTGAATTTGGGGCAATTGGACACTGAAATTTGCTGACCGGTATTCTATATTAAAAGACAACCCGCTTTTCAAAACTAAAGTTATATAGTGCTGCAATGATGGCTGTGATTTTTATGTTTGTTTTATTTTTTATTACAGTTGAATCGTGCATACAGTACTTCTTCTTGAACTTGTTTATATTCACATCATGTCCAGGCTACATCATGTCAGACCCTTGATCTTCTTGAACTTGAAAGTAGTGTACTGAAATATATGCAATTCAGTCCAAGATTGGGGTTGCTAACCTAAGCTGTAATGTTTCATGGTAGAGGAATGATCATATATTTTAGATCAAAACAAGGACTGGTGTATAATAATAATTTTAGTGGAGTATTTTGTTTATTGGATGGTCACTTGTAAATTATTTCTAAAAAATCTATAGTTTGATACTGTACTTTGATTTTCACTAGTGTAAATTATTTTAATATTTTTTGCTATATGAAAATAAATATTTGGGATTGACTGTTTGTGATTGCACAAAAAGTTTATCATTTGAGGTTGAATTTCTTGTTGAATTGCACCAGTGCAACAGCAAGTTTGCACTAACTTTGAATTTTGCATATTATTATGACCAAGCAAAGTCATTCAGAGAAATTCTGTTTTCCTGTAAAAAGTCAGGTTTAATTTTATGAGTCTCCAGGCTGGTTGTTTGGATGGATCTAATAAAACATAAATGGCTCGTACAAAAAAAACATCAAATTAAATCATACTTGTTTATTGCTAATGCATCAACTGAGAGTTTTTTTGCTAAAACGATTCCCTTGTCCAAATTGTATTATATATATATATATATATATATATATATATATTCATTCATTGTAAATCCATTGTAATTCAGTTTTTTAACTGCAGAATTGGTTATTAAAACATACATTACACTGATGTCAAACAACATGACAGCAAACTCAAAGGTGGTGACACCAAGCAGTAATTTAAACATGAGTTATGAAAAAAAAATATATGTTGTTGCATCCCTATGAAATAAAACAACAGCTGGCCTTATTTTCAAGTATTACTTGTAAAACGTCAACTAATAGAATTGCTTCGTTCTTCAAAATTACTCATCCCATTCAAAAAATAACAGGAAATATGTGCAGTTTAATCTTTATATTTAACGTTTAAACTGTTTTCAAAGATAGTCTGCTCTTATTTTTGCTTGCAAATGCAAGTTTAAAGTAGACGGTAATGCTTTAAATAGCTTCACACAATGGCGGTTCGAGTTCGTTTTAATCCGTAAATTTTCACTTTCAAATGTCTCCCATACCTTCTAAATGGCAAAAATATTGTCATCTACCTTTCCTCTATTATTACTGGTTGTAGCGTAAAAATGGGGCGACTAGTTTGTGAGACATAGCGATTTTAGTGATCCAACTCCGTATTTCGCCATTGCACTCCTTGTTGACCTGGCTGAGGTTTACTGGCTGCGAGATTTTCCGGAAGTGGTTTTGAGTAACCAGCGTGGGGACAAAAACTTCAAAGGTTCCGACCCGAGTGGCCCTTCTGCTCAGTTCTTTATTCTGTGCATTTGGCATGCACGCATCAGTTTCGCAAAGCCTGATGGGATGACGTAATGATTGGCATTTCGAAACATAGACTCGGCTGTTAGTTTGAAACGGCTAAACTTTAATAATTATTTAGTTAGTATAATAGAACCTTTATTATTTAGTACTTCTTTGTTCCTACGGAAACGCCTTCAGGGTATTTCTAATTGGTAACAATCTAAGGACAGAATTATTATAGTCAAGACTGTGTTTCAGTACAGACGCTACCAAAGTTAAGGGACTTTATTTCAATCTACCCAATCTACCTATCTACCTATCTACTCAATCTACTATCGCTACAAGTACAAGTGTAAACCAAAGTACGTAAGTCCATTTATTCTTGTATGTAATCGTAAACGTATAATTAGTATGTTTATTTATCAATATTTGCATGCGTAACATTAGTTAACATTAGCTAATAAGATAGATTATCCGTTGTCGTATTTCAGTTCGAACCTACAGTTCAACAGTATTCAACAGTATTCAGCAGTTCAACAGCGCTACAGTTCTACGGTTCCCATTGGCTAAATTTCGCAACCGACTCTACTTCTTCGTATAACTTACATCAGCTTACCTAAGCTAATCGTTTATTTGTTAATTAAAGTCTTGTTTATTGTTTATCTGTTGAGTTCGAAAATCATTTATTGTACCATCCGCTATCCCCGTGGCTCTAGAAATATTCAGATCAGCAACCCTGGAGTTACATTAGTTCGAATTTGATACACATAGATACAGTTCGAGTTTTCAGTACATTATCGCAAAGGAATTTGAACAATGCGCTTACAAACGGAAATACGATGCAATAAACCTATGTGATCCACAACACGCGATTGTTCGTCTTAAGATCCTTGTTATCCGATACAAAACGCAATTTGGAAAACTAATTAACTTTGAATTAACTAAACGAGTGAAGACGTCCCAATTATCACCTTGTAATGGAAAACGGAAACCAGCTACCGAGTTCGCATGAGTTGAAAATTGCTACTGATAAATCGCGTAGAAAAATAGATATCCGACCCGAAGACTCGATTAGTAACGTTGACTCTAGCGATGGTTCTCGTTTTTCTACGCGTTCGCACGCTAGCTCTAAATCGTCGCTCAGAAGCTCCGCAAGCGCAAGGGCCAGAGCAGCCGCAAAGAAGGCAATTATTGAAGCAGAAATCGCGGCAATGCAACGTCTTCACGCACTCGAAGAAGAAGAATTAAAGTTACAGCAAAGAAAGAGGCAATTAGAATTACAAACCAGCCACGCAAAGGCGGAAGCCGAAGAAAGGGCATACGCTGAAGTGGAAAATCAAGAAATGGAGAATTTCTTCGTTGTCGACGAGATAAGAGATAACCTTAACTCAACATCTCCTTTGCGCACTTGCGAGATCGAGGACGAAACGCCGTCGAAGGCAGATTGTTCCAAAATAATCCGAGATAGCGAAAGAGCTAGGGCGCAAGATGCATGAGTCCACGGAAATTAGACCGAATCATTCCTTCGCTTTACGAGAAGACGCGCTCCAACCAACCAAGTCAAGGTCTCGTAGTATGCTAAATCCTAGCGCAGCTGAGTTGACTTACGACGTGTCCAACGCCCCTCTTCAAAACGTGAACGCTGACGTCATTACAAGCATGCTACATGCTCAAGAACGACAATCTCTAGCCTTCAATCAACTTATTCAACAACAACAAGAAAACATCTCGGCATTAACTCTTCCACAACCCGACCTTCCTATTTTTGACGGCAATCCTACGCAGTATTGTGATTTCGTCCGCGCTTTCGAGAATCTTATTGAAAGAAAAACTCGAATTGATAGTTCACGATTGTACTACTTGGTTCAGTACACAGCTGGTCAGGTCCAAGAGTTGATGCGTAGTTGTCTGTCCATGCACGAAGATCAAGGCTACAAGGAAGCAAGAAGGTTGTTGAAGGAAAGATATGGACAACCCTACAAAATCGCAACAGCATTGGTGGGTCGAGTAATCAATGGTGCGCCTATTAAGGCAGATGATGGCCCTGGTCTACAAAGGTTTTCCGTTCTTCTAACTTCCTGCAGTAACACCCTAAAGGAAATCGGGTACATCAGCAAGCTGGAGAATCCCGATGGATTAAGGAGGATCGTCGCCTTATGGTTTCAAGCTAAAGTGGCGTGAGACAGTCGATACTATAATGCAAAGGGAATAACGAGACGTCACCGTAAAGGACATTACGGAATTCATCAATATCAGGGCGCGAGTTGCAAATCACCCTATTTTCGGCCAAATATCGGGTAATGACCTTAAGAAAAAGGACCATATCAACCACGGTAAATTTCGATCATCGAAGGCGAATAACTATACGCGACCCAGAGTAAAGGAGCGCTACCTGATGGCAACAGTATTAGCAAAGGCGCGGAATTTCCGTCCTGCGAAGCTGCGCACTGGCTTTCTCAATGCAATAATTTTAAGAAGTTAAGTGTAGACGACCGATATAAGTTCGTTCGTGAGAAAAAACTATGCATTAACTGCTTAGTCTCTGGACACTTTGTGCGAGACTGTCCGAAGAAGAGTTTCTGTCGCGTCCAAAGTTCAACGGTAAACATTCCATCTTCTTGCATTTAAAAGAGCCTACATCAAGAAACCCACTATCCAAGGTACAGCCAGGAGAAACGAAAAAGGATCCCGGTGCGACAAAATCTGACGAAATTGAAACAGATGTTGAATCTGCGACAAAGAATTCCAACAACGGTTATGTTAGAACATAGTCCCTGGATAACAGTGTCTGGAAACGCGGCACGGATCAAAGCAGGAGGTTATTGTGCAATTTTAACCCGCGTCCAGGTGTTTATTAGGTGCACGCTTCGATGGCTCCGCCATATTGGTTTCAAGTTCTAAAATTAAAAGTGCAATTAAGCGTGAAACTATTATTAAATTCAGTGTCTTTTGTATCGTTTTTCAAAGAAAATAGTTTTCTTATCAGAGTATGCCAGGAGCAAATTGCTCTATATTCGGTTGCTCTGTATCAAGAAGGAAAAAACACAAAGGAATCAGCTTATTTGCCATCGCTCCCAGCTCAGGCTCAGACCCAACCAAGGCTGAATGGAGGAAGAAATTGATCTCGATTATTACTCGAGATAGGGTGATTGACAAAGAGTTGCACAGGCAAATAAAGGAAGGAAAACTCCACATCTGCGAACGACATTTCAACCCTGATGATATTGAAGTCAGTAAGTTATAATTAATGTTCTTTTGTCAAACTTTCGTTCATATCTTGCCGTTTGTGTTTTGGCTTAATTGTCAATTGATGCATAATTATTTGTTTACTACGGTTCTAATATGACCCACGCGTTTATTTAGTGCTTACTATTCATCTATCATAGACGAAGCTAGAAAGAGGCTTAAAGTTGGAGCGTTACCTACTCTTAATTTACCTCAAAAAAGCCACCAAAGCCATTCGACGACGTCTTCGAGAGCGACGACAACAAGATCCAGCAGGGTCAGGGAAATTGACTTGCCAAGTAGTAGTGGTCAAGTGGGTGAGCCTTCTTCAGCTTCAGATGAGCGAGAAACCTTCAAAGTTAGCAAACCTTTGTTCAAGAACCTCGACGAGTTCAAAGCACACGTTAGTTCACTCAAATTGGTTGGATGGACTGTCAGTTCAGGTGAGGGCAATATAGTATTCAGTTGGTTTGACGGTGCCCATCATGTTGCAAAATTTCAAGTCATTGTGGACTGCAGTCTTGGCTTTAGCATTTCTGTTTATGGATGGTTCATCCCTGATGATCATCCTATTTACACGGAGAACAAACGTTCTGTAAGATTTACAAGAGCATACCCACTTTTGTCAGCTGTCGTGAAATACAAGGTCTGTGCAGGTTTAGATGTTGTAGAAGAGACTGCCATAGAAGATCCAGTGTCTGGTAAGGCTCAATTTATGCGACACTCTGTTCAGCAGATAGTTGATCCCCTTGACCATGATGTGTCTCCTGCACCACTTGTAACAGTTTTTAAGAGGCATGAGGAGTGTCTGGTCATCTGTGAAACACCTAGATGTTGCTGTTGCAAAGAAGCAGATGACAAGAAAACCAGATCTCTTTTAGAGCATCAAGGACTCCTCTTGAGCCTGTGAAAAACTGTGCACCTCTCACTGCTACATCTCAAGAGCGACTTGCCATTACAGTCAAAGCAAAGAGACTGGAGTGCCAAGACCTTAAAATGAAACTGGAAAAAATGGAAGCCACAATAACACAGAATAGCATTTCAGTAAATGACCAACTTCACTCTGATCTCCTTTCAATCCTGTCAGGAACAAACTTTGAGGGTTCTCCACTAATGAAATTGTTTTGGCAACAGCAGCAAAAGGCCATGGGCTGTGGAGATGCAAGGCAAATGAGATGGCATCCAACTATGATACGATATTGCCTGTCACTTGCCTTAAAGTCACCATCTGCCTATGATGAGCTGGGCAAACTTTTGAAATTACCTAGCAGACGACGTTTAAGAGACTACAAGAATGTCATCAAGCCAAAAGCAGGTTTTAACAAGGATGTCATTGAGGAACTTATGTCATTGACAAGCCAGCACTTTGACATTCAACGATACGTTGCTTTACTTTTCGATGAAATGAAAATACAAAGTAACCTGGTCTTTGATAAGCAAACTAATGAATTGATTGGCTTTGTAGACCTAGGTGATCCAGATGTCAACTATGCTACATTAAATAATGTAGATGAATTGGCTTCTCATGCTTTGGTTTTTTACATCAGGGGGTTGGCAACTGATTTAAAGTTCTGCCTCTCTTCCTTTGCCACTCATGATGTCACCGCCCATCAACTAATGCCACTATTCTGGAGAGCTGTCAGCATTCTGGAATACACTTGCAATCTATGGGTTATCTCGGCAACTGCTGATGGTGCCACCAGTAACAGGAAGTTCTTTAGAATGCACAAAGATTTACAGAATGACCCTGCTGATAGCTCTATTGTTTACAAGACTGTAAACATTTTCAAACCACATCGCAACATCTACTTCTTCTCAGATGCACCCCATCTTATGAAGACTTGTCGAAATTGCCTTTATCACTCAGGCAGTGGACGCCATACTCGCAATCTGTGGAACAATGGAAAGAGTTTACTTTGGGAGCATATTGCTAATATGTTCAGATTGGATTTGGATGATGGGCTTCATCTGGCACCAAGGCTTACAGCTGATCACATTTTGCTCACCTCCTACTCTGTCATGCGTGTCAGGCTTGCAGTTCAAGTGTTGAGCAACACTGTATCAACTGCTCTTCAACACCTTATGCCAGAAGAAACAAGTGAAACTGCTGTGCTTTGTGCAATGATGAATAAATTTTTCGATTGTGCAAATGTACGCTCAATTACAGAGCACAAGCGCAAGAAGAATGATGATGTCAAACCATATCAACATTCTAATGATGAACGATTATTGTGGTTAACTGAAGTATTTTTACCTTATTTTGAAAGCTGGAAAAGCAGTATTGCAGGACGAGGCAAGTATTTTCACCTAAGCAACAAGCAAGAATGTTCATATCTTGGCAAACATATGAAGGTCTCAAGATGACATCACACTCGATGATTGAAGTGGTGAAGTTCTTGTTGGATGAAGGATTTGAGTATGTTTTAACAGAAAGGTTTTGCCAAGATGTTGTTGAAGAGTACTTTGGTTATCAACGAGGGATTGGTGGCAGGTCAGACAACCCTAATTTATTTGAGTTTGGCTACAACACTAATGCCTTCTCCATTCAAAGGAAGATTCTGCCTGCTGTTCAAGGTAATGTTGCTGGAGGGCATTCCAACAAGCGGAAGATAGAAGCTGAGGTAGATGATACTCCCTTAAAAGCAAGAAAGTCAAAGAAGAGTCTATTCGGCATGTCAGAATAGGTCCATATACAGTTACATTTTTTAATAAAATGGCTCAACCCTCCCTTAAAAAAATGGTCCATCCCTAAATAAATCCATTCCAGCTTATTAAATGGGGGAAAATGTTGAAAGATAAGCCAGGGTCATAGAAATACATGTACCGGTAATAGACCTAGAATGCAGGCTTCTATCTCTTGTCACTCAAAATTGACCCACTATAGTCAAAATGGCTGATTTATAAGGGCAAAAGTTTGACAGTTTTTAACATGGCAGCAGTTAGTGACCATGTGGAGTGGATTATGGTTTAAATATTTTTCAAAATACTTTTTGGGAGGACAAAAAGCTGCAGACATGACCCTCTTTCTAACTCTTGCAAAATTAAAAATGGTGGATTTTTAAGGGCAAAATACAACACCTGCCACGTGACAGAGCCCACATTCCAGGCCTATTATTTCTATGGCCAGGGTACACACATAAAAATGTTACATCTTGCTAGCTCACAACAGGTTGTAACAATGGCATTATTTCATCAAGCTGCTACAAGTGTGTTTGTAGTACACTGTAACTTGTAATATTAATAGCAACGACTGTATTGACTTGCTAAAGATACACGGCGACTCCTTGGCAAGTTGCTAAAAATTCTCATTTTAAATATCGAACTTCACATAATATGAAGTTCTATTGAAAGTCAGAACGACTTTCAATAGAACTTCATATTATGTGAAGTTCGATATTTAAAATGAGAATTTTTAGCAATTTGCCAATTGCAATGTTGCTACCAATATTGCAAGGTCGCTCGGCCAAGAACATCCAGGCTATGACACAAAACTTGTAAGTGATAGATGAACAGTAATGTAAAGTTTATTAATTATTATTAAATAAATAATATATGTTAATATATATTTAAATAGAAACAGAAAATTATAATACATGTTATGTACATACATGTCATGTTTGGTAGTTATTACAGTTAATATTATTTTAGTCAAGCACAACAAAATAAAACTTGACAAGATTTAACTTGTGTCTTTGCACCTTTCTTTCCCCTTCATTTCCTTTCTTAGTGCCTTCTTCTTGCTTGCCTTTTTTTCTAATTTATATTTTTGTAAAATATCCTTAGAATATGAAAAAGTACGTACTTTAAGATACAGTCCAAGGAGCTCTAGCAGAAAAATCATTGCTCTTTGTGTACTTATCCTCATGCTACATTCGTCAACTAGCATTGTCCAGTAGGACCTCAGAAGAGAGTCTTTTAAAAGTTTTTCCACAATCTGGTTACAGTTGACTTTATGGCAAAGTTCATCACTCTCTGTGGCAAGTCTAAACTCCATTTCTGTGGTAAACAATATTTTAACTAAATACTCTTTTGGGTACCAGAGTCCACCCCTGTCTTTATCTTTGATAAATGTGTATTCATTGCTCGTCGCCATTTCTTTGTCAATGTGCAGTGAATTGAGTAAAGCAATAAATTCTTCCGTTTCTGGAGAGTTTTGTTGTTTCGCTACTCGTTTTCTACATTTTTGAAATAAATTTCTGATGACATAGCCAGTCAAATAGTTCAGAGGGCCTCGTTCGCAATCCTTTATTGACACTTGACGGGTAGAACGTTTCAACGGGGTCTTCGTAGAAACAAACTTGGAAAAGGACAAGATTTTATCTCCAAGATACATCATGACAACTTTGCTTACCTCGTCTGTGTACTTGTTTTTCAATAATGACGAAGATCGCAAGAGAACCGAACCATAAAATCTTTGGTAATACAGTTCAGCATCACCTTTCTTCAAAACCTTTCTCAAAAACTCAATCATTTCTTTGTATAAATCGTCATCCTCTGAGCATACAAATTTTGCAGAGTCCTTCAGTGATGTACTAAAATTCTGTGGATACAGGCCACTCTTCGCCATTTCCCCTTTCGCTTCTTCGACGAAGGTTGAAAGTTTTTCACAAGTCAAGCTTTCCCTTGCCATTTTGCCAAAATCAGGATATGGTTCGGAGTTGTTCATGGTTTCTTGATGCTTCTTTCTTGTGTGAAGTGTCAGTCCACCTTTAGACTTACAAACTTTATTGCAAGTAACGCATACGTAACCGTTTACACTTTCTTGAATCTAAAAATTCGAAAACGCAAACATACTTGGATAGTGTCCTATGAACATCAATTCCAAGTTAATAAATAAAAAATTATGTACTTACATCGGCGATTATGTTCTCCATTTCATGTTCGATTTCTGCAGCACTTTCATCTGCTAAGTTTAAACTCAACAATAATCTCTCTTCATCGGCAACTTCGTCAACATTATCCTCGAAAAGCTCGAATGAAGCTTCGGCTTCCCTAACATCCGCCATTTTATCGTGCACCTTATCATTCACGTGACAAGCGCCCTCAAGCTTGTGGTCAGGTCAGCTCTGAACCCTTTGATCCGTGCCGCGTTTCCAGACACTGTTATCCAGGGACTATGGTTAGAACAGCGAAGAGCCTTCCTCGTTTGTCGAAAACTACGTGTGCGACCGGCCTTGCGGTTGTTCCCGTGATTGTAAAAGCAAGGGGAAAGAATACTAAAGTAGTGACTTACGCCTTCTTGGACAGTGGATCAAATACATCCTTCTGTACCGAGAAACTTATGAAGCAACTAAATATCGAAGGGGCAAAAACGAATTTATCACTTACAACCATGGAAACAGCAAATGCCTCCATCGAATGCTCAGTCGTCAGCTTGGAAGCATTTGACCTGAATGAGGACAACCTCGTCGAGTTACCTAAAGTTTTATCCAGACCAACCTTACCGATTTCCACCGACAGCATCGCAACGCAACAAGATATTGATCGTTGGCCACATCTAACAGGAATAAACATTCCGAACGTCGATGCCGAAGTGGGTCTGTTGATCGGAAGCGACGTGCCCGTAGCCCTGCAACCGAAGGAGGTGAGAGAAAGCAAGGATGGCGGACCGTTCGCTACGCGCACAACCTTAGGCTGGGTTTTGAACGGACCACTCGGTACAAAGAGCAATCAAACCCGCACTTCAAACTTCATCGAAGCAAATATGGAGCTGAATCGTCAATTCGAGAGGTTTTGCAACATGGAGTTCAACGACTCAACCTACGATTCCAAGACAACCATGTCTCAGAATGACCGCAAGGCGATCCACATAATGGAAAGCACGGTGAAACTCGTCGATGGACATTACGAATTAGCGCTTCCCTGGAAGAACTATCCACCATGTCTAAAGAATAATAAACCTCTTGCTGAGCACTGACTAAAGCTTCTAAAGAGAAGATTGCAAAAGGATCCAGTGGTATGCAGGTTATTCTCTAACCTCATGGTGTTGAGCGGTCATGCCCTGCATAGCTTCCCACCTATGGGCTAAATAGGCGGACGCAGGCCTGGCGAACCGCGTTCTGTAGCAGCTACCGAAAAGATGACTAGTACAACTAATATCAGCACCACGGTTCAAGCCCGTGCCTTTCCGGATCCAAGATCGAACCATGTCCCTTCTACGGAGATTCATGACGGTGCAATTTTAAATCCACCTGGAAGGATTACACCCGAGCGGAGAGATCACGGAACCAAACTCGTCAAATACGGAAACCCTGTCATATTCAGCACATTGAACACGCGCACGTTGAACAAGACAGGCCACTTCGAAGAACTCGTCAATTGTGCGAAATCCAACAACATCGATGTGATATGCATCCAAGAACACAGATATTACCACCCAGATGACGAATTAAAATACCTCAAACATCTTGGCTACCAATTCATCACTTGCTCAGCCAACAAGAACATAGGAAATACCACAATCGGAGGCGTCGGCCTTCTCCTGTCACCCAAGGCTTGTTCAAATCTGATCCATGTGGAAAAGATTTCACCACGCATCATAATAGCCGAGTTCAATTCAAACCCTGTGACAACTATAGTAGGCTGCTATAGTCCCACCAACATTAGCCCAGAAGAGGAAGTTGACATATTCTACCAAGATCTTCGCACAGTTGGAGACAGTGTCCCCGCCCACAATCTCCTCCTTTTCTGCGGTGATTTCAACGCTAAGATTGGCAACAAAGACGCTCTGTTCACATTCAACACCGACAGTAATCGCAATGGAGAAAAACTCATTGATTTCATGACTGAACTCAATCTTATAGCCTCTAACACCCGTTTTATGAACCCCAGTAACAAACTGTGGACCTTCCAGTATCCATCAGGAAGTCGAGCACAGCTGGACTACATTTTGATTCGGAAGAAATGGGTCAATAGTATCAGGAATTGTCGTGCATATTCCTCGTTCTGCAGTGTACTGTCAGATCACAGAATCGTATCTGTAACTATCAACCTCAGCCTCCGTTGCTCGAAGAAACATCCAGTTCATCCAATGAAGCAAATCGACTGGGTACGAGTCGGGCGTGATCCAGAACTCTCGACCCAATACGCAATTGATGTCTTCAATCGCTTCACAGTTCTGTGCCCCGAAGGCTCCTCACCTAATGACAAACACGACCTTGTCGCAACTTGCGTAGAAGAAGTAGCAACTAATACTCTTCCTAAGAAGGAGAATAAGAGCTTGAAATGCATCAGTGCTTATGATTCTGTAAAATCCGCTCGTGCAAATCTATCAGCTGCCAACAACAAATTCGAACAATCACCATCTACTAGAAACAAAGCAATTGTAGAGCAAGCCCGCCAACATCTGCAAGATGCCAATGATAATGCAACTGCTGACTACATCCAAGGGAAGATCAACAACATTAAAGATCTACATAAATCTCAACACCACTCTGCCGCGTGGAAGACAATCAACGAAATCACTGGTAGGAAGGATAAACCTTCCGTTACTGTTAAAGGAGGCAGCCCAGAGAAGCGCAAAGATGGCTGGCTGAACCACTTTCAGAAACTTCTTGGATATACGCCGCCTATCTCCAACAACCTACCAAGGATTGAAGTCGCCAAGGATCTCAAGATCCCGACCACTCCATTCACTATCGAGGAGTTAAAGTCAGTAACTAAGAAACTAGTCAACAAGAAAACTCCTGGACCCGACAACATTCCACCCATGATCTGGTCGGATGAGAACTTTCATCCCCTCCTCCTGGAAATCTGCAACCATGTGTACACGACTCTCAACGCTCCTCCGGTCTGGACCACCTCTGATACCATCCCAATTCCCAAGAAAGGAAATCTCACCCTTCATGAGAACTACCGTGGAATCTACCTTACTGCAGTAGCCGCAAAAATTTACAACAAGATGATCCTAAATAGGCTGGTTCCTGCGTTGAACCCGATCTTACGCAGAAACCAAAACGGCTTTCGTACAGGTCGTTCCACCTTGTCCCAGATCCTATCTCTGCGAAGAATCGTTGAAGAAATGAGGAATGCAAACAAAGAACTCACGCTCGTTTTTGTTGACTTCAAGAAGGCGTTCGACTCGATCAACCGTGACGTCATGTTTGACATACTGCCGTTGTACGGAATTCCAGAGGAAATCATTAAAGCCATCAGAATCTTATACACCAACACGAAGACCAGAATCGTCACTCCGGATGGAGAAACTGAACTCTTCTACATTGTCGCTGGTGTTCTACAGGGTGATACGCTTGCCCCATTTCTCTTTATCTTCGTTTTGGATTACGTCCTTCGTCTCTCCTTGGATGCGAACAACAACAAGGGGCTACTGATCAAGCCACAGGCAGGCACCCGCAGTCGCAGAATCCCGGCAAAATTCATCACCGATCTTGACTTTGCAGATGATCTCGCAATTCCTTCAAACACGGTTTCTGATGCAGAAGCTCTACTTCACGCCCTCGAGGAGGCCGCTGCCCTTGTTGGTCTCTACTGCAACACATCCAAAACAGAGTTCATCTCAAATTCTGCCAACCCTTCCATCTGTGCATTAAACGGATCTCCTCTCAGGCAAGTCAACGACTTCAAATACCTGGGTTCATATATCATGGACTCCGGGAAAGACTTCTCTACTCGCAAAGCACTTGCGTGGGTGGCGTGCAACAAGATGGACAAGATTTGGCGATCAAACCTGCCAAATGACATGAAATTAAACCTCTTCAAATCAACCATCGAACCTGTCCTTATGTACGGCTCCGAAACCTGGACCCTCAACGCCCGACTCCACCGTCGACTTGATGGATGCTACACAAACCTTCTTCGCAGGGTTCAGAATCTTTCCTGGAAGAAACATCCAACAATGCAGCAAATTTACGGCGACATATCTCGACCCAGTGCACGCCTCATTCAACGCCGCACTCAATTTGCTGGGCATTGCTTTCGCGCTAAAGACGAGCTGATATCCGAACTCTTGCTATGGAAACCATCAAAAGGCCGCAAACTCACCTACCCTGACGTGATCGCCAGAGACACTTGTATCGATATTGAGGATCTGGGAACTGCCATGGACGATCGCAAGTGCTGGAGGACTGTTGTGCAAGGACTCTCGGCCAAGGCCGCAAGATGATGATCGACCAAGTACAAGGAATTCATGAAAGACTTGCTACGCAAAGGCTACGCCAGGCAAGTGCAAGATAGCAACCTTGGTCCTCTAAACACCCACTGGTATCTTCCGCATCATCCAGTCTTTAACCCTCGAAAGCCTGACAAGATCAGAGTAGTGTTCGATTGCTCAGCGAAGTATCGTGGCACTTCGCTGAATGACCAGCTTCTACAGGGGCCGGATCTAACCAACTCGCTTGTTGGCGTCCTCACTCGATTTCGAGAAGAAACAGTCGCGTTTATGTCCGATATAGAGGCGATGTTTCACCAGGTACGAGTTCGACCTAGCGACTGCGTCGCACTGAGATTCCTATGGTGGCCAGACGGCAAGCTTGATCAACCGCCAGAAGAGTTCCTGATGACAGTTCACTTGTTTGGCGGAGCATCCTCCCCGAGTTGTGCAAATTTTGCATTAACGAAGACTGCGGAAGACAACAAGGAAGAATTTGATCCGGTTACAGTCGAAACCGTCCAAAGGAACGTTTACGTCGACGATTGCCTCAAGTCAATTCACTCAGACGAGGAAGCTATTCGACTGGCGAATCGACTGCGCGAACTACTCGCAAGAGGAGGGTTCCGGTTGACGAAATGGGTTTCAAACTCCAGAAAGGTTATGGAATCGTTACCAAAATCTGAGAAAGCCGCGTCTGTGAAGGATTTGGACTTCGAGAAGTCGCAAGTCGAGAGAGCACTCGGGGTGCAGTGGAACGTGACCTCCGATCAATTCGGATTCAAGATTACTATCAAGGATAAACCTGCTACAAGACGAGGGATACTATCCGTCGCCAGTTCGATCTATGACCCGTTAGGATTTGCAGCTCCGTTCATCTTCCAAGCAAAATTAATCCTTCAGGATTTGTGCCGCAAGAAGCTCGACTGGGACGACGAAATTCCAGAGGAAGACCAGCAACGATGGCAGACTTGGCTTAGCAACTTATCAAAGCTTGAGGAGCTGACCATCGACCGTTGCTTGAAGCCTGCAGACTTCTGTGAAATAAAGTCATGTCAGCTCCACCACTTTTCCGACGCCTCACAGTCAGGATATGGCGCAGCAACATATCTCAGAATCGTCGATGGCTGTGGCAAGGCCCATTGCCCCTTTGTAATGGGGAAGTCGCGACTCGCTCCTCTAAAGTCAATGACCATACCTAGAATGGAACTATCAGCAGCCGTCCTCGCGACAAGATTAGACCGGATAACGCGACAGGAGTTAAGCCTACCAGTTGACCAGTCATTTTTCTGGACTGATAGCACATGCGTGTTGCGATACATTGAGAATGAGACCAAAAGGTTTCAGACCTTCGTGGCTAACCGAGTGACAGCAATTCGAGACGCATCGTCGCCGTCGCAGCGGAGATATGTGGATACACAATCAAACCCGGCGGACGAAGCATCCAGAGGGGTTTCAACCGATTCTTTACAGCGTTGGATACATGGTCCAAACTTTCTCATCCAACCAAGCGAATCCTGGCCTCAGAGGCCCACAGACATGGGCGACATTTCCAATGAAGATCCAGAGATCAAGAACGCAGTCAAAGTCTACGCTAGTTCAACGAACGGAACTCCTAATTCCATACTAACGATTCTAGAGCGCTTCTCTTCCTGGTGCAAACTGAAGAAGATAGTGGCGTGGATACTTCGCTACATGACCAACTTGCGAAGGCACTGCAAGAAAGTCAAGACAGGAGACGCGACTGAAGTGCAGCCGATTGATGGAATCATACCGATAAGTGTCCATGAGCTGAACAACGCCGAGAGAGAGATTCTGAAACATGTGCAGAATCAGTGCTTCCATGACGAACTGCTCTGCCTCGGAAACTCCGCTCAATCAATCGTAACAAGAAAGATTGCTTTAAAGAAGAACAGCGATATATTCAAGCTCGATCCCGTCGTGGACAACGGCCTTCTTCGCGTAGGGGGGCGCCTGCAACGAGCACCCATCAATATCGAAGCCAAACATCCCATTATCCTGCCAAAGAAACATCACGTGGTCAAGTTGATTGTTGGGCACTACCACCGAATCTCCGGGCATTCTGGTCTAGAACACACATTAGCATTAATAAGGCAACGATACTGGATCGTGAGTGCAAGATCAAACGTACGCAGCGGCATCAACACCTATTTTGATTGTAGACGGCGTCAAGCACCAGTACAACAGCAGAAAATGGCGAGTTTGCCTGAAGACCGAATTACGCCTTCCAAGCCACCCTTCACGTATGTCGGAGTAGACTGTTTTGGTCCCTTTACAGCGCGTCGTGGAAGGCGCAGCGTCAAACGGTGTGGAGTACTGTTTACATGTCTCGCCATTCGAGCAGTCCACATTGAAGTCGCCCATTCCTTGGATACGGAATCCTTTATTAACGCCTTGAGGAGGTTCATTGCTAGAAGAGGAGAACCCAAGGAAATACGTTCCGACAACGGTGGAAACTTTGTCAAAGGAGAACGGGAATTACGAGAAGCAGTCGAAGGATGGAACCAGCAACAAGTTCACGAATTTTTGCTACAAAGAAACGTCAAGTGGACGTTCAACCCTCCTGCTGGCTCCCACCACGGTGGAGTGTGGGAGAGATGCATCCGAACCGTGAGAAAGGTTATGACGGCGCTCACAAAGGAACAGCTTCTGGACGATGAAGGTCTTACCACCCTGATGTGCGAGGTAGAGTCGATAGTCAACGGGTGACCCGTTACCAAAATGTCGGATGACCCTCGTGACCTGGAACCCTTAACCCCCAACCACCTGCTACTGCTGCGTTCAGGACCTACAGTACCACCAGGGAGATTCACAAAAGACGACACCTACAGCCGGCGGCGGTGGCGGCAAGTACAGTACCTCGCCGACGTATTTTGGCGACGTTGGATACGGGAGTACCTGCCATCTTTGCAAGAAAGACAGAAGTGGAACAAGACTCACCAAAACATCGCGGTGAACGATGTTGTCTTGGTTCTTGACGAACGCACCCCTCGCAGTTCCTGGCCTTTAAGACGCATTTTTGAGGCACACACTAACCGTAAGGATAGGCTGGTACGATCAGTAAAAGTGAAGACCAAAACAGCAGTATTGGTGCGACCAATCACCAAGATTGTTCTACTGGAGACAGCAGCTACATCAATTGACGATAAGTAGCAAAACTGTTTAACATTAATATTTTACAAGCATTTAAAACATTTATTATATGGTAATAGTTTTTTGCATGTTATTACGTTTCAAACCTTTTGTTTGTCATTGTATATGTTTTGTAAAGGCTATCTTGCAGAGAAGCCTTAGCTTTAAGGGGCCGGAATGTTAGTTTGAAACGGCTAAACTTTAATAATTATTTAGTTAGTATAATAGAACCTTTATTATTTAGTACTTCTTTGTTTCCTACGGAAACGCCTTCAGGGTATTTCTAATTGGAAACAATCTAAGGACAGAATTATTATAGTCAAGACTGTGTTTCAGTACAGACGCTACCAAAGTTAAGGGACTTTATTTTAATCTACCCAATCTACCTATCTACCTATCTACTCAATCTACTATCGCTACAAGTACAAGTGTAAACCAAAGTACGTAAGTCCATTTATTCTTGTATGTAATCGTAAACGTATAATTAGTATTTTTATTAGCATTAGTTAACATTAGCTAAGATAGATTATCCGTTGTCGTATTTCAGTTCGAACCTACAGTTCAACAGTATTCAACAGTATTCAGCAGTTCAACAGCGCTACAGTTCTACGGTT
This sequence comes from Paragorgia papillata, assembly GCA_035771165.1. NCBI lineage: Eukaryota > Metazoa > Cnidaria > Anthozoa > Scleralcyonacea > Coralliidae > Paragorgia > Paragorgia papillata. The sequence continues at coordinate 76,496 of JAWNZC010000235.1, forward strand.
CCCATTGGCTAAATTTCGCAACCGACTCTACTTCTTCGTATAACTTACATCAGCTTACCCAAGCTAATCGTTTATTTGTTAATTAAAGTCTTGTTTATTGTTTATCTGTTGAGTTCGAAAATCATTTATTGTACCATCCGCTATCCCTGTGGCTCTAGAAATATTCAGATCAGCAACCCTGGAGTTACATCGGCTACCACAGTAGCCCGAGTAATAATAAAGATATTGAGATTGGGCGAATAGCATTCCGAGTCGGGTCGAGTCAGTGGCCTTGGAAAAGCTACTCAATCACTCCAGTATTTATTCCAATCAAATACAAACTTTGAAAGAATTACACACAGATTGAAGATTATTTAATAAATTTAAACTTAAATATAGGTGGCATAAACGACCGCTAATGTAGCCGGCTTTCCTAAACAGCGACATTTTATGTATCTACAAATAAATAACTGCAAAATTTCCGTCGTACTGACGCCACATGTACATTTCTCCTATTCACCTCTGACCGTGTTATAGGAGGCAAATAAAACGTTGCCAAAATAATTGCGTTCTCAAGAAAATTGCGAGACGCTAGCAGGTAAGGCCTGGTTTATAGATCGCACAATCGTCGCATTTAAAAGACAAATTTATAATTCATATTAACTTCGTCGATGTCAATTAATTCAGACAAATGTAATGTTTTGCACATTAAAACACAAAAAATTAAATTAAGAGCAGGAAATTTATACATTTAATTCGTTGCGCCGTGACGTCGCATTTCAGTCTGATCACGACGGATGTCACGGATACAACGCCTTAGACGAATTTACTCCCCATTTAATTGATTAAATTACTGTAAATTCGTCTGAAATGCGACGATTGTCCGACGTATAAACTGGGCGTAAAAGAAACAGGAAGTGTGACTGTCCCGCTGTATGTTTTGTTGATGATTATCAAGAAAACGACTCCATTGAATGACATCAAGTTCAAATAAATTAAAGTTAAAATTATAACTTATCAGCATACTACGAAAAAGATAAGGTAGGTAATTTGTGCATGGCTTCTTTGTCAATATTGTAACATATTCCGAAATGACCCCTTCGTAATTTTCATTACCCTTTTTTTGAAACACAAATGAATCATCACGTTACCTCTCCGCGACGGCGTAACCATAAAAAAATGTTGCTTCCAAAATTGTAGGCTTTGTCGCGTCAGACCACTGGCGGGAATTGGCCGAGCTAAATTTCGTCATGATTGCCCCCAATCGGCATGCAACACCCTCTTGTAAGAGGCTGACGGGAACGAAACAGCTATTTCTTTTTAGAAATAATTAATAGTTTCTTGTTATGGCAAAAATAAATATATCTTAGTTTTATATGAAAAAGCTAGAGAAGTGGACAAGCATGTATTAGTATGAAATATGTGGTGTGCCTTTATAAAAAATAGAATTTTCGTAATTGAGTATAGACTTACAGTACTTACTTTTGCCAGGTTACTTTTCAAGAAAATAACAGGCAAGTATATACTATTTAGTCTAGTAGGCACTTTAACAAATTCCCCACCCTGGGGACGACTTGCAGAAGCAAATGCCCGACCCTGGGAACAGGTGAATAGTCGAATGCCCGTCAAATGCCCGGGGGGGGGGGTGGATAGTCACGCTTGGAATTGATTGAGACATAAGTCTCGACTATTCATTTGTGTTTCAAAAAAAGGGTAATGAAAATTACGAAGGGCTCATTTCGGAATATGTTACAATATTGACAAAGAAGCCATGCACAAATTACCTACCTTATCTTTTTCGTAGTATGCTTATAATTTTAACTTTAAATTTGTGTCGGACTCTCGGACCAGTCCAAATATTTCAATTCAGTGTTTTCCTCAATAGGGGAGTTCGACGTTTATTTCGCCATATTGCAAGGGGTGCAAAACCATTGGGGCGAGCGCGCGGCCATGCCTATTTATCCTTGTTAAAATCATGGCGAAACTTGCAAAGCAAGAAGGATATCGCTTCGGTTTTTGTCGAATTCGTCGTTTGGATCGCTTTTCTGTTGGCTAGTATGTTCGTTCTTTGATTTCAGATCATTATCGCTGATAACCAACGCGTAGAAACGCTATAATACGAAAGTTTCCTCAACTGAGGGGTGACGATTTCAGCAACGCAATGTAAAACTTTAGCTCCAACTCTCTTGTAAATCACTCGAACTTCAAGCGTATGGTAACGTAAGTAACCGGAGGTTCATCTTCGTCATCTGAAGTCTGAAATATCCTCCTTCTCGTTATCAAACGAAGTGTATTATGTATATCTCCTCACAGGAAAGGGATACGTTTCGGGTTACGCGTGTTTACTTCTAATATGTACACGTTATTAACTGGCATATACAGGGCAAAATACAGCAAAATATAGTTAAATGCAGTTTAAGTCTAGATCTAACTATTAAGTATAAAGATAGGATCGTACATATTGATTGTATTTTGGTCGAATTAAACGTGTAATTGTTTTGAAGAACGAAGCAATTTTATTTGGGAAATTTGACACCATTGGCATTGAAGGCTGATACTAGCGGAAAATACGGATATTCTAGACAAATGTTTGCTTACGCCAAGTTTCTGCTGAAATCTGGTGATTTGGTCGCTTACTAAGAACCAAAATTTTAAGATAATAGTAGTATAGAGAATGGGGGTACCAGCACACTTCGAGAAATGCAACTTTAACAAAAGCCCCTTTTGTCTTACCAAAAAGAGCCAAATTGCCGTTTTATAGCCATTCTTTTCGTGTTCAACAATCTGCATTTAAATGGGCTTATTGCCGTCCTAAATGTGCCAAAACACCCCTTAGTCAAGTAGTATACAACTTCTTTTCGCTAATGTTAAATTTCTGGCTCGTCAACTTTTTCCAACGACCCCTTTATAGTTCATTACTGTCACTACTCAGGCTGTTTTTATGACCGTAAAGCACCTATCAAAATCGTCGTCCCAGCACAGTTTTCACCGAACACAAATGCATAGCTTAGTCTACTCACTAGCCTAGTCATTTTGCTAATACTTGCTTCTCAATTGCATAGTGTGTTGTGTTGATCTCACTGTACTTTTTGAAGTGACCATTTATCAATCCGTACTATCACCACTCAAAGGCTTTTCTAACGGCTAATCATACTACTTCTTCATTCAGCCCACTATAACTTTCCCGGGGCGACCACCTTACCAGTCCGTGAGATTTTTCTGTGGCCGTACGCTAAACCGTTTATGCCGTCACCCAAGAGGTACCTTTTATCATCAAAACTTGACAACGAGATTTTCTTAATTTCAAATGAGCCAATCTTATGTCCTGAACTTCTTATACTTCTCATTTTATGTCGCAACTGGTAATTGCCCAACAATACACTTCGATAATCCTCATGCTTAATATTTTTTGCGACTGTACATTTGCGCACCCCTTTCGCTTTCTTACAACCACCACCACTGCCGCCACCAATGACGTATGAATACATCTTACTCCTTAACCCAATAAATTCGCTCATGCATTTTCCGGCGCACTCATCTTTCATCTTACCAATCACTTTCTTGTTCTCTCCAAAATAAAAAGGGCTATCAGTAGGGTAGTCGCTATTATCAAACTTTTCACGGTCGCCATAAACGTCCTTGTAAGCGTCTTCAGTCTAGATCTCATAACAAAGTGAATCAGTATCAGTAAAAAGTAGTTTGGCCTTACTGCCGTATTTCTTCCTTATATAGCCATAGTGGAAATCATAGATAAGCGTCTTACTGACATCCAAAATGCACATCCCCACATAAGCTGGCCTATTCAAACAGATGGACTCTTTCTTACGATGTACTACCACCAAGTTAGGGTCAATGATTCTCTGGGACACAAAAGTAGGCTTACTGGCATAGTGAAGGAGTTTACTGGCGCTCGTAACCAATTTTACATCCACCCGCTTCCGTATGTTCTCCATAGTTTTACCGAAGACGCTGTTGTTCATGAGTTTAAAGAAGTCCTTTTCAAATGCGTTCTTAGCAGCAGTCCTCTTCTTAGTGTTGTAGTCGATATACTGTCCTAACCAAACGCTCTGATCAAACTCCATTACGCGGTGTATTTTCGTCACCTTCATTCCCATTTTCACATAGAGTTGCAGATTCCTATAATGCGTCACGTACTTGCTTTTTGGATACAGATTTGGGATGAGCTTATTTACACCACCCACTTTTATTCCAAGCGCTTTACTGGACTCCCTACAATAATCACTCAACATATTCTCAGTCACTCTTATTTTCTCAGGTGCTAGTGGGAAGTCATTATGGGCATTATGTAAGCGACGGGGATAATCGAGATCAACTTCTACAATGCAGCCTTTCTTACCAGCATCCTCCCAACCGCCAACATCGAACTCCGTGATCTCTTTTTCATCAAGCCACCTGAAACCGCCATAAGGTAGACACTGACTCATTTCCCACCCGTACAAATTGTTAGCATCCAAATACATCAGATACGACGTAGGAGCGTTTTTATCATAGCCTGGCATATACTTATTGTTGGCTTTTCCCCAGCGATTCATAATGCTACTAGTGCCGCCCCTCATGCCCTTTTCAATAAATTGGAACATATCTATATCGGCTATCAAATCAAGCTTCACTCTCGTCATTTTCAACATCGCATCCCAACTCAGCCCAGGACTACTAAAGTAATGACATATTGGGTCCAATCCATAATACTGTAGACACGTGCTTCTGAAATTCTCAAACACATCAGCCAACAGCAGTACATCAGTCCTAAGATACAAGTCGTGGTAGTCACCCATATTTTTGCAGCCGTTTTCCTGCCATACCACTTTCGCTCTCTCATACATATCAAGGCTAATCGATTCCTCATTCAACACACTATAGAACTCTTCCAGCGGTGGTAATGATGTCTCTTTGAAGCGGCCCTCACTATCCATGTAATCATATGGGTAAGCACCTTTCACTTTCAGATTCACAGCCGTCTCAGGGTACTCTCCACTAAGAAACGGGAAGGCATCCAAGTTGGCCACGAGCTTATCTAAACTACTACCCATGAATTGGAAACTGTCTAAGAACACTAACTGCTTTCCCAAACTGAAGGACATATACTTTTCCATGTTGTTAGGTATAGCACTTATCTCGAGGTCAGTTTCATTAGCGACCTTACCAATAGCTTGAATTATAAAATGACTGTCATACCCTCTCAGATTATGAAACACTACGGGCACCTTATCGCTCAACTTTCCAATGCATTTCTCATGGGCGCTTCCAATATATTTCCCACTGACAGGGCAATGATTCATGACAGCCTTACTCATCGGCTCCAAACACACATGGCATGCACTTACTGGCTTTCGAATGATTCTCCCAGTCGTCCTTACTGTACTTTCTATCACCGAATTTTCGTCGCTGTCCCTTACACCATTTCGCCTCAGCCAGCATAGCATCTAAAAAGCCCTTAGTACACGCATCCCCACGATAGATCACACTAGGCTTACTGAGCCTATCATCATAGCAGCAAACAACCTTATAGCCATAGCCGCAACTCTCATGCCTTTGATACCCTCTCGTGGATGACTTTTCCCCACTGTCAGCGCAACCACTTACCTTAACTGTTAATGCCTCAAAGTCAGCGTATATAACAAATGGGACTCTCATCATGTTCTGCCAGTTAGCGAATTGAATGCTCTTACCATGGTTTGGCATTACAACACCCTGAACCCCATTTACCTCCATACACACAACCTTATGCTCAATCAACCTACTAGCGCTTGTCTGGCATTGTAAACACCTCATGCAAAAATGTTTCCTCTCCTTATGCTTAGTCTTATTATACATCAGTTTATTAAAGTCGCGTATCAGTACATAGTGGTTTTTCATACCCTTACTAACGACCAGTAAATTCAGCTCATTGCCATCCACAGCCTTACTCACATAGATTGGATAAAACGTCCTCTTGCGGTAACCAAACACATTCACCCTGATGTCATTTTGCTTCTCTATCCTACCGTAGCTCTTAGCCGTCACTGGGAACTCTACACCACTATAGTCCAGCACTTTCACTACCTCTTTATCGCTGCCCTTTATCCGTTGTGGATTTCTCTCCTGAGGGTTGAGCAGTCGTACATGACACCATCTGAAGCATTCATCATCAGCGTTCTTAAGATTCACCAGTCCCTTTGCCGGATTCTGTAACTCAATTGGTAACTCAACATAGGAGCCGCCCTGGAGAGGGTTATACTTGCTTATGTTAATATAGTGGGCAACTATTTTTACGACGGCCCATCCACTACCTCCGCTAATCCAACTTTCCAACCGCTGCACCATCTCTTGACCACTGCTAGTCAATCCACTCGGAACATCATCCACAGCCATTATGATTTTTGCATTACTGTTGAAGTAAGCCCGTTTCAAAGTCGTCATCCCTTCACTGTCCGTCTTGCTCAACTCGATCTCCAAAGTCGTAACAATTTTGAACCCACCATAATCCTTCAGCATAGTCATCATGAACTCTTCCACCCCACTTTTTACTGAACTGGTCGGTAAAACGCGGAGTCGGTCGGTAATGACTGGAGCCGTCGGTAAAACCAATCGGTAAAACTGGAAGTTTGAAAACCTTGTGATAAATAGACCTGTCGGCTATCGGTAAACTGTTCGTCTACATTAAAATTGGTTGTCGGTAAAAATGACTTTTAGTCGCAGTTTAAATTTTTCCAGTTGTAAAAATGTTTGATTTAATTAATGTGCAATTTCCGCCATGGCAGGCGTGGGAATGTGGGATTAGCCTGCGTGCAGACGCTTGTATTTCCGGTGAATGAAATCGAGACCACGCGGAAAATCTTTATTTCCGGTTCACGTGTAATTTTCACACGATAAAACTTTACATCTTGTTAGTTGTCAATTGTTACTCCACTAGTTTTACTCCACTAGTTTCCCACGCACGGTGTCAGATTCATCAGACATCTCACATCAGGTTTAGAGGACAGAGGTTTTAAACGAATTTATTCAAAAGTAAACTCTGCGGATTACACTGTTAATAGTTCAGTCAAAATGCCTCCAAAGGAGCGCAAAAACCGATACAAAATCCGAAGCAACGTTTTCACCCAAGCCTTGCTAAAGCTTACCAATTAGCGTTGACCATTCCAGTATCCGTCGCAAGCAATGAACGTTCCTTCAGCATGGTCAAGGCTGCTAAAGAACTATCTGAGATCGACAATGAAAGAAGATGGTCTTGACGACTTAATGATTTTATCCAGTGCAAATTACATTTTGGACTGCCTTGACCTGGATAAACTTGCCGACTCGTGGTCCATATGTAACACTAGGAAAGTTAAAATTTAAAACGATAATGCATGCAGCATGCGCGTTTTGTACTTTTTTTATGTTTTACTACACTGTCTTGTGATTGAAAATACAGTGCATTGTATTTGTAGATTTACAATGACTAACTGTTATACTTATAGACTTATAGCGGAGTTATAGGATTGCAAGTTGCAACCAACGATACACTTATTTCGTGATATGCATGTAATTATGATAAAGGTGTTTATGTGGAAAATAAACATTAAAACATGAAGCTATAACGGTGGATTTCGTATGTATATATAACCTCGTGCCTAGACACTTTTCTCCAGAGGAGCGTCCACGGCCACGTGTTCGTCGGTAAAACTTAGACGTTACACCCCCCCAGTCAAAATGGTCACGCTACGCCCCTGTATATAACCTCGTGCCTAGACACTTTTCTCCAGAGGAGCGTCCACGGCCACGTGTTCGTCGGTAAAACTTAGACGTTACACCCCCCGCAGTCAAAATGGTCACGCTACGTCCCTGGGTAAGGTCGCTAATGAAACTGACCTCGAGATAAGTGCTATACCTAACAACATGGAAAAGTATATGTCCTTCAGTTTGGGAAAGCAGTTAGTGTTCTTAGACAGTTTCCAATTCATGGGTAGTAGTTTAGATAAGCTCGTGGCCAACTTGGATGCCTTCCCGTTTCTTAGTGGAGAGTACCCTGAGACGGCTGTGAATCTGAAAGTGAAAGTGAAAGGTGTTTACCCATATGATTACATGGATAGTGAGGGCCGCTTCAAAGAGACATCATTACCACCGCTGGAAGAGTTCTATAGTGTGTTGAATGAGGAATCGATTAGCCTTGATAACGACTTGTATCTTAGGACTGATGTACTGCTGTTGGCTGATGTGTTTGAGAATTTCAGAAGCACGTGTCTACAGTATTATGGATTGGACCCATGTCATTACTTTAGTAGTCCTGGGCTGAGTTGGGATGCGATGTTGAAAATGACGAGAGTGAAGCTTGATTTGATAGCCGATATAGATATGTTCCAATTTATTGAAAAGGGCATGAGGGGCGGCACTAGTAGCATGAATCGCTGGGGAAAAGCCAACAATAAGTATATGCCAGGCTATGATAAAAACGCTCCTACATCGTATCTGATGTATTTGGATGCTAACAATTTGTACGGGTGGGAAATGAGTCAGTGTCTACCTTATGGCGGTTTCAGGTGGCTTGATGAAAAAGAGATCACGGAGTTCGATATTGGCGGTTGGGAGGATGCTGGTAAGAAAGGCTGCATTGTAGAAGTTGATCTCCATTATCCCCGTCGCTTACATAATGCCCATAATGACTTCCCACTAGCACCTGAGAAAATAAGAGTGACTGAGAATATGTTGAGTGATTATTGTAGGGAGTCCAGTAAAGCGCTTGGAATAAAAGTGAGTGGTGTAAATAAGCTCATCCCAAATCTGTATCCAAAAAGCAAGTACGTGACGCATTATAGGAATCTGCAACTCTATGTGAAAATGGGAATGAAGGTGACGAAAATACACCGCGTAATGGAGTTTGATCAGAGCGTTTGGTTAGGACAGTATATCGACTACAACACTAAGAAGAGGACTGCTGCTAAGAACGCATTTGAAAAGGACTTCTTTAAACTCATGAACAACAGCGTCTTCGGTAAAACTATGGAGAACATACGGAAGCGGGTGGATGTAAAATGGGTTACGAGCGCCAGTAAACTCCTTCACTATGCCAGTAAGCCTACTTTTGTGTCCCAGAGAATCATTGACCCTAACTTGGTGGTAGTACATCGTAAGAAAGAGTCCATCTGTTTGAATAGGCCAGCTTATGTGGGGATGTGCATTTGGGATGTCAGTATATAAGACGCTTATCTATGATTTCCACTATGGCTATATAAGGAAGAAAAACGGCAGTAAGGCCAAACTACTTTTTACTGATACTGATTCACTTTGTTATGAGATCCAGACTGAAGACGCTTACAAGGACTTTTATGGCGACCGTGAAAAGTTTGATAATAGCGACTACCCTACTGATAGCCCTTTTTATTTTGGAGAGAACAAGAAAGTGATTGGTAAGATGAAAGATGAGTGCGCCGGAAAATGCATGAGCGAATTTATTGGGTTAAGGAGTAAGATGTATTCATACGTCATTGGTGGCGGCAGTGGTGGTGTTGTAAGAAAGCGAAAGGGGTGCGCAAATGTACAGTCGCAAAAAATATTAAGCATGAGGATTATCGAAGTGTATTGTTGGGCAATTACCAGTTGCGACATAAAATGAGAAGTATAAGAAGTTCAGGACATAAGATTGGCTCATTTGAAATTAAGAAAATCTCGTTGTCAAATTTTGATGATAAAAGGTACCTCTTGGGTGACGGCATAAACGGTTTAGCGCAGGGGCGGATCTAGGGGTAGTCAAATCGGTCACGCGACTAACGTAGAAATTGCATAGTCATAAATTAACTCGGTTAATTATATTCAAATCGCGGTCCAGTAATTAATTATTCCAGGTGTCAAATTTCGTTCAGCGTTGACTTTTCCCAAAGCAATATAGCTTAGTCAAACCAGCGGTCTTACGCGTGAGCAGTGACTAACTTGTCGCCGAATCTAGCTATTTGATTGGTCCACAGTCAATGTTGACCACTTTCCGGGGAGTTCTGACCGGCTTTGGGCGGTCAGGGGCTCATAAACAAGCTATATGATTGGCTAATTCGAGAAATATCTGAATAGTCATTGGCTGTATTTTTTTGGTTAGTCATGACTTATCGCAGCGTGGGGTATATGCTTCAGCATAATATTACTACGGCCTTTCTGATCGAAACTTGACTACGAAGGTTCAATTTCCGACTTGTCAGAGTAAATCAGATTATCAGAGCATACTGCTATAGTGCTATGTCTGCGGGAAGTGTTTCATACGAAACCGTACTTTCTGCGTTTGAAAATGAAGATCAGGGATATCTCCGAGATATTTATGCTGGTCTAAAGCAACGAATCGACGCGTTGCCAAACGTCTCGCTCGAGGAGCTCATGAGCGCCATCAACAACACGAGCTTGACGCTCAGTAGAAATTTCGCTGCCGAATCGTACATCCCCAAGTATGTTCGAGACGACAAGAAGAACAAGTCTTCTACGGCCATAAGGTAAACATAACCTATTTAACTAAATTGGGCATTTATTATATTGTTGATCGAAGGTTTTCGCGATCTAATTAATCTAAATATAATCCGGCTGCACGCAGTGGCGTAGCCAGGATTTTGAAAGGGGGGGAGCCGAAATCAAAATAAACTTTTAGGGGGGTCCGGGGGCATGCTCCCCCGGGAAATTTTGAAATCGAGAGTCGCTGAAATGCCATTTCCTGGCATTTGGAGGAAGATTTTACAGACTCTAAAGGTTAAAAAACGTCATATAAAATACTCAAAACACGCAAACGTCACATAGATACTCAAAATGCATACACTCAGTAGATTGAATACACTGTTTACAGTTTATTTCCTGACACAATTCATATTGCATCAGTTTTATAGTTACAGGTCTGTTATTTTCTATCAAAAGGGGGGGAGCCGCGGCTCCCACAGCTCCCCCCCTGGCTACGCCACTGGCTGCACGTGTGGCTACTAATTTGCATATTTTTTGCGCTCGTATCTTGAGAGTTTTCCAGACTGTATATTAAAGTATATTAAGTTTATAATAAGGCTCCAAACGCAGTCTGTCATGGTGTCTATGCTGATTAGCCTGTGGCTAAGACTGTACCTATAGGCTATAGTATTAGATTTGGTGCCTTTGGTCATTTGGATTGTGGAATTTTAGCCCTAGTCTGTTTATACCGAATTTACCGATATTCATATCATATCACATGGCTTGGTCAATGGTCACTATGTATAAATTTGATGTCCAGTTGTAAGTTGTTCTCTGAATTGTTGACTTGCTGTGACAATGATATTACTGATATTATGTTTGATATAAGCGTCAATCAGTCGAAAATATATTTGAAATTAATAATAAATATGGAGCTGTGCTAGTGTACTTATTTAGTTAATATATAATAATTATTATAATATATTATAAATTTATCTTACTTGACATTCCTGCATACTACAACTAGAAAAGTTTGTATATTCACCTATTTGTTCAGATCTTCTGCTACTGGGAACTGCTTGTACAGCTCTGTGTCTTTGGTACTGGTAAGTGACAACAGTTTAGTCCAGACTTTAAGAATTTTGACATCGCTTGAATTGTATATTTTTTCTCCCTTTTATTCTGAACATCCCTGTTTTTCATCTGCTGTTAATGAGCATGCTGAATACTTCAATAGAAGTATCAACAATCTTTTACCTATATCTGTTTCGAAGGAGTGTTTGGACTCGGGTTTTACTAAGGACAAATTAGTCAGACAAGAGGCTATTTTGAATTGTTGTGATGGGAAATGGTCATCATTTCTCTGTATTTTAGGTCTTTCTTCTCTGTTAAATAGAAATATTTGTACTTACTATCCTGATTGTGGTGAGGAAAGGTATAAATTGTTTTTTAACCGCATGATTGAGCCTCGCTTGGATGTTAAGAAAGATTTGGATGATCTTCACATTCTTTTTTGCAGAGAAGGTACTGTTATAATCCTGGAGAAACCTTTCAGCCGAATCATTTTGTGCCTCTGCTTTTTCATTCACACCAGCAGAAAAGAACATCTGCAGCTATTTTGTCTAAAACATCTACAGCTACTAAGAGACAAAAACTTTGTGCAATTCTGCCTAAAAAGGCCTCAAAAAAACCTAACGTTAATATTTCCCATTTTTTTAATGTAGCAGAAAAGCCTGTCGTTAATCTTGCATCTCACAAAGCACCCGAGTCATTTTGTTCTGCTACAACACTTGGTCTTCACAATTTAGATAAACTTGATAAACCTAGCTCTTCAACAACTACTTTTGCTAAGACACAGCAGGGAAATAGCACACAGGTAGCATCCATGATTAGTAATTTTGATGTTGCTTTCTATAAAGACAAAGTTAAGGGCATGAACACATCAGATATTTGTAATTTAATTAGAAATGTTTTTAAGCCAGACAAACATTATTCTTTCCCCAAAACCAATGGAAGAAGCTTTAGGTATGAGTGGCTAGAATTATATCCTTGGCTTTACTATTCTCCTTCTGAGGATGGTGCATATTGTTTGTCCTGTGTACTTTTTGGCCATCAATTTCCTGGTAAAGCTAAGAAACTTCAAAATTTATTTACCTAACCTTTGCGTCGATGGAATGGTGCAGCATACACTTTTAAACGTCACGCCGGTCATGGTACAGGGGGGGAAATGGGTCTGCATGCATGTACGTTTCCTATACTAACTTCTCTTTTGTCTCAGATGTCTGGGGCAGTACAGCCTATTGAGGTAATTTTAGATTCAAACCTCAAAAAGGAAATTGAGGAAAATAAGCAAAGGCTTGTGCCAATTGTAGATTCAGTGATTTTTTGCGGCCATCTTGGTTTGCCCCTGCGTGGCCATCGTGATGATGCTAAATATCATCCTGAGGTTGGCAATTATTCCACTGGGGGAGTGGGTAACTTTGTTGAGTCTCTTAATTTTAGGGTTCGAGCTGGTGATAAAATTTTAGAAGACCATTTGAAAACCTGTGGCAAGAACCAAAGCTATATTTCTAAAACTAGCCAGAATAAATTAATTAAATGTTGTGGTGAGGTCATCACTGATAAGATTATTAAAGAAGTTAAGGCTAGTAAATTTTTTTCTATCATTGCTGATGAAGCTGCAGACACCTCTCATAAAGAGCAAATGTCTCTTGTTTTGCGTTTTGTCGATAGTGACATGAACATCCGAGAGGAGTTTATTTCTTTTTTGCAATGCAAGTGGGGTTTAAGTGGGGAACAACTTGCCAAGTTAATTTTAGATGCTTTAAATGATCTAACTTTGTTGATTGAAGACTGTAGAGGGCAAGGGTATGATGGGGCAGGTGCTGTAGCTGGGCACATTAATGGTTTATCTGCCCACATTTTACGTTTGAACGAGAAGGCACTTTACACTCATTGTTATAGCAATAGGCTCAATTTAGCTGTTTGCGATTCTTTAAATTTAGTTTAGGTAAATACCATGATGAAGCATGTGAAGGATGTGTCCAAGTTTATTAACATATCGCAAACTCGTAACATGCCTTTTGAAGAACACATCCGCAACAGCTCTGAAACTGAGTCCAAGAAGACTAGGCTTGTAGATGTTTGCAGGATGTTGGGTTGAGCGTATAGACGGTCTGAACACTTTTGAAGAGCTTTTTGTACCTTTGTGTGACACTTTAGAGGAGATGCGTGACAATAAGGATCGCAAGTATCGTCCTTCCCTCGTCACTGATGCATGTCATTTTTATAATCTTATTGTTAAGTTTGAGTTTGTTGCCACTTTTGTTCTTTCAAGGAAGATCCTTGATGAACTTCTTCCCATTACCCAGTTATTGCAGGGAAAGAGCATAGATATAATGGATGGCATTCACTTAATAACCTCCTTGAAAAATGATTTTATTAAATTCAGAAACTTCATTGACTTTTTTCATGATACCTGGTATCAAGATGTTTTATCTTTGGCTGGTAAAGTTGGTTTGGAAGAGAGCAAACCAAGGACAGTGGGAAGACAGACTACTCGGGCCAACCATCCGTACCAGTCTATTTCGGAGTACTTCAAGCGCACTGTTACTATTCCTCTTGTTGATCATATTAATTCTGCTTTACAAGCCAGATTAGATCTTGATAGCGTTAATGTGTACAAAGGCTTAAGTGTGGTACCAACAAAGATGGTCTCTCTTAAGAGTAAGGGCATTAACTGGAAACAGGAGTTTAAGACTGTTTCTTCTTTTTATGTTGACGATTTTCCAGTTCCGCTTGCATTAGATGCGGAGCTGCAATTGTGGGAGACATACTGGGAGACGCATCCAGGGGCCGGGCCACTCCCTGATAATATTACCACAACGTTGAAGTGTGTTTGTTTTGATGGCTTTGAAAACATCAAAGTTATTTTGCGTATTCTCGGCACACTGCCTATTACTTCGTGTGAGTGTGAGAGAACTATTTCCGCACTCAGAATCCTCAAAGACTACAAACGCAGCACCATGATTGAGGAACGTCTAAATGGTTTGGCCTTGATGAAGATTCATCAGGAGATTGTTCCTGATGTTAACGCAGTAATTGATAAATTTGCGGTCGGAAACACAAGATTAAAATTTGCGTAGCATTTACCTCTTCATTTGGCATTGTGCATCATAACCAATTTCACCTGTTAGTTTGTATTATTTTTCAGACCATAACATTTTTCTTTCCTTAATTTTATTTGGAAAGATAAGCATAACGAAAATAAATGTCCATTGGTAAGCGTAATGTCCCTTACTAAGCCTGAATTTCAGAATCTCAAGAACGATTTTGATAGGTGCTTTACGGTCATAAAAACAGCCTGAGTAGTGACAGTAATGAACTATAAAGGGGTCGTTGGAAAAAAGTTGACGAGCCAGAAATTTGACATTAGCGAAAAGAAGTTGTATACTACTTGACTAAGGGGTGTTGTGGCACATTTAGGACGGCAATAAGCCCATTTAAATGCAGATTGTTGAACACGAAAAGAATGGCTATAAAACGGCAATTTGGCTCTTTTTGGTAAGACAAAAGGGGCTTTTGTTAAAGTTGCATTTCTCGAAGTGTGCTGGTACCCCCATTCTCTATACTACTGATAATACCTCTTCACCCAACATTCTGGACTGCGTCTGTTGTTATCGCAGTATCCCACCAGCGCCGGATTTAGGACTGTGGAGGCCCCTGGGCAGTCACTGCACTGAATCAGGTTTACAATAACAACTTGTCAACTCCATCCATCAATCTGTCATAATTGTCATAGTATACACTTTTAGAAGTGACCCTATATATCATCCATATATCTTTTGTCTTGTTTTTTATTCATATTTTGGGCTCTCAAGATTTTTTCATTTAAACACCTATTTTTTCAACTTTCAAGACATTTTTCTGGAGGCCCCCCCTTAAACATTATTTTGTGGGGGCCGCTGGGCGACCGCCCAGTCCGTCCTGTCCTAAATCCGGCATTGTCAGGCGTTTTGGCTCTGCTAAAATCGACAAACAGCCGCGTCCCGTGTCAACCTCGTACCCAGGGTCTTATCTCCGCTCCCCCGCCCACCGCTGCGAAAAGACCCTGGTTTGGGCTGGTCACGTGTTTCGAGGGCAAAAATATAACTTACTGGGGGTGGGTTATTTAAAAAGACTAAACTGAACACGCAAAGACAATGTTTTTATAATGTGATTTATTTTATTCTGACAAGACAAGCTGTACGTTTTATAACTGTCAAGAAAACCAGTTTTACGTCAGTTTCCTCAGGTTTGTGCGATGTTGTAAAATTGTATGTAGAAACAAGTCGCCGTCCTGAACTCGAAGGTCTCTATGTCTCGATTGGCTTTTTGAAATAGTAAAATACGTGTAAATGTCTCCGGTTGATTTGCGCCTTCAGCTTGGGCTTTATTTGTCGATGAGTCTACCCGAATACACCGCCAATTTTTCGTTATATAATCGCTTTGTGTCCCGCCGCTTTGCCTTTGTTGTTTTTTATGTGCCAACTGTCAATGTTTTCAAGCGTTTCGTTGCGCGCGTCTGACTGTTTGCGTTTATACGAAACGGTTGCCTGAAAAACAAAGACAATATCAGTAAACTATGAACATTTAGAATACATGATCAAGGTAATACAAATGTGCCTGAGTTGTTTAAGGAGTCTCAAGAACGAAAATATAAATATATACGTTGGCTGAACGGCGAAGTAAACATATTTATTAAAATATATTGAAGTTTGAACGGTGGTCATTCAATAATTTGGATCTTTCGAAATTTAAACTAACCTCTTGGAATTTCTAAAGCATAGAATAAGAATGTAAAGCCTTGTTGACAGCTGCAAGCCCAAGGTGTTGAATCTGTATATGTATTGTGCAAACCTTGGTCGTTCCAAGTGATGCAGTGAGATAATTTCCACACTTTCTTTCGAATGAAGGTTCAAACGATTGTCAACCAAAATAATTTGTGAATTTCGCATGGTCTTGATTGTAAGGAAATTTAAATCGGCTACTGTAAAATTTAAAACTCTCTGTTCAATCTTCAGGCTGCTAATATCAGATCGCTGATGAGTGATGACTGTAGAAATCCATTCGAAGAATATAGAATCTCCTTAAATTCGCTGGTCGTCGGATTGAACGACGGAAGACTTTTGTAGATGTCCAGAATTGTCCTTCAATAATACCAGATTGCTAATTATCCATGGAGTGTTTTAATAATTTGCGCAATGAGCTTTCCCTCGATATTGTAAATATTCTTGCATTCAAGGTACTGCGACAAATTTTCAAAATAACCACCCGACCCTGACAAGAAAAATTTGTTATCTCCCATATTCTGGGAGACACGTGACCAGCCCCAACCAGGGTCTTTTCGCAGCGGTGGGCGGAGATAAGACCCTGGGTACGAGGTTGGTCCCGTGTCTGCCACAATGGCGCAGCGACCCCTCAGTTGAGGAAACTTAATTTCGTATTATAGCGTTTCTACCGTACGCGTTGGTTTATATCAGCGATAATGGTCTAAAATCAAAGAACGACCATACCAGCTCACAGGAAAGTGATCCAAACAACGATTAAAGACGAATTCGACAAAACCCGAAGCGATATCCTTCTTGCTTCGCAAGTTTCGCCATGATTTTAACAAGGATAAATAGGCATGGCCGCGCGCTCGCCCAAATGGTTTTACACCCCTTGCAATATGGCGAAATGAACCTTGAACACCCCTAATTGAGTAGACTGTAGATTTCTAATTAATCGGTTTAGCCCCAGTCCAGAGGCCAGAGCTTATAACTACAACAGGAAAAGTCGCTTCGCGCAAAAAAAGTCGATGTTAAAGAGGTTTTGTACCCTGGGTGCCAGAGGTTTTTCGACGCTCGTGGGGGATAACGGGGACACACGAGGAAGCCCAGGTGGTAAAGTGGGAGGGGCCAACCCGGAAGGCGAGCGCGAAAAACCTCTGGAACACCGAGCCGTGTTTTACTGTTTTGATTTGAAATTTGAAACCGCCGAGGACCGTACGGGTAATGATATTTTAATAATCCAGAGTCAACTCTATTTTGTATTTCTCAAATAAGTAATAATGCTATCGTCTCAACAGTCTTCTATACATTAGACCACTAAAAATTGCTCAAATTTAATAAAACTGGTTTGATTTTAGTTCGGGCGAAGTGACGCTGCCCGATATTCACTATAAACTTTGAAATCCGCCGTCTGTTACTTGTCATGCAGACACTCAGACAGTTTAAATATAACTTCCAAACTATGCATTGTTGAACGATAACTTGTACGTATGTTGTTATAAATTTCATAAGCATCCCTTTGATGTATGGCTTATGTTTCTGGGTTATATGGAACTTTTTCAAATGTCCAAAATGTTCACTCAATAATAAATAAATATTTATTTACTTAACGTCTCACATGAAGTCGGTTATAGAATTTCAGATATTTAATTATATTAAACGCAAGGACTGACTTGAACGACTTGAACTACACTTCAAATGAAAGCTTATAGATTTCTAACAACATACGTACAGGATATATTTCAACGATGCTATCTTGTTGGTTGTTATATATATTTTCAATGACGAAGACGTCTCATCGCTGAACGCTTTGATGCTCGTTGAGCTCGTAACGAGTCAAGACTTTTCCCACGCAATCAAAAAAATCCTCACTAGAGAGCAAAAGCATTCCAAAAAAAGTGAGTTGTATATCAATGTGAAGCGAAAGTATAGGCTCCAAAACAGAGAGAGAATATATATACAAGGAAATCACTGCTGATGACTGCATCTTCTAGACGGTGTTGAATATTACACTCATGTTATTAATAGAGGTGTATGATAGCCAATGAAACTTGTTATTAAAAAAAGATCCTTCGCTTGACCAATCAACGTCTTACGTCCAGATTTTGGAACGTACTGACCCAGACAACCTTTTCATTGGCTCGGCGCGATCAGAGAAACGGCTCGGTGTTCCAGAGGTTCTTCCCGCTCGCCTTGCAAATTTACCGCCTGGTGTCCTCCCGTATCCCCATTGTCCCTTCGAGCGGGGAAGAACCTCTGGCACCCAGGGTAAGGTTGTAGCGGCTTGTAATAAATGAACAGCAAACCAGAGTATTTGTGGTACTTGAAGTATAAACTAATCTAAGCGATCGCGGGCTCTGAGACTGGCATAGATTAGATCCTCTGGATTAGATCAGATTGCCCGGATATCTGACTGGAATTCTGTGAAGGAAGTAATATTAAACAGTCAATAAAGTGAAGAGATCGACGTCTACCATGACTGGAAAATCTGACAAAGCTAAGGGAAATCCTATTAGGAATGAAAAGTCCTATAGCTGTTCTGTCTGCAACAAGACATTTGGTTATTTATCAAGTTTAAGACGTCATATGTTATTAACACATTCCGAAGAGAAAGCATTCAAATGTGATGTCTGTGAGAAGACATTTTCTCACTTAGGTTACTTACTAGTTCATAAAAGAACACATACTGGAGAGAAACCATTCAAATGTGATGTTTGTGACAAGACATTTAGACAATCAAGTGACTTACTATCACACCATAAAACTCATACAGAAGAAAACACCTTCAAATGTGGTTTCTGCAATGGGACATTTGGTAGTGAAATATTTGATAGACATTTGTTAAACCATGAACGGGATGCCACAGAACCAACTGGGATAGAATACATATGTTTACAATGTGATGCCAGATTTGACTTAGCCTGTGGTTTGGTAAGGTCATTAAAGAGCTAGTGAACTGTATACATGACTGTAAGGATAAAGTCACACGCAAACTATTAAAATTAAAGTGTCCCCTGCATATTTTTATAGTTTGGGTGCACCTTTATCTGGTCCACATGCTTTATCAACCTTAAGTTTTTTCTGGTTGTATGAAATAGCATCATTTGATTGACAATGGAATGTGCATCACTATTCGCGTACATCACCAACAGTGTATTAGCTTTTAATAAGGAAATTGTAATTATAGACATTTAGTAGAATAGGATATTATATTATAACAATAGAGTTGATGTTTGTGGGGCCGGGCATAAATGTTTTTGGCCTGACTCAGGCTCATTTTAGCCCAACCCGAAGGTGAGGTTTAAAATTCGCTTTGAGAAGGGCCAAAAACACATTTATGCCCAAGAACATCAACTGTATTACTACTATAATAATTTTATTGGGCATTTAGAAAAAAATCAAAGACAGTGCTGTATATGGTAAATAGTATCTTCGTATTTCATTGCAACAAATATTTGCATAACTAGTAACTTACTGTACATGTAACTGGCAGAAAAATACAACATTTGTCTTCAAAACAATCTTTTGTCCCCTGCATGTTTTAATAGTTTGGGTGCAACTTTATCTGGTCCACATGCTTTATCAACCTTAAGTTTTTTCACGTTCTATGAAATAGCATCATTTGACTGACAATGCAATTTGTGCATCACTATATGCGTACACCACCAACAGTGTACGGTATAAGCTTTTAATAAGGAAATTGTAATTATACATTTAGTAGAATAGGATATTATATTATAACAATAGAGTTGATGTTTGTGGGGCTGGGCATAAATATTTTTGGCCTGACTCAGGCTCATTTTAGCCCAAGCCGAAGGTGAGGGTTAAAATTCGCTCTGAGAAGGGCCAAAAACACATTTATGGCCAAGGACATCAACTGTATTACTATTATAATAATTTTATTGGGCATGTAGAAAAAAATCAAAGACAGTGCTGTATACAGTAAATAGTATCTTGGTATTTCATTGCAACAAGTATTTACATAACTCGTAACTTACATGTACTGTAACTGGCAGAAAAATAGAACATTTGTCTTCAAAACAATCTTTGCTCCAAAGTATTGACAAGAAAAGTATACAATTACATAAACAATAAACAATAATAATTTAGAGCTGTTAAAACTGATAGACTCAAATCAACTTGCTAAAATATATTTTATTCCATTGAATTTTTCATTTTGGCCTGCAAAGTACACCATAATGCCCAATAAAATTATAATAAAATGTAGTATATTTTAATTAGGTACTTAGTTTTTAGTTATACATGTAAATACACATAGCTGATGTAGCTATGTTTGTCATGTATAAATAAATACCATTATTTTCATTATAATTACTATACAGTAATAATTATTATTATTAAATTATTATGATTATTTAATATTATTACTGGCTAGTTTGGTACGTGTAACAGTAAGTAAATTCCAAATATATTTTGAAATATTTACTTAGCAAATTCTATTTATTTAGACCAGGCTAGTTTAACTTGTTGTTTTACCAACTCGCCAAACTTGATATTTTCAAAATGAAAAAAGAAAATACAGTCAGAAATTCAGTTTATATAACTTTAAAAATTGTTTTAGCAATATCTACCATAGTCAAACCCAAAAACAAAAAAGGGGGAAGCAAAAACTTCTCTACCAAGCATCTAAAGAATATAATGCTTTGACATTCAATTTAAGATCGATAGAACAATTGGCTGCCTTTAAACATGAACTTCTCAAAATACCATACCCATAATATTACTTTATAGTTTACTTGTTTTGTCTTTGTAATATACTATATAATCATTAACACATATGCACTCCTACTTCATAATTTTACGATGTATTCTATATTATATTTCTTTTATAATTTCATACTTTGTATTTCTGTTTCTCAGGAACCTTCTGAAAAAACACTACTTGTGATGTAGGTTTTCTTGAATAAATATTATCATTCATTCATTCAATTTGTCTGAACAAGTGATGAATGAGAAAATTTATACACCACGTCCGACTGGATGTCCATAACAAAATTTGTTATTTTATACATATACAGTACAGTACAGTACAGTACAGTACAGTACAGTACAGTACAGTATAGTACAGTACAGTACAGTACATGTAGAGTTTCACGACCCCTATGTTTTACGACCTCCTGTCTTTTACGACCACTTTCTCCGGCACGGTCGATTTGTAGTTAAAATCTTACTTATACCTGCAATGAGTGACCACCTGCCTACGCGCACGACCAGCGACCAGGTTTTAGTGTCCAAACAACCTGTTATGAGAAATTCTCGTTTTTTCCTAGTAAACAAACGCGAATGCGACCACATGCGAAAACATGCAGGAAACCGGAAGTTATTGTTCCACAATTGCCGTGTTACTGCATTTTAGTCTTGTTTTGCTTCTTTTTTGAGCACTATTTGATGAAAATCTGTGTGCATTCTTGTCAGAATTAAATGCTCTTTTAATTTATGTTTGAGAGTTAATGCAATGACTGAACAATTCAAAACAATGAGTAATAATTGTTAACTTTACACAAGTTGATTTTGACGATCGTTACCACGACGGGTTTGGATATTTTAGAACTGCTTTTTAACTAAAATGTAAATAAAATAATATATACATATATATATATATTTAGTTTTATATTCCACCCCGGATAAATCGTTTGTATCTTATCGTCGACCGCGTAATCTCAAGAATTCCTTAGTTCGCGCTAAGCTCCCAAGTGTAAACAATTTGGAGCTTACAGGTATGTGCCATTGTGGTAAAACCAGATGCCAAATCTGTAAATTTATTGTGGGGGGACGTACTTTCAGTGATTCGTTTTCGAAACAAGAATTCTACATAAATTATCGTTTTGATTGTGACTCAGTGGGGGTGGTGCATCTCTTATCTTGCGTAACAAATGCAATAAACAGTATGTAGGCAATACCACTACTTCTTTCCGTAAGCGTTTTAACAACCATAAGAGTAGTTTGCCAAGCTATGGCAGAGGTCAGAGTTGTAAAACTTTTATAAATGCTCGACCGCACCCATTTCAGGGTTATAGATCTGAAGAAGAAGCTGTGCCTCGAAACGTTATCAATAAAAAAGATGTTTTAAAAACTTAGTTATCTGCTGATTTTATATTCTCGTCTGGAACTGTTTGACGAAAGCTGACTCTTGTTTATTATATATATATATATTTATAAGTAATAGCATAACATATAGGCTGATTAGTGATTAAATTGTACCCGAAAGCCGAAGGAGGTTTAGTAAAAATCCCGAGGGCGAAGCCCGATGGACTTTTACTAAACCTCCCGAGGCTTGAGGGACATTTAATCACTAATCAACCAATATGTTATGCTATCACTTTGTAATATTACGGTTACCAAGGAAGAAGGAGAGTAAAATTCCCAAGGGCGAAGCCCGAGGGAATTTATCTGGCATAAAACCGACATCGAAACGTGGTCATCTATCGTGTGTGTAAAGGCTGACAATTTTTTACGGTAACTATCTTTATTTGAAATGCAATAGCCATTTATATATCTATATATCTGTAAATATATCACAAGCGCTTTTATAAATAACAATACATGTATATGATCGGTTCAATGGTTACCATTGACCTAATGCAAATTCACGCACATAAACTAATATTAGATAGTTGTCTATAAAAACAACAACAGTGTAAAGACATGCGCATTGATTTAGTATTAGTCCCACATTTTATGTTCTAGGCAAACTGTAATAAATTCTTGAGATAACAAACCAGTAACACAATGAAAATTTGCCTTTCGTTTAGGGCGCTGCCGCTACAAGCGGGTTCAGCGAACCTACTTCGAGATAGGCAAACACTTGTCTCTACTTCTCGATTGGGGACGCTACCAGTGTACTCTACTCGAAATGTTTTAGGCAAGGTCTCGTTGCATTGGGCAATGATATTGCCTATTGCAAATTCACGGGAATCGTACCTTGTGCATAAACATTAGGTATGATTAGTTACTAATCGTACCTGATGCATAAAGATTAGGTATGATTAGTTACTAATCGTACCTCATTATGCATCGGGTTATTTCGATATTAAATGTACGTATGGAAACAATGAAAATCGAGGTGGCCGTGATATTAATATATATATATATATATATATATATATATATATATATATATATATATATATATATAATAGTTCAAGTAGTCGTTTACAATAGACCACAGAGTGCTCGATACTTTTGAAGGTAGAGCAAGATAGATTTTATTTTAAAAAATGAACGTTGCTACTACGAGTTTCACGCGTTAGCGATCATCAGGCAACTGAAGAAAGTTTCACTTTAGCTTCTGCTTTGTATTGCGTGGCACGCGTGAGATCGCGGCACACGTGACATCACCGCACGCGCGAAATTGCGTGGGATAAGTTCGAGAGATTGTTCCCGGATGTACATCTCTGTTCGTAGAGCGGCGGACGTTCCTAGCATAAAATTTGTTTTCATGCCGGCATTTTGAAATTAACTCCGATCGTTTGTTGAGCAAGTTCGCCTTGTTAGCTTTCAGAATAAGCAATTTTTCTTCCAGGCACAGGTTACAGCGGTTTGCTCCACTTGTGTAAGGGGCGGCGCGTTTTAAAATGGACCAGTTTACATCGAACGCTTTCCCTTTTGATTTTAAGTCCCAAACGTACTTCGATAGTTCAGTTTCGTTCTTGTATTTCTCGTCATGGAAAGATTTCTGGTGGTTGTTGAAGCGTTGCTTGAAGTTGTTGGCTGTCATTCCTATGTATTGTTTTGTTGTATCTATCTTGCTCTACCTTCAAAAGTATCGAGCACTCTGTGGTCAATTGTAAACGACTACTTGAACTATTATTTAACGCACCTGGCTTCCAGTTGTGCACTCTGGTCTACATAGACAACACAACGATGATGAAAAAGATACACTTTAACTATTCTGTGAAGAACATCACCATCCCACCGCACGACGTTTACAGGAGGAAACTAATCGAGAAAGTGGAGAGCGTCACCAAACGGATGCGATGGAAAGCCCATTTTTTCCTTAATAAAAATACCAACAATGCTGACCAAAAATTTGGATTAAAATCAAGGAAATGTCCACCACAAGTCAATGAGATGAAAGCATTCGAAGAAGAAACCATCCGCATGATCGAAAATATAGAATTTCTGAAATCCAACGACCAATTTTTGAATGGTTTATCCAATGATATGAAGAAGCTGAAATCGTCACCGAATATTTTTATTTTTGCCGACAAGACTAGAAACATTTACGAGACTGATCCAAAACAATACAAAAAGCTACTAACAAATTCCATAACGAAAACATACAAGATTGGCGACGATAAAATTTTGGACGAAATTGACCAAGACCTTAAAAACATTACAGGCAAACTATCCATCAGCGACCGCATTGAAACGATGGCAAAGAAACAGGCCTTTATAACTCTAAAAGACCACAAGGAAAATTTGACAACAACCCGACCTGCCGACTCATTAACCCAACAAAAAGTGAACTTGGTAAAGTAAGCAAAGTACTTCTAGACCAAATCAACAGCACTATTAGATCAACTATTGACGTAAATCAATGGAGAAACACCTCATCTGTCATCGACTGGTTCAACGCCATAAACAATAAGAACAAACATTCTTTTCTGTCTTTTGACATAGTAAACTTTTATCCATCAATTACTGAAGAACTTTTAGACAAAGCGATTACGTGGGCCAGCAAGACGACACCCATCCCTGAGAGTGATATAGCTATCATCAAGCATGTTCGAAGATCTGTACTATTCAGTGGAGAAAAGCCTTGGATTAAGAAAAACAACACGGGAACATTCGACGTTACGATGGGAAGCTTCGACGGCGCAGAAATATGCGAATTGGTGGGTCTATTTATTTTGGAAAGTTTGACAAAGAAATTCGGAAGAAGAAACGTGGGTCTTTATCGAGACGACGGGTTTGTTCTTCTTGAAAACACCACCGGCAGACTGGCAGAGAAATCCAGAAAAGATCTGACCAAGATTTTTGAAGAATTTGGCCTAAAGATCACTGCCCAGTTTAACCAAAAAAACACCAATTTTCTTGACGTCACCCTCAACTTGCGAAATGGCAAACACCAACCTTACAGGAAACCAAACGATGAACCACTGTACATCGACAGTCACTCCAACCACCCATCATCCATTATCAAACAACTTCCAACTTCCATCAACAAAAGAATTTCATCACTTTCATCCGACGAACCATCTTTCAATACAGCAGCCCCTACGAAGACGCACTCAAACGTAGTCACTTCAACACAAATCTTCACTTCACGCCAAACAGTACCACAACGCAGCCATCGACATCTCAAAAAACGCGAAAAAGAAATGTTATATGGTTCAATCCTCCATTCTCCAAGAACGTCAAGACCAACATCGGCGTAAATTCCTCAACCTAATCGACCACCACTTCAAATCTACAAAACTCAAAAAAATCTTCAACCGGAACACAGTCAAAGTAAGCTACAGCTGCATGGGAAACATCAAAAGTGCTATTTCCAAACACAACCACCGCATTCTATCGAAAACAACAACAACAACAACAACATCAACAACATCAACAACAACAACAACAACAACAACAACAACAACAACAACAACAACAACAACAACAACAACAACAACAAGCAAAATTGCAGCTGCAGAAATAAAACCGATTGCCCTTTGAAAGGAAACTGCATGGTTGCAGGAGTCATCTACAAAGCGGATGTGACAACAACCGACGAAACAGACACAACAAAACAATACATAGGAATGACAGCCAACAACTTCAAGCAACGCTTCAACAACCACCAGAAATCTTTCCATGACGAGAAATACAAGAACGAAACTGAACTATCGAAGTACGTTTGGGACTTAAAATCAAAAGGGAAAGCGTTCGATGTAAACTGGTCCATTTTAAAACGCGCCGCCCCTTACACAAGTGGAGCAAACCGCTGTAACCTGTGCCTGGAAGAAAAATTGCTTATTCTGAAAGCTAACAAGGCGAACTTGCTCAACAAACGATCGGAGTTAATTTCAAAATGCCGGCATGAAAACAAATTTTATGCTAGGAACGTCCGCCGCTCTACGAACAGAGATGTACATCCGGGAACAATCTCTCGAACTTATCCCACGCAATTTCGCGCGTGCGGTGATGTCACGTGTGACGCGATCTCACGCGTGCCACGCAATACAAAGCAGAAGCTAAAGTGAAACTTTTTTCAGTTGCCTGATGATCGCTAACGCGTGAAACTCGGAGTAGCAACGTTCATTTTTTAAAATAAAATATATATATATATATATATATATATATATATATATATATATATATATATAGTTCAATCTACAGACACGGTGTTTCACTGTACAACAGCTCATCAGTGTAGCTTGGAACAATCTGAATGAATTCCATCAATTACTTATACACACGCGATCGTCGGTGACAACCGCATGTGGGACAGCATCGGTGAAATACATTCAGATATCGTGAAGTGCGCATGGGCCCAGAGTGCTCAAACTTCCACAAGGGTAGTGAGCGTTGAGACCTTCCTAAAAACATGTTCTTTTTTAAGACCGCGAATTTTTTAAAAATTCGCGGTCTTAAAAAAGAACATGTTTTTAGGAAGGTCTCTTTGTAAGCGGCAAGATCAACATAGGATTGTTGAAGTGACTGGATCAGGCTTCTTGTGGCCATATAGAGTCAATAGTCATGTATTCATGTGGGCCGTGTGGCACAGCTTCGGGTTTGATTCGGTTATTTTGTATATTCTTCCTTTCAAAATTAACATAAGAAACGTTATTACAACTCCTTCTGTCATGTTTCATGGTTACATTACTTTTCCACTGCTCTAGAAAAAGCAACGGTTGTAAACGGAACGGGTTTGGGGAGCGATGGACTGTACTATGCTAAACTATTGCAGTGAAGTGCAGTAGTGTACAGTAGACTGCATTACACTGCATTGACCTGCATTAGGCTGCATTACATTGCATTAGGCTGCATTACGTACACTGCATTAGACCGTATTACACTGCATTAACCTGCATTAGACTGCATCAGACTGCATTAGACCGTATTACACTGCATTAACCTGCATTAGACTGCATTAGACCGTATTACACTGCATTAACCTAATTAGACGGCATTGCACTGCATCAGACTGCATTAAACTGCATAAGACTTTATTAGACTGTATTCGAATGCATTAGGCTGCATAAGACTGTATTACACTGTATTACACTGCATTAGACTACATTAGGCTGCATTACATTGCATTAGACTGAATTAGGTTGCATTGCACTGCATTAGACTGTATTAGACTGTATTGGACTGTATTAGACTGCATTAGAATGCAGTGAACTGCATTAACCTGCATTAGACTGAATTAGATTGCATCAGACTTCATTAAACTGCATTAGACTGCATTAGACCGCATTAACCTGCATTAGACTGCATTAGACCGCATTACACTACATTAACCTGCATTAGACTGCATTAGACCGCATTACACTGCATTAACCTGCATTACACTGCATTATACTGCATTGGACTGCACTATGATGCATTAGACTGTACTACACTGTATTAGACTGTACTACACTGCATTAGACTGCATTACACTGCATTACACTGCATTACACTACAATGGACTGCAGTAGACTGCATCACACTGCATTACACCGCAGTAGACTGCAGTGGACTGCATTACACAGCATTAACCTGCATTAATCGAAATAATTATAGTGTAGGTTATACAGTCGAACCTCTATAAAGCAGCCCTCTATTAAGCGACCACCTTCTATTAAACGGCCACTTGTCAAAACCCTTAAAATATTCCCTGTAGTTTACTATAGATTACCCCTCTATTAAACGGCCACCTCTATTAAGCGGCCACGGCACCTACGATCGGTCCCAATTGGTATTTCGTATTGTTTTTTACCTGTATTAAACGGCCAGCTTAATTTATTTTAGGCACAATTTTACCGCAAGAGAACCGAAACTAAAACGAGGTAAATAAGAGACCATATAACACTTAGTTGCTGTCAGTAAGTAGATGTATTTCATTCAACACATGTCACTTGAAACCTCGTGCCTCAAGTTTACATGTAATCAAATTCAAAAACATTAATTGTCGGTAATACAAATATCTGCATGTCATGTGCAGAGAAACACTACTCTTTACTTTGCGTCAAATCTCTCCTTGTGCAAGGATTTGGCGTGCTGAGACTCTGCGGGATTTCGCACAGTATCATGGATATGGCGAGCTAGATCTATCAATTTCAAAGACAAATGACTTGCTTTGCACGGGTGGCGTGTGCTGTTAGGGCGCTGCCTCTCACCAAAAGTTAAGCCCGGTTCGTTCGACGGGGTTAGTACTTGGATGGGTGACCGTGTGGGAATAACCCCGTTCTCGAGCTTGGAACACTCATGTGAGTAGAGTTTAGTTGGTCTCTCCTGTGCTTCGAGGGTTTTTCGCCGGGTTCTCCGCTTTTCCTCCCATAAAATCAACACCAAGGTCTGTGATTTGTGGTCTGACATGTGTGTCATAAATGTGTCGTAGGGTGGCTGCTTTGACCGCCTTTAATATGCCTTCGACTCTGCCACTTGAAATTTAAAGTAATGTAAATTGCTCTTGAAAAGCCCCTTGTGGGAAGAAGTAATTAAAATTTGTATTTGTATTTGCGCTTTGAAACTCAGTGCACCGTAGCGACATGTACAGATGCACATTGATAACTATTTTAAGCCAACATAACTTGCTAGGCGTCAGTATACATGCATCCAACGTGTGGCATTTTTGTTATTCGTTTCGTTGCTCCTTTGTTTTATTATTTTTTTCGGTTTTTGAAAACTGTTTTTTTAACTACTTGTTGGTTTTTTCAAAGTCTACTTGTTACTGTTACTGTTACTGTTACTGTTACTGTTACTGTTACTGTTACTGTTACTGTTACTGTTACTGTTATCAGTGTTTTAGAATTGAATAAAAGGACATTTGACCACACCCAAGGCCCATTGTTGGCATCACTCTATTAAGCGGCCACCTCTATTAAGCGGCCACCTCTATTAAGCGGCCACAAAGCCATTCCCCGAAGGTGGCCGCTTAATTGAGAGGTTCGACTACACTGCCGAAACAGAGAACGTAGGAGTCTTAAGCTCAACACAAAAATTTACGCCGTTTTTGTCGCGCGACGCTTCGCACGATATTGGAAACAATATAGTTCTTGACAAAAAAATATTTGAACTAATATATTCTTGACAAAAAGACTTGAGATAGTTGAGAACGGAGTTTTGGGGATACGTACATCCCTTTCAAAAGAACAGAAACAAATCAACGTTTACGTATAAAGTCTTGACTATAAAGGAAACTCGAAAGAAAGAAAAATAAATAGTCAAAATAGAAAACCAACGAGGATAAAGGCCGAAAAGTTTAAGCTACGGTAAAAATATAGAGCAGTCGCTCTCAGTAATCACCGAACATTTATAGCCGAGCAAAACTGTTCGAGTTTCCCTGTTTACATCCTATCACTGTTAATTTTGTTTCATATTTTGTGTATCCTCGAAGTATTTTAAACGTATTATATCCATTGCATGTTTTTTTCTTGCCAATGCCCGTTGTATTTTTTACCTGTGGCTGCAGTCTTATCTTCTTTTAAATAGTTTTAACTACTTATGACTTAGCGGTTGCTTATAATTTAGCATATAAAATGGAGAAGGAACATTTTTTCTTTTGTAAAACGTAGAAATGCTGTTGAAATATTTATTAACATGTATGTG
Source organism: Paragorgia papillata (assembly GCA_035771165.1). Lineage (NCBI taxonomy): Eukaryota > Metazoa > Cnidaria > Anthozoa > Scleralcyonacea > Coralliidae > Paragorgia > Paragorgia papillata. The sequence continues at coordinate 106,438 of JAWNZC010000235.1, forward strand.
AAAACATTTTCAGTAATTCAGATTTCGAAATGAAAAATTGCTTTTGTTATATTAGTTTAATTAAATTTAAAATGCCATAAATGAATATAGCCGTGGCAGAGAACCAGCCAGGCAGTTTGAGTAGTTTTCAAAATGCAAATATTTTTAGATACCAAGCAATGTTCTTTGTACACATGGGAAGAAAGAACTGTAAAGTATAACCCTAATATTTTTATAAAATTCTGACGCCTGCTAGCAGTGTCAGGGTAACATCGTCGGTTTGCACGCGAACGAGATCGACTTGGATGCGACGTGCAATTTTCTTCATCTCAATATATTTTACGAAATATCATCCTTAAATTTTTTTTGTTCTCTGTTGCATTTTTCTTCAAAAAAATAGAGCTTTTTTTTTTAATTTCAAATATTCTGCCATAATTAAAACTATATTTTCATCGTTGCAACAGGAGTAGCTATTTCCAGGCCTCCAATAAAAAAGAGCGCATGGGGGGTTTCTGTAAACGCGGGTGAGGGGTTATTGCATTTATATGTATTTCTAGTATTTACTTGATTTATTAGGACTGATTTTTTGGATAATCAGTTAAGAAAAGTGGAGTTTATTAATTGATCTGAATTGCTAATTATAAATGTATGGTCTTTATCTGTATATTAAAGCATTCTCACTGACTGCTCATTTAGATTCAGCTGCGCGGACGGGAGAGTTCTGAGGAATGAAATCCGCGAACGGCTGATGGAGCGCAGCGACCGAAGCGAAGTACTCTGTTGGCCTACAGGATAGGTGGGTGGGGCGGTTGTACAGTATGTGCATCAGTACTAAAATTAAATGACAGAAAATTTCTTCGTGAGGGGGAAAAAATGAGGGGGAAAGAAAAAAGCACAAAAAAAACAAAGCAACTTTTCCTATCTTATATAGATAGCTATACTACTCATTAAATTACTAGCAGTCCAGCATTGCATGGTAATGGTACTAAAAATATGTAAATAATTATAGGTTTCCAGTCAGTGCACCCATGCAACAAATTTCTAGCGTGATATCTGAACAAATTTCAGTGATCTGAATATTTATTTATTTTCTTATTTGTATATGTGTGTGAACGGCATAGAGATCATATAATTACTAGAGGGGCATCCTGTCTTAATTTCGGTCAACCGCGGGTAACCAATTGAACGCCGCCATCTCGGCTCGAGCTTGTATATCCAATACAACACGGCCACTCATATTGTAAATAGTACATATATATATAAATATATCAAGAAAATATTGGGAAAAAATAATAATAATACAAACAATCAGGCAAAATTACTGGAAGGCTAAACTGACAAAACTTATACTAATGAAGCAAGACAAGACTGATTATAAAACAATTATATTGATCAGCAACTATAAACTAGGCATGCATAACTTGTGAAAGAACGCTTAAAATTGAGCATCAGAAGTAGCCAACCGTTCGGAATGCCTTCGAACCCTTTTAGCCAGGGTTACGAGAATCTTTCGAAACCGTCCGAACCCCATTTGCACGCGTTTCGAACATCGTTCGAGCGCCGTTTTTTTGCTGTTTCAACGCAATTTCGATAAGGTACGTTTTCCCATGGAGGGTCACATATCGTATTTGACTCTGTGCAGTTATATTACAAAAACGAACATTAAAATTTACAAGAAACGTATGGCAGTCCCATATTACAGCATAACAACCATTTCTCGCTTCACTATTTTTTGTCCGGATCTCGCGCATGCGCAAAACATTTGGCCGAGTTGGATCATACCATTTTTCTTGGTTTCAAATTATTTTTATTCGCCTATCATAAATAATAAACGTCTTCTATAGGAGGTACATTTTCTCATAATCGTTAACCCCAATTCTAATGATAATCCTATGCATGGGAGGCACATTATCTCTAATTACCTCTTACATTTAAAACAATCTGCTTAAAATGTAACTGTTCCCGTAGCCTTAGGTACCCTATATCTTGTTGTTATTAACATATTGAGTTTAGTAAATATTTTGCTGTTATTAATTGTAGCTAAGATTTGACTTTGTAGTTAGTATATTTATTTACTAGTTTATTTAGTTTAGTTTAGTTTATTTTTGGGCCGGCAGTAATTGGCTTATTGCTGTTGCGGTGACCATGCCATTATATTTTGAATTTATTTTGTAATGCATGTATATACTACTTAACAATTAGTCACCGAAGTCGAGGTGACTATCGGTGAATATTTACCGAGCCGCGAAGCGGCGAGGTAAATACACCGATAGTCACCGAGACTGAGGTGACTAATTGTTTTAGTATAATTTCAGAGGTTGATAAAAAACCAATCACGTTAAAACAAAAACTTTTAAACAACTGCTTTCATTTTAACAGTGGTGATTCTGTTTATTCACAGACGATGTTAGAAAGCCACAATCTTTGTCAGTAAATAATTTCAAAAAAAAGAGTAAACAACATCCTACTTTGGAATTGAACTTGTACATACATTCAAATATATGCTAAAAAGACTTTTGTTCTGGTGTTTTGGATCCTGTGTTACGGCTTTTTTGCACTTAATTCATGTTCAATATGTTCTTCACTCATGACGAAGTTTTCGCCACATCGCTACGACCAAAACCTAGCCAAAACATACAAAAAATACGAAGAAATATAGAAAATATACTTCCTTTACCTTTATAAAGTTTTGTTTTTACGATATTTGGTATCCACAACATCTCAGTGATAAACATTTTCAGTATTATGCTCTTTTGTTTGTCTCAAAAACTACAAACCCCATTTTGAAAAAAAAATAATCAACAGTTCAATGAATCAACAAATTCTAAAATCTCATACTTCAAAATGACAACTCCGAGGGGAGACTGAAACGAGTAAAGTCAGTGCAGTGTTGAATAAGTACCAGTCTCTTTTCCAAAACTACTTTTGAAGAACAATTTCTTGTGATGTAATAGTCACCGCGCTAGGCGGTGACTATCACCTCAGATTCACCGCTGAGCGGACCAATCAGAAAGCTGGAAAGCCTCTTTTCTACTATGAAATTATACTAAAACACAATAGTGGCGAATCTAATAATATAAAAAAATGTTATTAAGAGAAGAAATTAATTGAGCGTAAATGTTCTTCGCGCTATTTTACTCAGAAAAAATTCTGAGTTCCCAAGCGGGACTCGAACCCAAGACCTCCTGATCACCGTTGGGATGCTCTAACCATTGAGCTTCTGGGACTGATCAGATGATTTGAACGTGCTATGTGCAAGTATGATGATATATGTTAATGTCCTTTAGTATATTTTCACAGTGGAAAAGAGGCTTTCCAGCTTTCTGATTGGTCCACTCAGCGGTGAATCTGAGGTGATAGTCACCGCCTAGCGCGGTGACTATTGCATCACAAGAAATTGTTCTTCAAAAGTAGTTTCGGAAAAGAGACTGGTATACTTATTCAACACTGCACTGACTTTACTCGTTTCAGTCTCCCCCTCGGAGTTGTCATTTTGAAGTATGAGATTTTATAATTTGTTGATTCATTGAACTGTTGACTTTTTTTTTTTAAATGGGGTCTGTAGTTTTTGAGACAAACAAAAGACCGTAATACTAAAAACATTTATCACTGAGATGTTATACATATCAAATATCGTAAAAACAAAACTTCATAAAGGTAAGGAAGTATATTTTCTATAATCCTTCGTATTTTTTGTATGTTTTGGCTAGATTTTGGTCGTAACGATGTGGCGAAAACTTCGTCATGAGTGAAGAACATATTGAACATGAATAATTAAGTGCAAAAAAGCCGTAACACATGATCCAAAACACCAGAATAAAAGTCTTTTTAGCATAGATTTGAATGTATGTACAAGTTCAATTCCAAAGTAGGATGTTGTTTACTCTTTTTTTGAAATTATTTACTGACAAAGACTGTGGCTTGCTAACATCGTCTGTGAATAAACAGTATCACCACTGTTAAAATGAAAGCAGTTGTTTCAACGTGATTGTTTTTTTATCAACCTCTGAAATTATACTAAAACAATTAGTCACCTCAGTCTCGGTGACTATCGGTGTATTTACCTCGCCGCTCCGCGGCTCGGCAAATATTCACCGATAGTCACCTCGACTTCGGTGACTAATTGTTAAATAATGCATGTTGTTAAGAGAAGAGATGAACGTGCTGGCTTGGATACGAGAATGGAGCGTAAATGTTCTTCGAGCTATTTTACTCCGAAGAATTTTCTAAGTTCCCAAGCGGGAATCGAACCCCGCAACCTTCCGATCGCCGGTGAGACGCTCTAACCATTGAGCTTCTGGGACACAGATGATTTGAACATAGGTTGGGTTCGATGTATGACATTTTCTTATATGGCTTTGTAATATCCTGATGATTCGTCAACGCACGGTCCGTAAAAATGCGTATCCGGACCACGGTCCGTCTTTTTCCGTATCCGAACCGCTGTCCCGGATGTTCATTTTGTTCGCGTGATTTCTAAGGTTTTCACACTTTGATACAATAATTATCGAAAAACTTGAAATAGCCATATAATAAACGCTTTATTAACCTCGTTTACTCGGTCTGTACGGGAAAATATCAGACGTCGCTCTTTTTTGTACGAACCTCGCCTGCGGCTCGGTCCGTACTGTCAAGACGTCGGTCTGATATTTTCCCGTACAGACCTCGTTCTCGGTTAATAATATACTGCTCTGTCCAAGTATGATGATATATGTTAGTCTCGTAATGCATGTTGTTAAGAGAAGAGATTAATATGAGAATTGATTTAAGGATATTCGGAAATTAAGAATTCTAGGCGGAGAGGGTCTTGCCTGGCTAACGTTTATTTTAGCCCAGCTTACGGTCTTTCGAACAGGTCAGTCTGGCCCTATATACAATGTATACGTTCTTCAGGCCTGTATGATTGCGGTTTGTCCGCCATATGTTTGGCTTCAATCGACGAGTCAAAGATATCACTTTGGTTATATATAGACCTCACTGGTTCAGACTCTTTCACCACCATTTTCGGTGAAAATCATTCTTCTGCGCCCGCAGTTAATATGAAGTATTTTCTAGTCGTGAATCATTGCCGAGACCTTAAAGCGGGTTTTCCACTAGGCGAATTCCTTTTCGCGTGAATCTATTTTTTTCCTATTGTTAGAATTAAGTAGATTTCTAATTAATTGGTTTAGTCCCAGACCAGAGGCCAGAGCTTATAACTACAAAAGAAAAAGTCGCTTTAAGCAAGATTAATACAAAGCTTGGGATAAAATTAAATCTTGAGACTCGCTGAAACTCGACGACAAATTTGGAAAAAACAAATTTGACGACATATTTTGGAAAAGTCGCGAGAGGACTGGACGGGTCCTTTTGAGTCATCCCAGTTATCCCTTTTAGGTGAAGACCAGTGAACTCTATATATACCTGGAAGGCTGACTCCAGTCAAAAAGTGGACGAAAAAGTGAGGCGAAAAATGACGAACATGGGGAAATTTTGGACGTCAGTTTTAGGCCCTACGCCGTCATCTTGGATGTCAGTATTAGTCTTTTTTGTCGCGGCCCAACCACAGGCGGCCCAAACGCACACCCTCTTGCACGAGAGCAGTGTTTGAAATATATACCAAGACCCATGCATAAGAATGTTCTTAACTTGTTTCTGCTTAATTTCTATCTGTTGATGCTTGCGTCTTTCTGACTTGTAGAAGTTCAACTATTTTTGCTGCCCCCCCCCCCCCCCCCCCCCCTTGCCCTCACAGCGCGGGGGCAGCACGGGGGCAACCAATTGCCTTTTCACGTAAGAGGAATGTTTTCTACAGGAATTTCTATTTGTATTATTGTATTAAAATACTTTTGTATATATTAATACCTCAAATGTATCACAAGCTAACTTATTACTGCAGACCATGCAGAAGCAGCAAACTAATTTTGTCTTAGGTTAGCCGTGTCCAACCTCGTTCTCAGGGCGTTTTTGAAATTTGGAGGGTGGGAAAAAGCCCTGGCATCGGCTAGTCACATCACCCAAAAATACTGGGTGTAATAAATTAGCAATTTAATTTAGTATGCAAAATCATTCTGAGAGTAATGGCAGCCCCGTTGGGAGAAGTGCATTGTAATGGCGGTCCTATTCAGCCCCGTTGACGGTCCCGTTGAAGCTTTTTTATCATAACTGGTACAAAACTATGCATAAATATGTTTCGCGAGGAATGTTTAAGAAAAGCAAGCAACCAATGAAAATGCCAAATCCAACAGCCGATGCCAGAACGTTTCCCCACCTTACCAATATCAAAAAGGCCCTGGACACAAGACACAGCTCAACCTCGTTCTGACGTTTTTCACTTGGCAGGTGTTTTCTGATTCATTATAAAGTTGCCATGTTTTCTAAAATGTAAGTAGTAATGTAGCATCAGTCTGTACAATTCCGTCGTTGAATTTTCTTTCTCAATACATTGTCATTCATTATATTATACCGTTATGCTTTTTGGTTATTTTATAATATAGAGAAAAATTGACGAACATTATTTACCACATGCAAAAATGAATGCTGAGAAAAGGTGCCCTTTTTATATGGCTGCCCCCGCTGCCTTAAGTAGCTTCCGGCGCCCCTGCATATAGAGAATATTTCAGACGACCCTCATTTAAAGCTAAAGCTCCGTAAAATACACAAAAACCGCTCGATCTCGTGAAAATTCAGCCATCACTACATTCGTCAAGAACTTGGCTTTCCGTTCATTGCTTTTTCGTCATCTTTGCAGCTCGACTGAAACGTTAATATACAAACCGGCTTTGGCTTCACAAAAGCTCTCGCCGTATGCGTACTAACGTTTCTCGAGCTGCGAAGATGAATGTTTAGGTCGAAAGAGCAATGAACCGGAAGCCAAGTTCTTGACAAATGTATACCGATGACAATTTTGGCGAGATCGAGCGGTTTTTGTTGATTTTACCAGGGCGCTATAAAACACGGGCGGGGAAACGGCAATGGGAGCCCTGATCTATGTGTGATGCGCGTATCCCCCGCATATATCACTGTTGAGCTTCGATTCAATTTTATTTTCGAAAGAAGAGAAACCATGAGCGAAGGAAACTGAGACGGCTGAAAGAAGATGCCAACGACAAAATAATCTTTACCAATAGAAAGCTCCGCATGAAAAATCACAGTAATGATGAGAAAAAAATAGGATTCACTATTGGCTATTGCATGTTATGGCTGATCCAGATACCTCACGACGAAGTCGAAGACTCTACCTGTGGTCTGTGAAAGTCGAACCTCCATTTGAATATATGCTGCCAAGTATATGTGTGGTTTCCATCTTTTTCAAGCCGTAATCTTGCTGTATTTGCTCTATAAATGTTATTTTAATGATCTATATACCCATATATACTAGTTATATAGTCTTGAATGAATCTCCTGCAAACTTTAGAAGCTACAAAAAACAACTGAATATTTCAAACCTCAAGCGGCCGTGATTATCAACTGTACTGTAGTCGTAAAATTACTAAAATAATGGACTTGGTCAGATTTGTTTAAAACGGATACAGAAGTATATGGTAAGAGATACTACAGTACTCTTTTTAGTATGTACCTTAAAAAAATATCCGCCAGTATAACTATATAATCGTACGTTGGTCTCCTGTGCTGTAGATTTAATCATGATTTGAAATTGAGTACTGTCTTCGGCATTCGACGACTGTAACACAATTTTCAGATAGAGTATGATCGAATTTTGTTTGCAAAATGCAATCATTGTGGTTACCTGAGTTTCTCGTGCAAAATATGTAATGTTAATCTGTATGCCGTAAGAGTGTTTTTTAGTTGTTTTGTTTTTTTAAAGTGTTATGATATTATCTATGACAAAATATGCTGAACTGCATATTAAGATTGTTTCCTCTGGATAACACAAAGCCATTAACGTTCTTGATTTTTATTGTTTATTTTAAATGCTTTCCGCCGAAGTTTGGGCAAACCTGTTAGAGTCTTCTGCCGGTTAACGTCTATAGTATTTCTGTGCACATAAAATTTGGCAAACAAAGAATACTACTCTTGTTTTTACTGTCGTAAAATATGAGCTTGAGTCGCGGCATTGATGCAGACTTGTAGTAAACTTTGCAATTTTTATTTACATCGTTTGGTTGAAATTTGTTTTAAAAGTCTCAGTTCTTCTCGTTTTTTAACATTATTGGAAACAGGGTTTTAGCATTGTGTATATGTTAATTCATGTGATTGCTCTTTGAAAGAAGCATGGGGTTTTAAACTTGAAAGCGTTAGCAGTTTTTTAGTTCCACGTATTAAAGCTGTAGTCATGAGTGGCGAGAATGGAAGAGAACATTTTCAAAAATGGGTTGGTGAAATGTCAGTTTACAAAAAAAGAACAAAAAAGCACGTTCGCTGACTATGTCAGTTCGAAAGCCCATTTAATTGTCTTTACGTTGGTGTATTCAAATTCACTTTTGTCAACCGATTTGCAGAGAAAACATGATTTTAACGGCGTGCGCCCTTCAAAAATTGTAAATTTTTAGGAATTTTTTCAACTCTCACGAGAAACAATTGTGATTTTATTAATCTAAAATAAACCCTTGACAATATATAATTAAAACAAATTTAATCTGAAAGAGTTACTTGTTCTTTATTTGTGTTTCTAATGGCAGTAATAAGTTTTCTTCCTTTTCAAAAAGAGGAATTTATCTCGGGTACTCTTTATCTTTTTGGTCGCCATTCAAATTGTCTGTTTTGTTCATTTTCAGAGCCCAAGCGCGCTCGTGCCAGTCCTTTGATGCATCACACATAGCTCGCCAATTTATATGCGCGTTTCCCCGCCCGTGCTTTATAGCGCCCTGATTTTACGGGGCTTCAAATGAGGGCCGTCGCGAAATATTAAAGAGCTTAAGCAAGTGCAACGCGAACTTCAACGACAACATCCTTAATACAATAGAATTTTCCTTACACAACAAAGAAGATGAATAATTTTTAGCCCCAAGAATAATCTTAACGCCGTTCCCGTTCTACAAAGCAAATTGACAACACTGCTCGCGTGCAAGAGGGTGTGCGTTTTGGGCTGCCTGTGGTTCGGTCGCGAGAATAAAATCCAGGATGACCGCGTAGGGGCCTGGAACTGACGTCGAAAAATTCTCCATTGCCTCACTTTTTTATTGGCAGTCAGCCTTCCAGGTGTATATATAGAATTCACTGGCGAAGACCTAGAGTACTACATTCTGGAAATATGAAAAATTCATCGTGCAAATACGGCATATTGTAATTCTGTCAGTCTGTGGCTTGGGCAGAGTGTTTGTGGTACTTGAAGTATTAACCTAAGGCACCGCGGGCTCTGAGACTGGATTAGAATCAGATTGCAGGAACTTAGGTAGGAATCCTGTCAAGGAAGTAATAACAGTTAATAAAGTGAAGAAATCGATGTCTAACATGACTGGAAAATCTGACAAAGCTAAGGGAAATCTTATTACGAATGAAAAGTCCAATAGCTGTTCTGTCTGCAACAAGACGTTTGGTTATTTATCAAGTTTAAGACGTCATATGTTAACACATTCCGAAGAGAAACCATTTAAGTGTGATATCTGTGACAAGATATTTTCTGACTCAAGTAACTTACTAGTTCATAAAAGAATACATACTGGAGAGAAACCATTCAAGTGTGATACATGTGACAAGACATTTTCTCAGTCAGGTACCTTGGTACTTCATAAAAGAACACATACTGGAGAGAAACCATTCAAATGTGATGTCTGTGAGAAGACATTTTCTGACTCAAGTAACTTACTAGTTCATAAAAGAACACATACTGGAGAGAAACCATTCAAATGTGATGTCTGTGAGAAGATGTTTTCTGACTCAAGTAACTTACTAGTTCATAAAAGAACACATACTGGAGAAAAACCATTCAAATGTGATGTCTGTGAGAAGACATTTTCCCAATCAAGTAACTTACTAGTTCATAAAAGAACACATACTGGGGAGAAACCATTCAAATGTGATGTCTGCGAGAAGACATTTTCTCATTCAAGTCGCTTACTAATTCATAAAAGAACACATACTGGAGAGAAACCATTCAAATGTGATGTCTGTGAGAAGACATTTTCTAGATCAAGTCACTTGGTAATTCATAAAAGAACACATACTGGAGAGAGACCATGCAAATGTGATGTCTGTAAGAAGAGATTTTCTAGCTCAAGTCACTTGGTAGTTCATAAAAGAACACATACTGGAGAGAAACCATTCAAATGTGATACATGTGATAAGACATTTAGCCAATCAAGTCACTTAATGTCACACCAAAGAACTCATACAAAAGAAAACACCTTCAAATGTGGTTTCTGCAATGGGACATTTGGCAGTGAAATATTTGATAGACATTTGTTAAACCATGAACTGGAAGCCACAGAACCAACTGGGATGGAGTACATATGTTTACAATGTGATGCCAGATTTGACTTAGCCCGTGATTTGGTAAGTCATGTGAACAAAGGTCATTAAAGAGCTAGTGTACTCACTGTACTGTACTCACTGTAAGGATAAAGTCACCCAAACTATTGAAATTATAGCATCCCTGGCATACTTTAATAGTTTGGGTGCAACTTTATCTGGTCCACATGCTTTATCAGTCTTAAGTTTCTTCAGGTTCCAGGGCTCAAAATAACGGCCGGTCACCGGTCAATGACCGGCCAAATTTTTAATGTGACCGGTCAAATTTGTATAACGGCGGTCATTCTGACCGGTCATATTACTTGCAATTAATTTTATTACTTCCATTTGAAGGAACTTAAAATGATTGTTGTACCCGTTTCATAATGTCTGATATATATTGAAGTGAACTACGCATGCATTTCCTTTTTATGACAAACGTTCATATCAGTACTAGCGTATATATATATATACACTGATGAGCTGTAGTACAGCGAAACACCGTGTCTGTAGATTGAACTATATATATATATATACACCGTGTCTGTAGATTGAACTATATATATATATATATATATATATATATATATATAGTTCAATCTACAGACACGGTGTTTCGCTGTACAACAGCTCATCAGTGTAGCTTGGAACAATCTGAATGAATTTCACCAATTACTTATACACATGCGATCGTCGGTGACAACCGCATGTGGGAAAGCATCGGTGAAATACATTCAGATAGCGTGAAGTGCGCATGGGCCCAGAGTGCTCAAACTTCCACAAGGGTAGTGAGCGTTGCATTATCGCTAATAGGTACCCACGGCAACTTCACAGAGTGCTCAACAACACCGAAGTGAAGGAGCATACATAGTTCATATATATATATATATATACAAATCTGGTATATATATATATATATATATACAAAGCATGAAGTATAGTTACCTTAAAGCCTTCGCTACCAGAGGTTTCACCCTAAACGACCACCTGATGATCCCGTTTAGGGAGAAACCTCTGGTAGCGAAGACTTTAAAGTAACTATACTTCATGCTTTGTATATATATATATATATATATATATATATATATATATATATATATATATCCTCACTACCCTTGTGGAAGTTTGAGCACTCTGGGCCCATGCGCACTTCACGCTATCTGAATGTACTTAACTGATGCTGTCCCACATGTGGTTGTCACCGACGATCGCATGTGTATAAGTAATTGATGAAATTCATTCAGATTGTTCCAAGCTACACTGATGAGCTGTGAGTTATGGTTCACGAAATGTTAGAGAGTGCTCAATACCATATAGATAGAGCAAAATACAAAGTATGAAGTATAGTTTTACCTTAAAGTCTTCGCTACCAGAGGTTTCACCCTAAACGGGATCATCAGGCGACTGAAAAATATCGGTTAGTGGGCTGCTTAAATGCGTTGGTTGGGGCGTGGGTGTGGGCGTCGAAACGTTGCGCGCATTCCTTTGATTGTTTAGGTTGTTGATCCGAAATCTGTTTTTGTGCCGACAGGTCGAAACTATTTCTGATCTTTTGTTTAGTAAAAGTTGTTTGTCTGCCTTAATGATGAAAAGTTTTTCGTCCAAACATAAATTGCATCTTTTTGATCGTCCCGTGTAAGAAATTGAGTGTTTTAGTATAGACCAGGTTATGTCGAAACTTTGGTTTTTTTCTTTTAGATTCCAAATGTATTTCGAAAGTTCCGTCTCATTTGAATACTTTTTATTCTGGAAAGATTTAGTATGGTTACGATATCGCTCTTTAAATGTACTTGCTGTCATGCCAATGTATTGCTTAGTGATGTTCGTGTTGCTTATGGAAATAGATGCCTTGTATACTATGTTGTTTGTCATGCATTACCCACGTAGGGGGCAATTGTCCTTAATCCTGCAATTGCAACTGCTTGTAACTATGCTTAGTGGCTTGCTTTTCCTGATTGTGCGTGAATTATGTTTCGTGATAATAGACTTGACGTTGTTCATGCAACTATAGCTAATCTTGACTGTGTTTCTGTTAAAAAGTTTGTGAAGCTTGTGTCCTGGTGGAAAGTGCTTGTCAATAAGGCTAAGAAAGTTGCGTCTAGGGTGAGGCGGTTAATCGATAAACCGAAAAAAAACGATGTTTTTTGAAAACCGATTTAACCGATGTTGCTTTTGGAGGAAAAACCGAAAAAATCGAAAAATCGAAAGAAAAATCGGTATTTCAATAAAATCGAACCATACTTACACGGGTTTTTGTTGCGTTTACACACGGAATTGACGGGAAAACGACTGAAGAGATTTGCGCCTTCGAAATACAGTACGTTTATTGCCAGGTATGATCTCCGATATAAGAACGGATATTACGGAAAGGCTTCGATTCAGATTCGCACGAGCTTGAACGCATAAGCGGATCAAACGAAGATGAATTTTGATTGGCTCAAATGAAGGCGGACCTCTGCGAAGACAGGTCTAAAGTAAAATTGGTGTATGACTCATAAACAGTCGGAGCGTAACATGAATAATTAACCAATTTTCGCTTTCAATGTTATATCGCGTATATTTTCTGACTCGTGCTCTTTCAGCTTTGCCTTTTTAAGTAACCGTTCGTTGAAGCTTGGAATACTTTGTTACGCTGTCCGAAACTGTTGGTTACTGGTAACATTTCTCTGCCAAAATGAGCCAAAGTGCTGTTTGGCATTTCTTCAAGAAAGCCGAAAAACCGGACGATTCTCCTGAATGTAAAATTTGCACGCGGTCCGTAAAAAACAAGGGAGGCAATACATCGAATTTGATGCAGCATCTTAGAAGAATCCATCCTACCCAATATGCCACGATGACGCCGCCGGGACGAAAGGCAGCAGTGAGTCGGCCGACGAACGCTAGCAACGCGGCTTCATCCGAAATGGCGCCTACAGTAAAGAGCCTCTTCGCCAGCAACGCGCCATTGACACCAGGAAATAAGCGTCGCGAAGCCAAAAAAAAATCGGTTCACTCGGTTTTTTCGAGTTTTTTCGGGCGGTTTTCGGTTTTCGGTTTTTTATAAAAACCGCCTCACCCTAGTTGCGTCCTATGTTTGTTTTGACATTTTTGTTAAATGGAGGGTTAAACCAGATGATATTGCGGTGTCTATTTCTGCGTGTTTGCTGTGGTGCTTCTTGTGTGTAGTTTAGCTCATGGTTGAAATTGCTGCGCCTTAATGCATTTTGTTAAATTGGTGCGGATTCATGGAATGTCCGCTCGTCAGATGAGAGGAGGGAAATGCGCTTGTTGATTGATGTAGGTAGCTGTCTTAAAATGCTTGGTGGGTGGTTTGATTGCTTGTTTACGTATAATGGATCGTCATTGGGCTTTCGAAAAGGTTTGTATTTTCCATTGCTTAGGTCGAAAGTAACGTCTAAAAAGTTTACTGAAATTAAATTTGCTTCTGCCGTGATTTTTAAGCCAAACTGTTGTTATATATATATATATATATATATATATATATTGTTTTTTTTTAGTTTTTTTTTTTTTTTGGGGGGGGGGGGGGGCGTTGTGAAATTTGACCGGTCAAAAATCGCCTTTGACTGGTCACAATTGGAACTGACCAGTCGCCATGACCGGCGTAACATGAAACGTTATTTTGAGCCTTGGGTTCTATGAAGTAGCATCATTCGATTGACAATGCAATGTGCATCACTATGCATATAACACCAAGAGTGTATAAGCAGGGCATGAGATTGGAAATTTTTAGCAGTATCCAGTAGGATACTAGCACTTAAAATCTGGTATCCCTCCTTGAAAATTAGTATCCCACATTTGGATAGTAGATATTGCAATAAGCAGTATCCAAACAAGGTTAACTTTTATTTAACACAACAATAGACTGGAAAGTTTGTACTGCACAACAGAGATCTCTGTTGCGCATTTTCAGGCTGACAATTGCCTGCATATAAGAAATATACGTATCTCCATTGCGCATTTTACAAACTTTCCAGTCTGGCTGACAACATTATTCATACTACACTAGTGTATGCCTAGCTGTACAATAACACATCGATAAGAGTGTTAATACTTTAGTTTATTTACATCTTGAACATAACTGTAAAGTGTCCATGGCATTGTCAAAATCCATCAAATTTAGGACTATGTAGTGTGACTGTAATAACAATGAATAGCAAGAGATTGAAAAAAATACACAGAATATTGTAATCTTGATCCCAGAGCCTGTGATCATTTTGTCCAGCAATGGCTCCTTGTTGCCAGTACTACTTCATGTATGCCTATAATTTAATCCTTACGTGCACTGGGAATGAGATTACAGTTTGTCATATTTTCCACCAACATTTGCAGACAAGAAGCGAAGAACAAGAACAATTTATTGGGATATATAGCTGCTCACCAATTGTTCACTATCCCAATTTTCATGGTATTCCCACGGGATACTGAGCTTATGATGCCCAGTATCCAAACTTAAAATCTGGTATCCTCAGGATACTGCAAATCTCATGCCTTGATAAGCGTGTAATAAGGAAATTGTAATTATAGACTATACCGTAGTTGTAAGGTATTTAATAGAATAGGATATTATAATATAACAATAGAGTTGATGTTTGCAGGCATAAATATGTTTTTGGCCCAATTCAGGCTCATTTTAGCCTGAAACGAAGGTGGGGGTTAAAATTTGCCAAAAACATATGACCAAGAACATCAACTGTAGTACTACTATAATAATTTTATTGGCTATTTAGAAAAAATCAAAGTTAGTATACGGTAAACAGTATCTTGAACAGTGCCACCTCCACGTCAGTGTGTATTTCATTGCAACAAAGATATACATAACTCACAACTTGGAAGAAAAATGCAACATTTGTCATCAAAACAATCTTTGATCCAAAGTTTTGACAAGAAAAGTATGCAATTTCTTAAACAACAAACCAATAATGATTTAGAGCTGTTAAAACTGGTAGAAAATTATTCATTTTATGCCCGATCAAATTATTACATGTATAATAAAATGTAGCATGTTCTAAGGATTTTTTGGGTGAAGGAAAATTCGAGTGTAGAATTTATACATTTTAAGACCAAACCGGGACCAGTTGCGAAAAATGCAACTACACGGGCCTTCCGGCAGGAATTGAACCCACGACCTTGCGATTCTAGTGCAATGCCCTGACCACTGAGCCACGGAGGGCGTTGCCGAGAGCTTGATCGCGAGTTCTGTATATATAATGAGGTGGTAATGCCAGGAGAGAATTGGGTATATTATAAGTGACATTGGGCATTTCACTCGATTACATAGCATGTTCTAAGGATTTTTTGGGTGAAGGAAAATTCGAGTGTAGAATATATACATTTTAAGACCAAACCGGGACCAGTTGCGAAAAATGCAACTACACGGGCCTTCCGGCAGGAATTGAACCCACGACCTTGCGATTCTAGTGCAATGCCCTGACCACTGAGCCACGGAGGGCGTTGCCGAGAGCTTGATCGCGAGTTCTGTATATATAATGAGGTGGTAATGCCAGGAGAGAATTGGGTATATTATAAGTGACATTGGGCATTTCACTCGATTACATAGCATGTTCGTGGGTTCAATTCCAGGTCGTGGGTTCAATTCCTGCCGGAAGGCCCGTGTAGTTGCATTTTTCGCAACTGGTCCCGGTTTGGTCTTAAAATGTATATATTCTACACTCGAATTTTCCTTCACCCAAAAAATCCTTAGAACATGCTATGTAATCGAGTGAAATGCCCAATGTCACTTATAATAAAATGTAGTATGTTTTATATTTTTGTTAGGTATTTAGTTTTCAGTTATACATGTAAATACACAACCACATCAGCTAATGCTTATCGTGTATAAATAAATACTATTATTATTATTATTATTATTATTAATTTATTATTATTAATTTATTATTATTACTGGCTAGTTTGGTACATGTAACAGTAAGTAAATTCAAAAAATATTTTGAAATATTTACTTAGCAATTCTATTCAATACATAGTTTTTTCTTACTGTTTGTTTAGACCATTTGTTTAACTTGTTGTTTTACCAACTCACTGTATTTTCAAAATAAAATAAGAAAATACAGTCAGAAATTCATTTATTTATTCATTTATTAATTTAAACATTGTTTGAGCAAGTGATGAATGAAAAAATTTATACACCACGTCTGATTGGATGCTTATAACAAAATTTGTAATTTTATAGTTTATACATATACCTTTAAAGTGGCACCAGATTATGAAATATTGGGTGTTTTTTCTATAAAATTAAAGTTTAGCACCAAATAAGTAAACTCACTTGATATTAAAACCAAATAAATAAATATAAGTCTTCAAATTTTGAGCTTCTTTTCACAAATTTCACGGTCGTCATTAAAATTCGAGTTTACAGGTACGCTTGCACCGGTCAGCGGAAGGGTATTTTGACGTCATACTCTCAAAATTCTTGATCTATATATACTATAGACTATACAACAGTTCAATGGTAAATATAGACAACAGTCACATCATGACAGAACGTAACTGATATTTTTTGTAGTTCGATACTGATAGTCGCTTGAATCTTTGTTGGAACGCTTGTAGTTAATAATAATAATAATAATAATAATAATAATAATAATAATAATAATAATAATAATAAGCTAGCCTAGTTTCTAGTCCTTCCTCGGCTGACACGTTTTGGAAGTGATCCGAACGGACCCGCTGGGGAAGGCCTAGCAAAATTCGTAAACACTTTCACTTTCCAGCTCAGTTGTTTATTGAGGAAGAATTGTGATGTTATGACGTCCTAAGTGTTTCCCAACACTTACTATTTCCATCTGCATCAAATAATACAAGCCTCTCACCTCGGATCGACGAAGGTTCGTTGGCCTAGCTTTCTTATCACTAGCTTTCCTTCTGCAACCGCCAAGACTGGTTGAAAGTTAAACAGTTAAATTTTCATTTCGAGCTCCAATTGGAATATATTCCATAATTTCCTTCTTTCGATCGCCTATGCTTTTTATATCATATAATGTCGCTACGCTAGATCCCAGGAACACGATTTCATTTAAAGTATATGTTAATATTTTTCACTACTGCACTTGATAGACTATACAAGGCTCTGGCTTGTACATCTCATTTGATTCTGAAGAAGGGGCCGCACCCCCGAAACGTCAATACAGAAGATTTTGTAAACTGTTCCTCTCTGATGATCTATAAAACCCGTGGAACTTTGAAGAAAGTTGGCTTTCTGTTTATTGTATATATATATATATATCTATACAATTACAAATCAAGAAAATATTGGAAAAAATAATAATAATACAAACAATCCAGCATAATTACTGCAAACCTAAACGGAGAAAAGTTATACTAATGAAGCAAGAATTATAAAATAATTATATTGATCAGCAACTATAAACTAGGCATGCATAACTTGTGAAAGAACGCTTAAAATAGAGCATCAGAAGTAGCCAACCGTTCGGAATGCCCTCGAACCCTTTTAGCCACCGTTACGAGAATCTTTCGAAACCGTTCGAACCCCATTCGCACGCCGTTCCAACACCGTTTTTTGGCTGTTTCAACGCAATTTCGATAACGTACGTTTTCCCATGGATGGTCACATATCGTATTTGACTCTGCAGTTATACTACAAAAACGAACATTAAAATTTACAAGAAACGTATTCCAGTCCCATATTACAGAATAATATAACCGTTTCCCGCTTCACTGTTTTTGGTCAGGAGCTCGCGCAGGGGCAAAACGTTTGGCAGAGTTGGATCATACTTTTTTCTTGGTTTCAAATTATTTCTCTTCGCCTATTATAAATAATGAACGCCTCCTATGCATGCGAGGCACATTATCTCACCTACAATTAACAATCGTTAATTATCATCTCAACTCTAACTATAATCCGGCCTGATCACAACTTCCCGACTCTCTACCCACAGTGTACTATATTATGATCCTTACTTATATATTTCTTTTATGACTTCGAACATGAAATATAAATTGTGGGATTCCCAGTCAAAGTAATTGTTAATTTAAGGGCATTCGGAAATTAAGAACTCTAGGAGGGGAAGGTCTTGCCTAGCTAACGTTTATTTTTATGTAATACCATCAACCACGTGTATTCTTCGCGTTTTTTTAGTCTCATGCCCAAAATATGATTACTTCCCTTGTTGCAGAAACATCTTCTCAACAGCCTCTTCACACCTTCTCTGCAGTTCGTATTATAGGCTACGTAAACTATCGGGTTTAGGCAAGGTGACAGATTATATACACAGTCGACAATAGTCACTACGTTTGAATCAGGAGCTGCTGTCCAAAACTTTTCATTAGAAAGAAGAAATATTATGGGAGTATATCCAGCCACGAAAACCAGTGTGATTAACAACAACATTTTGGTAATTTTTATCTTCTTTGATTTATCGTACGGTAGTCCAGTTGTTTGGCTACAAATATTCTTCATTAAATACCAATGATTATCTTACTGTAGCAAAATGCTATGACGACTACAGGAACAACGAGAGTCAAAAAGTATTAAAGAAAAACGTATACCAAGTAAGCAAACGCATGGGCTGATTTGACTTGCCCCCCAAACATAAACGCCAAATACAGCGCGATAAATATCAAAATCAACGCGCTTATCCAGATCGCAAAGATAGCCTTCTTTGTTTGGCGTTTGGTTATAGTCTTCGGTGTATTTTCCTCGGATGAACTAAAGCATTGCAGTGTTCAGTGGCCAATAGAGTCAATGACATTGCTGAAATATTAGTGAAATATTATTTCATCTAAAGAATATAATGCTTTGACATTCAATTTAAGATCGATAGAACAATTGGCTGCCTTTAAACATGAACTTCTCAAAATACCATACCAATAATATTACTTTATAGTTTCCTTTTTTGTCTTTGTAATATACTCTGTAATCATTAACACATATACACTCTTACTTCATAATTTTACGATGTATTCTATATTATTTTTCTTTTATAATTTCTTTGTACTTTGTATTTTTGTTTCTCAGGAACCTTCTGAAAAACACTACTTGTGATGTAGGTTTTCCTGAATAACTATTATTATCATTCATTCATTCATTCATTCAATTTGTTTGAACAAGTAATGAATGAGAAAATTTATACACCACGTCCGATTGAGTGTTCATAACAAAATTTGTAATTTTATACATATACAGTACAGTACATGTAGAACCTAAGTTTCACGACCCCTATGTTTTACGACCTCCTGTCTTTTACGACAACTTTCTCCGGCACGGTCGATTTGTAGTTAAAATCTTATATGTACCTGCAATGAGTGACCACCTGCCTAACGCGCGCGACCAGCGACCACGTTTTAGTGTCCCAAACAAGATATTTACCTGTTATGAGAAATTATCGTTTTTGGTGAGTAAACAAACGCGAATGCGACCACATGCGAAAACATGCAGGAAACCGGAAGTTAGTGTTCCACAATTGCCGTGTTACTGCATTTTAGTCTCGTTTTGCTTCTTTTTTGAGCACTATTTGATGAAAATCTGTATATATATATATATATATATAAGTGAGTTATGGTTCACGAAATGTTAGAGAGTGCTCAATACCATATATAGATAGAGCAAAATACAAAGTATAAAGTATAGTTTTACCTTAAAGTCTTCGCTACCAGAGGTTTCACCCTAAACGGGATCATCAGGCGACTGAAAAATATCGGTTAGTGGGCTGCTTAAATGCGTTAGTTGGGGCGTGGGTGTGGGCGTCGAAACGTCCGGCGGATTCATTTGGAGCGTGGGTGTGGGCGTCGAAACGTTGCGCGCATTCCTTTTATTGTTTAGGTTGTTGATCCGAAATCTATTTTTGTGCCGACACGTCGAAACTATTTCTGATCTTTTGTTTAGTAAGAGTTGTTTGTCTGCCTTCATGATGAAAAGTTTTTCGTCCAAACATAAATTGCATCTTTTTGATCCTCCCGTGTAGGAAATTGAGTGTTTTAGTATAGACCAGGTTATGTCGAAACTTTGGTTTTTTTTCTTTTAGATTCCAAATGTATTTCGAAAGTTCCGTCTCATTTGAATACTTTTTATTCTGGAAAGATTTAGTATGGTTACGATATCGCTCTTTAAATGTACTTGCTGTCATGCCAATGTATTGCTTAGTGATGTTCGTGTTGCTTATGGAAATAGATGCCTTGTATACTATGTTGTTTGTCATGCATTGCCCACGTAGGGGGCAATTGTCCTTAATCCTGCAATTGCAACTGCTTGTAACTATGCTTCGTGGCTTGCTTTTCCTGATTGTGCGTGAATTATGTTTCGTGATAATAGACTTGACGTTGTTCATGCAACTATAGCTAATCTTGACTGTGTTTCTGTTAAAAAGTTTGTGAAGCTTGTGTCCTGGTGGAAAGTGCTTGTCAATAAGGCTAAGAAAATTGCGTCCTATGTTTGTTTTGACATTTTTGTTAAATGGAGGGTTAAACCAGATGATATTGCGGTGTCTATTTCTGCGTGTTTGCTGTGGTGTTTCTTGTGTGTAGTTTAGCTCATGGTTGAAATTGCTGCGCCTTAATGCATCTTGGTAAATTGGTGCGGTTTCATGGAATGTCTGCTCGTCAGACGAGAGGAGGGAAATGCGCTTGTTGATTGATGTAGGTAGCTGTCTTAAAATGCTTGGTGGGTGGTTTGATTGCTTGTTTATGTATAATGGATCGTCATTGGGCTTTCGAAAAGGTTTGTATTTTCCATTGCTTAGGTCGAAAGTAACGTCTAAAAAGTTTACTGAAATTAAATTTGCTTCTGCCGTGATTTTTAAGCCAAACTGTTCGAAACTTTTGTGAAGATCTTTTCTTGTTTTGTCTGCCAATCGTGCGGTCTTATTTTTTAGTACTGCCAATCCGTCGTCTCTATATAGGCCAATATTTTGGTTGCCAAACTTTTTCCCTAGGTCGTTTAGAATGAAAAGGCCTACTAGTTCGCATACTTCAGCGCCGTCATAGCTACCCATGGTAACATCAAATAAACTGTTGCTGTCTTTTTTTATCCACGGTTTTTCGTTGTTGAAAAGGAGCGATTTTCTAGCGTGTTTTATTATTGAAATGTCACTTTCGGTAATGATAGCCAAATTTCTGGCCCAAGATAATGCTTGGTCCAGAAGGTCTTCTGAAATTGAAGGGTAGAAATTAACAATGTCAAACGAAATGAAGGTACTGTATGTCTGTTTTTCTCTTCAATGTTGCCAAACCATTCGATTACTTCTTGTGTGTTTCTCCATTGATTTACGTTCAAAATGTTCCTTAACTTAGAGTTGATTTTATCAAGAATTACTTTGCTGAGCTTTCCGGACTCGCTTTTAGCAGGATTAATTAATCGGCATGTTGGGTTGTTTTCGAAATTATCCTTATGATCTTTGAGCGAAATAAATGTTTCGCGTTTTTTCATGTGTTCAATACGGTCGCCAATTCCCAAGTTATTCGAAATGTGTTTCAGTTCATTGTCTATCTGTTCTATGGTGCCCTCTGATCCATGTTTATATGTTTTTGTTATATTGTCATGCAAAAGATTGTTGTATGTGTCGAGCGAGGTTTCATAAATGTTTCTAGTTTTGTCGGCGAAAACAAAAATATTAGGTGACGAATTAATTTTCTTCAAATCGTTTGCCAAAGATTCCTGAAATGGATTGCTCGTATGCCGAAATTTGGTGTTTTCAATGAGTTTTATTAAGTCGTCTTCGAAAGGTTTAATATCCAAAATAGTGGGAGGTGTTTTGTTAGAAGGCAGTCCGAAATGGTTATTTTTTGGCGGGTTTCTATCACCATTAAGAAAAAAGTGAGCTTTCCATCTCATACGTTTTATTACGCTTTCAATTTTTTCGATCAAATCTTTCAAATAAGCATCTTGTGGTGGTATTGGAATGTTTTTCAGTGAATGGTCAAACCGAAATTTTCGCATTTTTAAGGTATAATACTATAAAACTACAAAACTACGTAAACAAGAGTGCACAACCGGTATACGGGTGCGAATATAAGTGAGTTATGGTTCACGAAATGTTAGAGAGTGCTCAATACCATATATAGATAGAGCAAAATACAAAGTATAAAGTATAGTTTTACCTTAAAGTCTTCGCTACCAGAGGTTTCACCCTAAACGGGATCATCAGGCGACTGAAAAATATCGGTTAGTGGGCTGCTTAAATGCGTTAGTTGGGGCGTGGGTGTGGGCGTCGAAACGTCCGGCCACGCCCCAACTAACGCATTTAAGCAGCCCACTAACCGATATTTTTCAGTCGCCTGATGATCCCGTTTAGGGTGAAACCTCTGGTAGCGAAGACTTTAAGGTAAAACTATACTTTATACTTTGTATTTTGCTCTATCTATATATGGTATTGAGCACTCTCTAACATTTCGTGAACCATAACTCACTTATATTCGCACCCGTATACCGGTTGTGCACTCTTGTTTACGTAGTTTTGTAGTTTTATAGTATTATACCTTAAAAATGCGAAAATTTCGGTTTGACCATTCACTGAAAAACATTCCAATACCACCACAAGATGCTTATTTGAAAGATTTGATCGAAAAAATTGAAAGCGTAATAAAACGTATGAGATGGAAAGCTCACTTTTTTCTTAATGGTGATAGAAACCCGCCAAAAAATAACCATTTCGGACTGCCTTCTAACAAAACACCTCCCACTATTTTGGATATTAAACCTTTCGAAGACGACTTAATAAAACTCATTGAAAACACCAAATTTCGGCATACGAGCAATCCATTTCAGGAATCTTTGGCAAACGATTTGAAGAAAATTAATTCGTCACCTAATATTTTTGTTTTCGCCGACAAAACTAGAAACATTTATGAAACCTCGCTCGACACATACAACAATCTTTTGCATGACAATATAACAAAAACATATAAACATGGATCAGAGGGCACCATAGAACAGATAGACAATGAACTGAAACACATTTCGAATAACTTGGGAATTGGCGACCGTATTGAACACATGAAAAAACGCGAAACATTTATTTCGCTCAAAGATCATAAGGATAATTTCGAAAACAACCCAACATGCCGATTAATTAATCCTGCTAAAAGCGAGTCCGGAAAGCTCAGCAAAGTAATTCTTGATAAAATCAACTCTAAGTTAAGGAACATTTTGAACGTAAATCAATGGAGAAACACACAAGAAGTAATCGAATGGTTTGGCAACATTGAAGAGAAAAACAGACATACCTTCATTTCGTTTGACATTGTTAATTTCTACCCTTCAATTTCAGAAGACCTTCTGGACCAAGCATTATCTTGGGCCAGAAATTTGGCTATCATTACCGAAAGTGACATTTCAATAATAAAACACGCTAGAAAATCGCTCCTTTTCAACAACGAAAAACCGTGGATAAAAAAAGACAGCAACAGTTTATTTGATGTTACCATGGGTAGCTATGACGGCGCTGAAGTATGCGAACTAGTAGGCCTTTTCATTCTAAACGACCTAGGGAAAAAGTTTGGCAACCAAAATATTGGCCTATATAGAGACGACGGATTGGCAGTACTAAAAAATAAGACCGCACGATTGGCAGACAAAACAAGAAAAGATCTTCACAAAAGTTTCGAACAGTTTGGCTTAAAAATCACGGCAGAAGCAAATTTAATTTCAGTAAACTTTTTAGACGTTACTTTCGACCTAAGCAATGGAAAATACAAACCTTTTCGAAAGCCCAATGACGATCCATTATACATAAACAAGCAATCAAACCACCCACCAAGCATTTTAAGACAGCTACCTACATCAATCAACAAGCGCATTTCCCTCCTCTCGTCTGACGAGCAGACATTCCATGAAACCGCACCAATTTACCAAGATGCATTAAGGCGCAGCAATTTCAACCATGAGCTAAACTACACACAAGAAACACCACAGCAAACACGCAGAAATAGACACCGCAATATCATCTGGTTTAACCCTCCATTTAACAAAAATGTCAAAACAAACATAGGACGCAATTTTCTTAGCCTTATTGACAAGCACTTTCCACCAGGACACAAGCTTCACAAACTTTTTAACAGAAACACAGTCAAGATTAGCTATAGTTGCATGAACAACGTCAAGTCTATTATCACGAAACATAATTCACGCACAATCAGGAAAAGCAAGCCACGAAGCATAGTTACAAGCAGTTGCAATTGCAGGATTAAGGACAATTGCCCCCTACGTGGGCAATGCATGACAAACAACATAGTATACAAGGCATCTATTTCCATAAGCAACACGAACATCACTAAGCAATACATTGGCATGACAGCAAGTACATTTAAAGAGCGATATCGTAACCATACTAAATCTTTCCAGAATAAAAAGTATTCAAATGAGACGGAACTTTCGAAATACATTTGGAATCTAAAAGAAAAAAACCAAAGTTTCGACATAACCTGGTCTATACTAAAACACTCAATTTCCTACACGGGAGGATCAAAAAGATGCAATTTATGTTTGGACGAAAAACTTTTCATCATGAAGGCAGACAAACAACTCTTACTAAACAAAAGATCAGAAATAGTTTCGACGTGTCGGCACAAAAATAGATTTCGGATCAACAACCTAAACAATAAAAGGAATGCGCGCAACGTTTCGACGCCCACACCCACGCTCCAAATGAATCCGCCGGACGTTTCGACGCCCACACCCACGCCCCAACTAACGCATTTAAGCAGCCCACTAACCGATATTTTTCAGTCGCCTGATGATCCCGTTTAGGGTGAAACCTCTGGTAGCGAAGACTTTAAGGTAAAACTATACTTTATACTTTGTATATATATATATATATATATACAGATTTTAGTGGTTGCCCGTGAAAAATTCGCGGTCTTAAAAAAGAACATGTTTTTAGGAAGGTCTCTTTGTAAGCGGCAAGATCAACATAGGATTGTTGAAGTGAGTGGATCAGGCTCCTTGTGGCCATATAGAGTCAAGAGTCAAGAGTCATGTACTCATGTGGGCCGTGTGGCACAGCTTCGGGTTTGATTCGGTTATTTTGTATATTCTTCCTTTCAAAATTAACATAAGAAACGTTATTACAACTCCTGTCATGTTTCATGGTTACATTACTTTTCCACAGCTCTATAGAAAAAGCGAAGGCGACGGTGGTAAACGGAACGGGTTTGGGGAGCGATGGACTGTACTATGCTAAACTACTGCACTGAAGTGCAGTAGTGTACAAACTACTGCACTGAAGTGCAGTAGTGTACAGTAGACTGCATTACACTGCATTAACCTGCATTAGGCTGCATTACATTGCATTAGGCTGCATTGTGTACACTGCATTAACCTGCATTACACTGCATTAGACTTCATTAGACAGCATTCGAATGCATTAGGCTACATAAGAGTGTATTACACTGTATTACACTGCATTACTACACTGCATTAGACTACATTAGACTACATTAGGCTGCATTACACTGCATTACACTGTATTAGACTGCTTAAAGGGCTCACGCAGCGAAACATAAGTTCGGGAGAGACTCTTATTTCCAAGAACTTTTGAAGTTATAAAGATTGATGTTTGCAGCTCTTGCAAATCTCACTTCGTTCTTTAGATATTGAGATTTGCCTGATATGCAAATAACATCACTTAGACGTCACACTGCATAATGACTTGTTGGAAAATCATGTCTATTCTTACAATAATTCAAGTGAATCACTTGAAACTTTTCATGTATAGTGTCCTGCGATACACAGAAGCACATGCACAGTTAAAAGCGATTTCGTTAAATAATCTCAAATTGATATTCACGATTTTCCAACAAGTCATTATGCAGTGTGACGTCTAAGTGATGTTATTTACATACAAAACAAATCTCAATATCTAAAGAACGAAGTGAGATACGGAAGAGCTGCAAACGTCCATATTTATAACTTCAAAAGTTCTTTTAAATAAGCGAGTCACTCCCAGACTTAGCCTGCGAGCCGGCTCTTGGGTAAGGCGGGAGGTGAGATATAGAGCCTGCACGCATAGCTATGAAATTTGAGTGCCGCCCCTTCTAACGGGTTGTCAAAAGTGACCAATCACAAACCAGACACGCAATGTAAACCAAGAAAACGGTTTTACTTCCTCGCCAGACTAATACGCTAATGAAATATTATTTGGAACAGTTGTTCGCACATTTTGGACAGAATAACAAGTTTTATAAAACGCAGAATCTTGAACTCTACATCAAATGAAAGCTCATTCAACATATAACAACATACGTACACAATATATTTCAACGATGCGTAGTTCTGAAATTACTGGTCATCTTGTTCCACAAATGACAAGATAATGATATGCCGTATAGCCGCCGTGCCACTTCGGTACGTCCTGTCTGACTTTTTCCTATCTCTATATATTTTCACATATCGAGTGGAAGAACTGAAAAGAAAGAGCCGGAGTCTTTCAGACTTTAACTTTGCCTGGCCATAGGAACTTCAGTCATAAATAATCGTATCCCGAGAGCTACAGGCCGGTACAAAAAGCTGTGTGTATTGCAGGCGAATGGTCTTTCGAACCTTATCGTTTGTTTTATAGATAATATTTTCTCAATCGTGGGAAGTTGTCCTTTGATACCAAATTTTCAATTAATTGACTTATCCATGAGAGGACGATTTGCTTTCACACTATACTAAAGTGTTTAACAACCGTGGCAAAGGGAAAAGGTGGTGAAATTTTTGGAACGAATCTGAAACGCTGACATTTCAAGCAAGGACTCCCCTCGAAACGTCAGTATTTCGTTTCCAAACGATTCGGGTCTATCGATCTGGGTCTATCCTAATAATATGATTTTAATACGGTTCGTACAACCCTTGATAAATGATCAAAGATATTAAAAATATTTACCTGATGGAAATATCTTTCAGACACAAATGCACTTAATATTTTACAAATTACCATCAGTGTCAACAATCAGCATCTCGTCCAATCAGTGAGCTGCGTCCCAATTTGGAACGCTACTACTCAAAAAACAATACTACGCGTGCAGGCTCTCCTTCTCCTCCTTTCCCCAATCCCCCAAAGGAGAGCCGGCTAGCAGGCTATCCCAGACTTATTTTTCGCTGCATAAGCCCTTTAACCTGCATTAGACTGAATTAGATTGCATTGCACTGCATTAGACTGCATTCGAATGCAGTGAACTGCATTAACCTGCATTAGACTGAATTAGATTGCATTAGACTTCATTAGACTGCATTGGACAGCTCCATTAGACCGCATGAACCTGCATTAGACTGCATTAGACCGCATTACACTGCATTAACTTGCATTAGACTGCATTAGACCGCATTACACTGCATTAACCTGCACTAGACTGCACTATGATGCATTTGACTGTACTACACTGCATTAGACTGCATTACACTGCAATACACTAGAAAACTTAGCGTGTTGTCGAAGCACGTCAGTGTGTTGTCAGAACACGTCAACGTGTTCTGAAGACACGTATGCGTGTTGTCGAAATGTTTGGCGTGTTGTGACGTGTTGTAATCAGAGGCGGATCCAGAGGGTTGCTATCGTTGCTCAAGCAACGGTCAGAATTTCCAGATTAATTTATTCAGTCTTTTGGCGAGTATTTTTGCGCACCAACATCTTTAAAATTAACATATTCAGTCAAATATTATAATTTTTAGTGCCTGACCACGTTAATAAAACTCGTATTGTTCAATCACTTAATTAAGGCCGTGAGTTGGGTGTCTATTTCGCGCGCCCATATTAAATCCGAAACCCGAGAACACCCGAGCCTACCTAATTAAGCCTGTGTAGCGGCCCTCATCTTTGGGTACTGACTTAGTTAGCATCAGCTAAACGTGATTGTGCAAATGGCGGGAGCAACGGTTGATGCTAAATTTAGCCTTTTCTGAGCAACAGCAAAGGATGCTGACCAATCAAATGATCAGATTCAGTATGCTGAGCAACGGTGAGCAACGGTAGAGAAATAAGCCAATCACGAAGCTATATTTTTCGGGTCTCCAGTGATGCTAAGTAGCAGCGTACTCACCGACTATCACTCGTTCATTGTCGGTGTTCTACTGTTTAATATTTTCAGTTCATGACTTCGAACAACGCTTAATTACAACGATTGTTTGATGTATTTGATGGGAGTTATTCATCTGCGATAAAATAGGATCTAAATGTTTCTTTGTGTATTAAAGTTCGCGTCGCGATCGCGCGACGGCGACGCCAGTTTACCCACAGCCAGGAATCGCACTACCAAAACCACTACGAGTCTGCAGTATAAAGGTTAGCGTATTAAATGCTTATGAATAAATATATAATAATGCTAATCAGCCAGGGCATGTTTAATTATTTCAACTACACAACACAGTTAATGTAAATGAGTATAGATAGTATCAATGTCTGTCTGATATTTAAATATGTCTCGGTTTAAAGTAAGTGTAAGAAATCTTGGTGATTTACGAGAAGAGAGTGGTTGATTTGTTTAATACTAAGCTAGCTTTATATATTTCAGTCTGGCTAGTACTTCTATTTTTGATCTATAAAGCAGAGTCTGCAGAGATAATGTATATTGTATGTATTTTTAGTGTACTCCAGCTAGTACAAATTCTGCTTTCTGATTGGCTGAGCTACTCACTGTCTATTGATAAAAGACCACTAGTAGCAAGAGTCAATTATTCACAAATGAAAAAAAAAAATGGCAGAAACTTGCAAATTTGTTGAGGTAATCCTGCGTCCAACTACAGTACTCTGGTTTATGCAGGAATACTAGTTGCCAACAATTAGACAACTTGCCCTCATTGTTTATGAGCGATAGTCATTAACTCGAGCTCACAGACAACTCGGGCTCATTTGGTTAATTATTAGTATTAATTACTTGTACAAGGTGTGTCCTGATTTTGAAATTTTCAATATGTTAATAAAATGCTGTATGGTATTAATGTGGAATATTATTGAACCCTTTGTTTACCAGGAGTTTTCTTTTGCTAATAGAATTATCTGGTGTTAACCATCTAAAATCACTGTAATTAAAAACTTGAAAGTTGGTAAATAAAGGATTAAGCAATTCTTGGCTGAGTAAAGTGGCTGAGAAAACAAATAAATTATATATGTACAAATTATACTGTACATGCATGTACATGTATATGATGACCAAGGAAATGTACATGTACTTAATATTGTGTTATTTGCAGTGCTGCAACCAAAAGCACAGGTCTTCACATATTTTTATATACAGTACAAACCTAATCACCCAACTTGTTAGTGAAGAAATTTTCTGTGATTTTTTTTGTTTGAAGCCATTTTGCAGGCTTTCATTGCAACATCAGTCGAGCAATTTATATTTTTTATTATTGGATAATTGTTATCAATGTTGTATTAAGTTTTATCTTCTAACACCCAAGTTTTACGAAGATTTTAGTATGCCGAATGGCGATCTCTAAGTCCAAAGTCTCTAACTTCAGGCATTTCAAATTTTTAACTATTTTATGAATGATAAATCAATTATTGAACTCGTCTATCGCAAAATATCATGATTTGTCAGTGTCTCGCTACTAGTTATTTGCCTCTGCCTTCTGCATCGGTAAATAACTAGTAGCTCGCCACTGACAAATTATGATATTTTGCTCAGACTCGTCCAATAATTGATCATTATTTGTATTGTTAAATATATTGTTCTTCTATGGCTTTATTTTTTATTTAGATCAACATTTTCTTGGGATATATAAATATGTTGGATGGTGGACAACTTGTACAATGTATTTCTCAATTCTTGTCATGAAACATTCCTTGAATACTTACCAATTACCATGCTGTGTCCATTGTACAAGAAATTACCGTTAGCCTGGCCTGGTTGTAGTAAGAGCTGGTGACAGGAATAATGCTGATGCTGGTATGCCATTGTTAATGCAACATTCTTGAAACTTTTATTTACCATTGACTTCTTGAAGAAATGATGCTTAGCTTCAAACCTCATGCACCAGTGTGTTCTCAATGGGCCAAATCTGTTGCAATGGTACGTGAAATTTATCATGATTAATTACACATTAATTTTTATGTGTTATATAATTATAAACCTGTATTACATGTGCATGTATAGTGAGTAATTATGCCAAATAATTATGGAACATGTCTCAAAACATGAAAATAATTGCGTGTACTTATTACTACACTAGCTGGACAATCACAATACTGTACCTGTAGGAAACAAGTATACACTAGCTGGACAATCACAATACTGTACCTGTAGGAAACAAGTATACACTAGCTGGACAATCACAATACTGTACCTGTAGGAAAATTGCGGATTTTTTATTACATGTAGCTGGTTTGGTGAAGTTTGTATGCAATACATTATATAACAACTTTGGTAAAGCAAACAATCTGACTGGCTAAGCACTTGCTATTTATTCTTAAAGTATAGATGTACAGATCACAAAGGTGCAACTTTTATACATATTTTTAAGATTTGTCATGTAAAACATTATTAGATTTCATTTTCCCCGTGCATCTGTACTGTAATAGATGCACAGGGGATGTCATACCATGTAAATAACAACAGCCAAATCACTTGCCTTCATCTCGCGCTGTACTATTTTGTTCTTTACATGCTGTGACGTCATCTGTGCATCTACTACGGTATATACAGATGCACAGGAAATGAAGTCTATTTGTCAACTGCATTACTTATACTGTACATGCATGTATGCAGCAAATATCAATATACAATGTAGCTATATAGTGTACAATAATGTAGCTATTTGTATATTGTTAAACAAAAGTTGTGTCTGCATGCTTGAAATAATTATTACATTGTATACCGGTATTAATAACAATGTAATAATTATTTAAAGCATGCAGACACAACTTTTGTTTAGCAACATTATTTTTAGCACAATTAAATAGTTTATTGCCTTGCCTCGAACAGATTAGCAATGCTTTTATTCCTTTTAGGAACACATCAAGCAGCTACTAACAACAGTGTTAGGGAATTTCAAGGCATTTATTAACACTGTACCAACAATGGCAACAATCCTAAAAAATTACCCAGTGTTATCCATTCCATTTTGGGTAAGCAAGTTGTTGCTGCATGTACATTAAAATCTCATAGTTATATGAATCGATCTTTGCAATGATAACTCATCGTTTCTAATCTGACCGTTACAGTAAAGACACAATTAATATAAAATGTCATTTTGCTTCCTGGAACAAAATCTAAACCAATTATCCATGTTTTCAAAAATTATGCTGGATTTCTTTTTCTATTACGTGTCAGATTATATTAAACAGTAAAGAAGAGTTTAGCATTTTAGGACCATCGTGATAAACATAACAGTATGTGATTAATGTATTGTAGATAATTATAGTGATTCCTTGAATAAAATACATTTTCTTTCCTTGTATATTATAGATAATCTTTCAAGCAGGCTTGGTATTGGAAGAACCAAGTTTAGATGGATATATGGATGAAAATATTAAATTGCTAATGAAGAGGTGAACGAACAAGCTTAAGGTGGCTTCATACAGTTTATTGAAAAGTGGAAAACACACGTTTCAGACCCAAAATCTTGCCCATTGATATTCTGTTAGAAGAATGAAACTAAATGTAGCCAACCATAGGTAGCCCGAGTAATTAGCAGCCATTTTGAAACGTCATTGTTGCCATAGCAACCACAGTTACACTTTTTCGTTACTATTTCTGATTCTCAAAATGCTGTTCTATACACAAGTCAGTTAGTTCCATTTTTAACAAATAATTAATGTACAAGATTTTGGATCTAGAACGTGTTTTCCACTTTTCAAGAAACTGTATGGAGCCACCTTAAGGCATTATTCAAATTTGTTTCAATGAGGTGCAATCCATTTAGTACTGTATGTATGCAGTGAAGGGGAGGGCTGGTGTTTAGCAAATTGATACATCGATTGTTAGCTTGATTTTCATGCTCTAGTCCCTGTCCTGACATGGTTACAAATTTCAATTTAAGTTTATTATTATGCATTTCAATGCTTTAATACTATTATTCTTGTCAATTGCAAATACTTGGTAAATTTTGATTCTGTATTTAAGTATTTAACAATAGTTCCAAATTTTCTTTTCTAGCATTGAGAATCTAATGCATGCAGGTGCAAAAGGCATTATCTGCAGTGAGGGCGAAGAGGGTGACGAAGAACCAAGTGAAGCTAAACTGTTTGAAATAATTGCATATATGGAGATGCAAATCAATGCAACCAAAAATTCGTCAATATTTATAATGAGACAGGTACATGTAATGTTGAATAAGGCTCTGCGGAAGGTTGCGGTTTGCATGTTTCAGACAATTTTAACTAAATGCATGTATTATGTCAGTTTTAAAACATGTACACCTTGTAATGTATGGCATACATACAATTTAATTAAAATTGTCTGAAATATGCAAGCCGCAACCTGATCTGTATACGGAAGATAAATAGATAATACATGCCTCAAACATAAACTTACCTCCGATATTCTGGTAATTTATTTATACTGTCTCATTCCTTTTCAGCCCGGAGACACCCAGTCAAGTGCAACTATTCTGAACACGCCATGCTTCATTACAACGAAATCTGTTGCGTTGGGAATCGACCAGGCCTTTCTGTATGTCGATAGTGTCCTTCTGTGCGAAATCGCCAAGCCAACTGTCATCGAACTATTGAAGATATGGATAGCAGCCCACTATGTGTTCAATATTCAGTACGGTAAAGAAACCATCAATGTTGCACTGCTTTTAGAGGACGCTGTCCTGAAGGATAAAGGCCTGAATAGCATGCACCATATGCAACGAGAGAAAGGCCCAAAATCACGGAAAGTCGCCAGGTCAAACAAGTTACAAACCTTCTACGGGCGACTGAAAGAAGCAGGACTAAACTTTGACATTTGATATAGTGACATAAATCTATATTTCTCATTTTCTTTTGATTACATTACATCGTTTGTTTGCTATATGCATCAAAGCCTCCATATTTTTATTTTGTAACTGTTGAAACCGAAACACGCCTCACAACGTCTATGTAATACAGCTCTATAAGTGTGTTGTTAGCTTCCAACATCTGCAAACACGGAAAGTGTGTTGCTTCTTAATTCCCGCAACACACCAAACGTGTCCATTTACAACACGCAAAAAGCGTTCATTTACAACACGCCGTTTTGTCCCCTATAACAACACGCCTATTTGGCGAGCGTGTTGTAAGAACACGGTGTGTGTTGTAATAACACGTCATGACGTGTTCTTACAACACACATTGATTTGGAACACGCCGGCCGTGTTCAACACGCTTTTTGCGTGTTGAACATTGTGTGTTGTTACAACACGCTTGAAATCTTGAAACGTGCTCTGGCAACACGCTTGTAATACAACACGCCTCCTATCACAACACGCTAAAGGCGTGTTGAACACGGTTTTAGCGTGTCGATATAGGGGACAAAAAAGCGTGTTATTACAACACGTTTGTTTTTCTAGTGTAGACTGCAGTAGACTGCATCACAATGCATTACACTGTATTACACCGCAGTAGACTGCGGACTGCGTTACACAGCATTAACCTGCATTAATCGAAATATAGTTTAGGTTAGATATACTGCCGAAACAGAGAGCGTAGCTAGGAGTCTTAACCTCAACAAACGCCGTTTTTGTCGCGCGACGCTTCGCACGATATTTGGAAGCTTAAATTAAAAGTAAGAGTTAATTGCCGAGAACCGAGGCATTAAGCCACATACTTCCCAAGGCGCGTAGCGCCGAGGGAAGTATAGGCTTAATGCCGAGGTTCGAGGTAATTAACTAATTTAGTTCAATTTTGACAAATGTGCTGTCCAGTCCGTTCTGCGCAAGATCCGAATCTTTGTTTATGAGGACCCTCAAACATGACATTCGTAGATAATTACATGAAAACCATGGGAGCCGCGGCTCCCCCCATTTTGAAGACATATAACTAAGATTTTTTTCAATGATTAAATCTAATTTTTATAATTCACCGACTAATAGTTCATAAATGTGAAGAAATATTGTGCTTGTAACACCGTAGTAACACCGTAGCTAGCTGTTACTTTCGAAGTACTCATTGCTCTCTATTACACAAAGTATTCTGTTGACCGCTGCGAGCCTGCGATCGGTGGGATGCTCGAATCAAACGAATATTGGACCTTCACCTTCATTATCCTTCATTATCTTTGGCATATCCTTTCGTATATATGCTTTCAAGAAAACTGCTTCCACAATGACTACAATCGTTTTAGCTAATTTTATACACCTAAATGAACGTCTAATCTCATTTGGACAGAAATATTTCTTTAAAATGGTAGGATAAACTGTTAAAAAATGTAATTTAAGACCTTTGTATTTTGCTCAAAAATGGCTTCAAAATGGACCCAGAATTCACAAATTTTCCGGGGGAGTCACTTGACGGCTCCCCCCTTTCACATTCCTGGCTACGTGCCTGATCTCTTTGGATTTCTTCAATTTCTTCTGAAAATGTTTTGTTTTGGGTACAAGTAATGAAGAGGAAGCAAGAAAAGCTTACAATCTTGAATAAGGTATCAGTATATTTTTTTCTAAATAGAGATGTTAACACTAGTTTCGTACATGCACAGGACGGACTGGAGGGCACCTTTAAAGTTTTCAATCAAAAGACGGTCTTACGAGGAAACTTTCCTGTCAGGAAATTAAAGAGTTACTCAGATTCATTTTTCTTCTCAAAGGGATTTTTGCAATAGTCTTTAAAATGTTTATGGGGATCGAAAGAACAATGCATGGTAGTTTAATATATAATTTCGTAAAAGAGCTAGATTGTAAAGAGGTATTCTCAAAGGCATTTTCTATTCTTTTCCATTTCTAAAGTATTTCATATTATGATAGGACTGCATGCAAAAGAACGGGCGTGTTGATTTTGTTGGACTGGCTTTGAATTATTTTCGGAGAGAAAACCAGCGCGTAGTCGCGTTAGTGATGGCGGATGTTAGTAGTGATGACAATATTTTCATAACGCAAAATGTGATTAGGGATGGTCAGTCGCTTCCAAGGTTCGACATTATTGATGAAATATTGTCAGGCGAACGGGAAGTACCAATTATAGAAGAAGGACATGGAGCAAAAGCAGCAAAATCATCAAGGGCTATTACTCTTGTGTCTAACATCAGGGCGTCTATAAGATAGGGCGGGGAAACGAGGCGTGTGTCCTGAAGTATGTGTCATTGAGGAGATTATTTACTCGCCCCAGTCCTCGCGCGTCTTTAGAAATGTCTGCCAAATATTTTTTCCCTTTGCGACGTGTTTGTTCGCATGCAGCAAAAAAGGCTAAAAAAATTAAGTAACAATATTTATACCAAAGATAGATCTATTAATGGAGTAACCGTCCTTGGATTTGCTAAGTTCTGTTGCCAGGGCAAGAATGGAAGCCGCCATGATGAACGAAACGAAAGCTTGCTGGAAGAGAATTCACATTCCCTCTTTATATTTTGGTTTCTAAAAAACATAAAAGTGACCACAAGACGCTTAAAAAGACTTTAAAATACTACCTTTCAAATACAAATGTACGTCAATTTTCAAAACATTTGAGACAGGAAAATTTCTCAACTGTAACCACATTTTTAGGCTGCAATCAACACGCTATTGCTAAAAAAGCTCAAAAATTACGCGATGAAATTTGACAGGAATAAAATTTAATGCCTTCCAGACATGTTTTTAAAAAAGCTAAGTTCTGTCTCGTTTTTGAGTTATGAAATAATTAAAATGTTTTACGCGTGGAGCAAAATTAGAC
This sequence comes from Paragorgia papillata, assembly GCA_035771165.1. Lineage (NCBI taxonomy): Eukaryota > Metazoa > Cnidaria > Anthozoa > Scleralcyonacea > Coralliidae > Paragorgia > Paragorgia papillata. The sequence goes on from JAWNZC010000235.1 coordinate 142,524, forward strand.
AAGGAACTCATAAATGGCTTCGGCTTCAACATTGAAAATTTTAGTCGTTTTATATAAATAAGAATGCCTTCCACCATGTTATATGAACAGTAAAACGTATGAATAACAAAACAAAAAACTTACACCCACAATCGAGTCAATAGTTGCAGCATTATAAGAGATTTAATCAACCTCCTTGAATTTCACATGGCTTATTTGTTTTGATCAAAATTTGCAGTTGGCCGCGCTCGCCCCATGCCTAAAGTGCATCACACATGTTTCAGTACGTCAGATTGGTGTTTCACCGCCCTATCTAGTTATAGACGCCCTGCTGACATCGAACTGCAAAATAAGACGGAGGACCGTAATCCTGCTGGGAGTACGAAACTCAATACTGGTTGGGCAGTGCGAACTCGGGAAGATTGGGCTGGGATACGAAACGAACGCATAGAGAAAACCAAAACCAGTGACTTACACACTATTGTGGCGACAGACGTGTTGAAGTTATACAGAGCGACATTGACCTAGATTACTGGTTTGCAAAATTTGTGGTGGAGGTCAGAATGAAGAAAGGCGACGGTTAGCCCTATCCTCCGAACACTCTCTACCAACTTTGTTCTGGAATTCAACGTCATTTAAGAGAAAATGGTAGGTCGGGGATAAATTGATTTGAAAACTGGATTTTCAAGGAATTCCAAGATTCACTTGATGCGGAGATGAAAAGGCTCACGAGACAAGGCTACGGAGCGGTGGTTAAACAAGGAGAAGCCTTTAGCGAAGAGCCAAGAGGAAAACAGTGGAGTCTAGGACTACTTGGTGACCACTCCACACGTTCTCCTAAATACAATGGTATTCTTGATATGATATGGAAGAATTTCTCACTAAGAAGCGGTCATGAGCATCGGACACTGCGAATGCAACAGCTAACGATAGTTAGAGAGTCTGAAAAAGAGGTGAGAGAAACCTTTCTACAACTTATTCGGGAGAAGAACAATCAGGGTGGTTAACACGAAGGTTGCCATTTCAAAAGCATTTGAATGTGGGGGCGAGCGCTTTGACGAGTCCGCGGCTGCAGTTTCAGTAAGAAGAGAGAAAGAGCAAGTAGATGGTAACCCGAGAGAGAAAGTTCGTCAAGATTCAGAGAGTTTCATATCTTCCAACAAAAGGAAGAATGCAGTTCAATAACTGTATACAGTTTCAATAGGCCCTTTCACGGTTTCGGTGACGCCATTTTGTTTGGGGGGCAAACAAACCCGGTTGTTAGGTAACTACGCATATTATTCCTGGTTAAATGTTGTATGATTCTACAGTTCCATGTGTTTAAACGCTGTTTTTTACCTGAAAATCTGAAAGATATCCATTCATAGCTCTCGAGGAATTTTTTCTAAGTTTAGAAAGGTACGTAGTAAGTCTTTTGTTAGGACAAAAACAAAGTTTAATGTGATTATTTACGCTTGATTAGCGAACCTTGAATCTCTTGAATTCTGATGGTGTTGCCGCCGAGGTTGCCGCTTATATATACTTCAAATTGAATGTAAAATTTCACAACTTTCATGTTTCAACAACAAATTTCATGTTTCTTTACAAAGAATGTCAAAGTAAAAACATCATCAGAATTCAAGAGATTCAAGGTTCGCTAATCAAGCGTAAATAATCACATTAAACTTTGTTTTTGTCGTATAACAAGACTACTACGTACCTTTCTAAACTTAGAGAAAATTCCTCGAAAGGTAGGAATGGATATCTTTCAGATTTTCAGGTGAAAAACAGCGTTTCAACACATGGAAATGTAGAACAAGACAACATTTAACAAGGAATAATATGTCCAGTCCTCCAGACAAATATGTTTTCCCAAAAAGATAGGGGGTAAACCAGATTTCTGATTGGGGTTAGGATTTATGTTGTGCATGGTTACGATATTGAAAAGATTGCTACATTTTTTTAAATTTAATATGTTTCCAATCAATGTGCTAATACATAATACAATATATATGTACAATATCAGGATAAAAAAAATGACAATAAGAGCACATTAAGGCCACGGGCAACAGAGCAAAACCCCAATCAACGCCAGTGACCCAAAATATAAGATTAATACAAAGCTTGAGATAAAATTAAATCTTGAGACTCGCTGAAACTGGACGACAAATTTGGAAAAAACAAATTTGAAGACATATTTTGGAAAAGTCGCGAGAGGACTGGACGGGTCCTTTTGAGTCATCCCAGTCATCCCTTTTAGGCGAAGACCAGTGAACTCTATATATACCAGCAAGGCTGACTCCAGTCAATAAGTGGACGAAAAAGTGAGGCGAAAAATGGCGGACATGGGAAAATTTTGTACGTCAGTTTCAGGCCCTACGCGGTTATCTTGGAGGTCAGTCTCAGTCTTTTTTCTCGCGGCCCAACCACAGGCTGCCCAAACGTACACCCTCTTGCACGCGAGCAGTGTTTGAAATATATACCAAGACCCATAAGAATGTTCTTAACTTGTTTCTGTTTAGTTCCTGTCTGTTGACGCTTGCGTCTTTCTGACTTGTAGAGGTTCAACTATTTTTCGACGAGTTCCAACTCACGGTCAATTATGGCGCCTGAGCCACGGGGGCAGCTGCCCCCCCCCCCCTTGCCTTCACAGCGCGGGGGCAGCACGTGTCCAACCTCGTTCTCATGGCGTTTTTGAGATTTGGAGAGTGGGAAAAAGCACTGGCATCGGCTAGTCACATCACCCAAAAATACTGGGTGTAATAAATTAGCAATTTAGTTTAGTATGCAAAATCATTCTGAGAGTAATGGCAGCCCCGTTGGGAGAAGTTCATTGTAATGGCGGTCCTATTCAGCCCCGTTGGCGGTCCCGTTGAAGCTTTTTTATCATAACTGGCACAAAACTATGCATAAATATGTTTCGCGAGGAATGTTTAAGAAAAGCAAGCAACCAATGAAAATGCCGAATCCAACAGCCGATGCCAGAACGTTTCCCCACCTTACCAATATCAAAAAGGCCCTGGGCACAAGACACAGCTCAACCTCGTTCTGACGTTTTTCATTTGGCAGGTGTTTTCTGATTCATTATAAAGTTGCCATGTTTTCTTAAATGTAAGTAGGAATGTAGCATCAATATGTACAATTCAGTCGTTGAATTTTCTTTCTCAATACATTGTCATTCATTATATTATACCGTTATGCTTTTTGGTTATTTTATGATATAGAGAAAAATTGACGAACATTATTTACCACATGCAAAAATGAATGCTGAGAAAAGGTGCCCTTTTTATATGGCTGCTCCCGCTGCCTTAAGTAGCTTCCGGCGCCCCTGCATATAGAGAATATTTCAGACGACCCTCGTTTAAAGCTAAAGCTCCGTAAAATACACAAAAACCGCTCGATCTCGTGAAAATTCAGCCATCACTACATTCGTCAAGAACTTGGCTTTCCGTTCATTGCTTTTTCGTCATCTTTGCAGCTCGACTGAAACGTTAATATACAAACCGGCTTTGGCTTCACAAAAGCTCTCGCCGTATGCGTACTAACGTTTCTCGAGCTGCGAAGATGAATGTTTAGGTCGAAAGAGCATTGAACCGGAAGCTTTTTGTGGATTTTACGGAGCTTCAAATGCGGGCCGTCGCGAAATATTAGAGAGCTTAAGCAGGTGCAACGCGAACTTCAACGACAACGTCCTTAATACAATAGAATTTTCCTTACACAAGAAAGAAGATAAATAATTTTTACTCCCAAGAATAATCTTAACGTCGTTCCCGTTCTACAAAGCAAATTGACAACACTGCTCGCGTGCAAGAGGGTGTTCGTTTTGGGCTGCCTGTGCTTCGGTCGCGAGAAAAATCCAAGATGACCGCGTAGGGGACTAGAACCGACGTCGAAAAATTCTCCATTGCCTCTTTTTTATTGGCAGTCAGCCTTCCAGGTATATATAGAATTCACTGGCGAAGATCTAGAGTACTACATTCTGGAAATATGAAAAATTCATCGTGCAAATATGGCATATTGTAATTCTGTCAGTCTGTGGCTTGGGCAGAGTGTTTGTGGTACTTGAAGTATTAACCTAAGGCTCTGAGACTGGATTATAATCAGATTGCAGGAACTTGGAACTCTGACCATCGACGTTTTGTTCAAACTCAGGTAGGAATCCTGTCAAGGAAGTAATAACAGTTTATAAAGTGAAGAAATCGATGTCTAACATGACTGGAAAGTCTGACAAAGCTAAGGGAAATCTTATTACGAATGAAAAGTCCAATAGCTGTTCTGTCTGCAACAAGACGTTTGGTTATTTATCAAGTTTAGGACGTCATATGTTAACACATTCCGAAGAGAAACCATTTAAGTGTGATATCTGTGACAAGATATTTTCTGACTCAAGTAACTTACTAGTTCATAAAAGAACACATACTGGAGAGAAACCATTCAAATGTGATGTCTGTGAGAAGATGTTTTCTCACTCAAGTGACTTACTAGTTCATAAAAGAACACATACTGGAGAGAAACCATTCAAATGTGATGTCTGTGAGAAGACATTTTCTAACTCAAGTCACGTGGTAGCCCGCAGGTAAATGGCAGCGCTGCGCGTCATCTGCAAGATAACTGCAACTTTTGACTGCAACATGGCTGTGAATTGGCTGCAAGTCGCATGACTGCAGAACGATTCATTTTTGACTGCTTCATATTCAGAATTTAGAGTCAAACAGCAGCTCAACAGCAGTCAATAAGATGCTGCAGACAAAAGGTAGTCAAAAAGCAGCGATACAATTTGATTTTATCGGAAGACGCAGCCATGCACTTATCACGCGGATCTCCAAGCCCTGGAGCTAATTTGGGCGAAGTGCCAAGGTGTCAAATAATTGATAAAGAACATATGTAGCTTAATTCCTGCTTTTGGGGCCTTTTGCAGGCGCTTACTAATCATTCCTGGTCATCATATAAAGAGATGTACTGTATATGTTAATAAAATAACTATTTTTATTTTTTAACAACTATATAAAATAAGTATACAAGAAATAAGTTTGTTTAAGAACTTAAATTAACTAAAGCGTTCCTCGTGTGACGTCTTTAATGTTATTCAAGTACAGTCTCGAGATTGACTAATGTAAACAATCACTGTTATTCTTTCGGCTCAGTTTTGCAAGCGGTGAACTGCAGTTGCTTTCTTGCCCTTCGGATTGCTGGGCCACATTTGTTTCGGACTGTTTCCCTCCAGTTAAATGAACTTGCGTTGAGTTGCCACACACAACAGCATCGTTTAGCATAGGCATGATATAAATAAAGGAAACGAATGTCAGCTCATTGCCATTTTGCCAACACCTTCGGCTCAAATTGCGTTTACTTTGACAGGTTAATTTACAGGTCGCATTTCGCCAGTTCCCTGGCCAGTTTCTGACTTCGAGTCTATTTTGAGTTCATTGCGAATGTGCAACGCGGGTCTTTTTTTAGTCAGAACCAACTTGCGCAGTTACAACAGTCAACTACGATCCCGCGACGTACTTTTTTGAACTTAAGATCGATTTTGAGTGATGAAAAGTTGTAATTAAAAAAGAATATGTGGGTGGTACTGGCGCTGGTAGACTATAGTTATTATATAATGTCGAATGGCGTATTTTTATGTACACTGTAGATAAAAACATATGTATTAGCCAAATGAAAAAAATGACGCTGGCTTTAAATGGCCAGAAACTTGCCAACTTGGGAGACAAGAACTGGAGTCCATCACGAATTCTGTAAATTAATTGTTCTATTTCACGGCTTTGCGTGACATGACGCTTGCGCGCGTTTTATTCAAATGAATCAAACGAGAATAAGAGCGAAAGCATGCATGTAGTTGCAACTCTCGTTCTCATTTGCCTGCCAACTCTCGTGCACTATAGCTCTCATCAAACTTGAACCAGTTTCTGGTAGAAAGTAAAATCTGGTTCTACTTGTCGCAACAAAGAATTTTGTTGAATTCTGTTGCGCAACAAAATTGCGTGAAAATGTTGTAAGTCACAATTAATAAAACTAATAAATACACAGTTGGTTATAAACCACAAAAAGGTTATGTTTGTAGTTGTACAGGGACACAGGGTGGAAAATGTAAAAACATAATATAGCTGAACTCACCGCTGACTCGAATAAACTTTAACTCTTTCCCGTCTTCTCCGAAAACCAGTCACAGCAGGTGGTCTTGGCAATTTGTGAATTAACATGGCATAATAACACAAAAATAATACCACAATATATCATTTGAATCGTTTTTACCTCTACTATTCAAATTTTGGGTTTTCGGGTCTTGTCAGACAACCCATTTTGCAAATTATGCTAATTTATGCTAATTACTATATTAAAAATATTATTATAATCCAACAAAATGTTAAATATTTAACGAGAAATGACTTTACACCAAACTTTGGATCATGTAAAATGAAAAGCAGCATTTCACAAATTCAAATTGAAAAAATTAAAGCAATACAATAAAAAGCAAATATTATATTGATTTTTTATGATTTTCCATTGAGACCCCCCATTGTGACCCCCCATGGTGCGCCCGCGCGCGATCATATAACTTATTTTTAAATTTACAAATTAAAACAGAATTATACAAGAACATATGACCATAATACATCATTAAGATCGTTTTTAAGTCAGCTATTCAGATTTCAGGTTATTTTGCGTGATATTTACTCCTGTTTGCGATTACAACGCCGACAACTCGCCGACAACTCTCGGCAAATTTTGTTCCATAATTACCTGATCGGCCGAGATGGTTTTCGTCAAATTTTACCAAATTATTGCTAATCTACGAAATAACTACAACAAACAAATGCTTATACTTACTTTTGGAGTTGTTAGAGCCTAAATTTTCGTTGGTTTCGCTTATATATTGGCAAATAAAAGACATTTTGTTCTTGTCCATACGCCATGATTCTCACGGGATTTTAACCTCGATTTTAACATCCGGGAATTCAGGTCAGCTCGGGTAATACTTCATGGCATATCGTTATAAAGGTCTCATTTTAAAAAGGGATCATTCAGGATCATTTTAAGCCCATGGGGGGTAATTTTGGTCAAAACCTCGCAGGTTCACAACAAATCAAAATGATCCGTCACCAGTAGCGGAAATTCATACGCCCGGACGAGAAAGAACCGGTTCCATTTTAGTTCTGCCCTCGGCGTTCACAGAAGCCGTTGCGTTGGAAAATTGAAACTTTTGGATTGATTATACGGTTTCAATTGAGAAAATAAGCGCCGACTGCTTTCTTTGCTTTGGTTTCTTGCTGGTACTGTGGGTGACGTCCGTATAGCTATCACCCGGCGGACACGTTGTGTAAATTGATCAGTTGATTCGTTAGGTCTTGGGCTACATCAGTTATGTTGCTTGGCATTGTGAAATATTGTAAAAGAGTATAACGACGGCTATAGCTTGCACTTGTTTGTGAAAGAAACACTGTCCCCTATACTCTATAACAAGTAACTGCATGTTATCAGTCTTATCTTCCTTGTTAATCTGTTCGAAAAAATGTCGCCACTTAGTTCTACCCTTTCAGTTTACTCAAAAAATATACGATTTTGTGTGATACGTTAAAGAATATAAATTCTAATAGTTCTATATTATATTTGCAAAGTAACAACCGATGACACTGTAACAATATACGGATAAAATATACCGTCTCCCGCGTGGTATATTCGACCCAAACTCGTAAAAGTTCAGAAATTTAACGTTTCGAGAATATCCAAGAAGGAAACTTAAACTAAGAATTCTTCTTGCAAAGAAATAGATTGTAGAGCGGTTAAAAATGCTGCCATGAAGGTCGTCGCCGGTCGATCAAGGCACTTGCGCCACTTGATTAAACAGTGTAGACAATTCGCAGCTTTGGCAGATAAAAACGACAAAAAACACGACTGCCATAACTTCAATTTGTCTGCAGTTCGACTTCTCGACACTGGATATCACTGGCGTTGTCTGCGCCGTCAAACTGCAGCGCTTACAGTCAAGGATTATATGCACTTTAACTGCGTTTTGTCTGCTCATTAACTGCATATTGACTGGCAGACAAGAAAAAGTTAAAACGCAGTCAAATTGCAGTGCTGTCATTTTCCTGCGGGAGTTCATAAAAGAACACATACTGGAGAGAAACCATTCAAATGTGATGTCTGCGACAAGACATTTTCCCAATCAAGTAACTTACTAGTTCATAAAAGAACACATACTAGGGAGAAACCATTCAAATGTGATGTCTGCGAGAAGACATTTTCTCATTCAAGTCGCTTACTAGTTCATAAAAGAACACATACTGGAGAGAAACCATTCAAATGTGGTGTCTGTGAGAAGACATTTTCTAGATCAAGTCACTTGGTAATTCATAAAAGAACACATACTGGAGAGAAACCATTCAAATGCGATACATGTGACAAGACATTTTCTCGGTCAGATACCTTCGTAGTTCATAAAAGAACACATACTGGAGAGAGACCATTCAAATGTGATGTCTGTGAGAAGAGATTTTCTAGCTCAAGTCACTTGGTAGTTCATAAAAGAACATGCACATACTGGAGAGAAACCATTCAAATGTGATACATGTGATAAGACATTTAGCCAATCAAGTCACTTAATGTCACACCAAAGAACTCATACAAAAGAAAACACCTTCAAATGTGGTTTCTGCAATGGGACATTTGGTAGTGAAATATTTGATAGACATTTGTTAAACCATGAACTGGAAGCCACAGAACCAACTGGGATGGAGTACATATGTTTACAATGTGATGCCAGATTTGACTTAGCCCGTGATTTGGTAAGTCATGTGAACAAAGGTCATTAAAGAGCTAGTGTACTCACTGTACTGTACTCACTGTAAGGATAAAGTCACCCAAACTATTGAAATTAAAGCATCCCTGGCATACTTTAATAGTTTGGGTGCAACTTTATCTGGTCCACATGCTTTATCAGTCTTAAGTTTCTTCAGGTTCTATGAAGTAGCATCATTCGATTGACAATGCAATGTGCATCACTATGCATATAACACCAAGAGTGTATAAGCAGGGCATGAGATTGGAAATTTTTAGCAGTATCCAGGATACTAGCACTTAAAATCTGGTATCCCTCCTTGAAAATTAGTATCCCACATTTGGATAGTAGATATTGCAGTAAGCAGTATCCAAACAAGGTTAACTTTTATTTAACACAACAATAGACTGGAAAGTTTGTACTGCACAACAGAGATCTCTGTTGCGCATTTTCAGGCTGACAGTTGCCTGCATATAAGAAATATACGAATCTCCATTGCGCATTTTGCAAACTTTCCAGTCTGGCTGACAACATTATTCAAACTACACTAGTGTATGCCCAGCTGTACAATAACACATCGATAAGAGTGTTAATACTTTAGTTTATTTACATCTTGAACATAATTGTAAAGTGTCCATGGCATTGTCAAAATCCATCAAATTTAGGACTATGTAGTGTGACTGTAATAACAATGAATAGCAAGAGATTGAAAAAAATACACAGAATATTGTAATCTTGTTCCCAGAGCCTGTGATAATTTTGTCCTGCAATGGCTCCTTGTTGCCGGTACTACTTCATGTATGCCTATAATTTAATCTTTACGTGCACTGGGAATGAGATTACAGTTCGTCATATTTTCCGCCAACATTTGCTGACAAGAAGCGAAGAACAACAACAATTTATTGGGATATATACCTGCTCACCAATTGTTCACTATCCCAATTTTCATGGTATTCCCACGGGATACTGAGCTTATGGCACCTGCCCAGTATCCAAATTTAAAATCTGGTATCCTCAGGATACTGCAAATCTCATGCCTTGATAAGCGTGTAATAAGGAAATTGTAATTATAGACTATACCGTAGTTGTAAGATATTTAATAGAATAGGATATTATAATATAACAATAGAGTTGATGTTTGCAGGCATAAATATGTTTTTGGCCCAATTCAGGCCCATTTTAGCCTGAAACGAAGGTGGAGGTTAAAATTTGCCAAAAACATATGACCAAGAACATCAACTGTAGTACTACTATAATAATTTTATTGGCTATTTAGAAAAAATCAAAGTTAGTATACGGTAAACAGTATCTTGAACAGTGCCACCTCCACGTCAGTGTGTATTTGCAACAAATATATACATAACTCATAACTTGGCAGAAAAATGCAACATTTGTCATCAAAACAATCTTTGATCCAAAGTTTTGACAAGAAAAGTATGCAATTTCGTAAACAACAAACCAATAATGGTTTAGAGCTGTTAAAACTGGTAGAAAGTTATTCATTTTATGCCTGATAAAGTTATTACATGTATAATAAAATGTAGTATGTTTTATATTTTAGTTAGGTATTTAGTTTTCAGTTATACATGTCAATACACAACCACATCAGCTAATGCTTATCGTGTATAAATAAATACTATTATTATTATTATTATTATTATTATTATTATTATTATTATTATTATTATTATTATTATTATATTTATTATTAATTTATTATTATTACTGGCTAGTTTGGTACATGTAACAGTAAGTAAATTCCAAAAATATTTTGAAATATTTACTTAGCAATTCTATTCAATACTTAGTTGTTTCGTACTGTTTGTTTAGACCATTTGTTTAACTTGTTGTTTTACCAACTCACTGTATTTTCAAAATAAAATAAGAAAATACAGTCAGAAATTCAGATTATTTAAATTTAAACATTGTTTGAGCAAGTGATGAATGAAAAAATTTATACACCACTTCTGATTGGATGCTTTTAACAAAATTTGTAATTTTATAGTTTATACATATATCTTTAAAGTGGTACTAGATTATGAAATATTGGGTGTTTTTTCTATAAAATTAAAGTTTAGCACCAAATAAGTAAACTCACTTGATATTAAAACCAAATAAATAAATATAAGTCTTCAAATTTTGAGCTTCTTTTCACAAATTTCACGGTCGTCATTAAAATTCGAGTTTACAGGTACTCTTGCACCGGTCAGCGGAAGTGTATTTTGACGTCATACTCTCAAAATTCTTGATCTATATATACTATAGACTATACAACAGTTCAATGGTAAATATAGACAACAGTCACATAATGACAGAACGTAACTGATATTTTTTGTTGTTCGATACTGATCGTCGCTTGAATCTTTGTTGGAAAGCTTGTAGTTAATAATAATAATAATAATAATAATAATAATAATAATAATAATAATAATAATAATAATAATAATAATAATAATAATAATAATAATTATAATAATAATAATAATAAGCTAGCCTAGTTTCTAGTCCTTTCTCGGCTGACACGTTTTGGAAGTGATCCGAACGGAGCCGCTGGGGAAGGCCTAGCAAAATTCGTAAACACTTCACTTTACAGCTCAGTTGTTTATTGAGGAAGAATTGTGATGTTACGACGTCCTAAGTGTTTCCCGGCACTTAGTATTTCCACCTGCATAAAATAATACAAGCCTCTCACCTCGGATCGACGAAGGTTCGTTGGCCTAGCTTTATTATCACTAGCTTTCCTTCTGCAACCGCCAAGACTGGTTGAAAGTTAAACAGTTAAATTTTCATTTCGAGTTCCAATTGGAATATATTCCATAATTTCCTTCTTTTGATCGCCTATGCTTTTTATATAATATACTGTCGCTACGCTAGATCGCAGGAACACGATTTCATTTAAAGTAATATGTTAATATTTTTCACTACTGCACTTGATAGACTATACAAGGCTCTGGCTTGTACATCTCATTTGATTCTGAAGAAGGGGCTGCACCCCCGAAACGTCAATACAGAAGATTTTGTAAACTGTTCCTCTCTGATGATCTACTTTTGAGATAACCTCTTCCAGACATGCGCAGGGTCGACGGTGCAATGACCCCTGAGTCTGAGTGCTAAAGAGTTCAGCCCGCTGGAGGTGGCTACTAGCCACACCGATCAGACGTGAGGGTTATGAACCCTCCTCCAATGCCAGAACAACCGAAGTGCAAGGGTGTGTCCTATGAGTGACATTATGAGACCTTAAGTGAAAACTGATGGAAGCAAAAGGTACGATTGACGAGCCCGCAGGCCGAGAAAACCGTCTAAACCTCACCGGGTATTAGCCAAATCGGAGGTGGACCTCCGGCTTAACGTCCTTATCCGAGAAGACGACACCCGCAGGCATCCCACGTGCAGCCCGAAATCCCCCCAAACCGAGGTTTAGGAGAAATTCCAGACCACAAGCAGGCCACCTACAGGCGATTAGAAAAAAATTTATGATCCCCGATAAGCCTCCTTCCGAAGAAGAATCAAACCGGCGCTATCACAAGAAACACGGACAAGGACAGTACAGCCAATGAAGGCGACCGTCCAAGTCCACACACATAAAAACACGCATCCTAATTAAAAACATGGCCTACAAAGAACCCAAACCGAAGTATGGGCTGGTTACTGCCTTGCCTCAACTGTGATCGAGCGACCACTGGAGACACCTAAAAAGTCGGTCTTTCCTGAAGACAGAACCTAAAAAGAGGGAGAGACGGGCTTTGACGAGAGTCAACAATAAAAACAATAAAAAACGCCCTAATGGCGAACTCAGTCCTCCAGCACGGCGCTGAAGAACAGGGACCCATCCGGAAGGAGGGACCCAAATACATCCTCGGCCAGCCATTCGCGCACGAAACGAACGGAGGAACAGTGGCGACGCTGCACCGAGAGCACGAATCGAAACGCGGACTTAATCTTCCGAATTCCGGCATCCGAAGAAGGGCGCACACGATCAAAACGGAAGGCATTCCGGGCTATCTAAATGTAATGACGGATGATGGCGGCCAGCGCACGAAAACCGAGGAGCGCAGCACGAGGAAGGGTGAAGAGACATCCAATGATCGAAAGGCGAGAAGTGGGTTGGAAGAGGCGGATGAGCCGAAGGAACCAGTTCCAAAGGGTTGAGGCAAAAGGACATTCCACCATCAGATGGACGAGGGACTCCGTAGAACCACAATGGCAGAGAGGGTCAACGCCAACCATGCCAAAACGAAGAAGACGGTCCGCTGTCGGCAAAATGCCATGTGCGACGAGCCAGGATGTGTCTTGGGCAGGACGACAAAAACGGACAAGGCGAAGGTCCTTCCATACGCCAGACCAAGGAATGACACCAAGGGAGGCAAACTTAGCGATACACCGATGAGGTTGACAGGCATTGTCACAGGCAGTGGTGTAAATAGCTTTGACCGAAAGCTTTTCAACCAGAAGAGGGTCAGAGCCCGGACGCGGAATAATCCAGGAACCGGACAAGCGGCACCCTCCGACCCTGAGCCATGCCTGCAAGACCGCCCGATAAAAGGGAGGTAACTTGCGAAGAGTTGAAGGACCAATAGAGCACAGGTCGAATACCCGTTCTACAGGCTCGGCGAGAAAAGCACGTCTTAAAAAGTGCCGGAAAAATAGCTGCCAGCCGCGATCAGGGCCAAAGAGAAAACGCTTTACCCAGAAAGCAAGCAGAGCAGACAATTTATGGTTGATGTCGACGACACCCAGACCACCAGAGGAAACAGGCTGCGTAGCGGAGGAACGACTAAGCCACTCGCGCTTTTTCCCCCATACGAAAGGGAAAATAATAGCATTGATCCGTTTGACAGTATCCGGAGGCATCACACTAACGGAACAAAGATACCAAAAGGTGCTAAGGCCCAAAGCGTTGGCTATCAAGGCACGACCACGAAAGGACAACTTCCGATGAGTCCAATAATTCACGGTCAGTTGGAGGCGCTTAACCAGAGGAGACCACTCCTCGCAACCATCATTGGCCAAGCGACTCCCAAGGGCAACGATCTGACGATTGGACCAACGGAGAGGAACAGGAAAGGAGGTACGCGCACGCCAAGGACCAAGGAGGAGACCATGACACTTAGCCAAGTTAAGTTTCGCTCCAGATGCCAGCTCATAGCGGGTAAACAGAGCAAAGAGAGCATGAATTGATGCGTCCGAAGTGACGAAGGTAGAAGTATCATCAGCGTATTGGGACAATTGGATGCGTCGCGAAGAACCAGGGACCGGGAAACCAGGAATAAGCGGATCAGCTCGGAGAGCGGACGCGAGAGACTCTGCCACCAAAACATAAAGGAGAGCGGACAGGGGACAACCCTGGCGAACCCCACGGGTGACAGGAAACTGGGGGGACACAAAACCATTAACGATGACCGCAGAGGAGACCGAAGTATAGAGTAACGAGACCCACTTGCAAAAGGAGGGGCCGAAACCCATCTTAGACAAGACTGCGTGCATGAAAGGCCATTCCACGCGATCGAAGGCTTTCTCTTGGTCCAGGGAGAGAATAGCTGCTGGAATGTTAGCCTGGTTAGCGTAAAACACAATATCTTGGAGAAGGCGAATATTTTCTCCAATGTAGCGTCCGGGGATACCACAAGCCTGGTCAAAAGAAACCACGGAAGAGATGACCACAAGAAGACGATTGGCCAAAGCCTTCGCAACAATCTTGTAGTCGGTGCACAAGAGAGTGATCGGACGCCAATTCGCCGTGTCGAGGACATCACCCTTCTTGAAAAGAAGGGTAATAGCACCAGAGCGTTGCGAGGCGGTCAGTTGACCATCGGCGTAACACGCATTAATGGTGGAGACAAAATCAGGACCGAGAAGGTGCCAAAAACGACGATAAAATTCAGCAGGGAATCCATCAATGCCCGGAGACTTGCCTAAGCTCATCTGCTGCAGAGCGCGCGAGCACTCCTCCAGGGAGAGGTCACCCTCACACGCCGAAGATTCGATAGAGGTCAGTTGGCGCTCTAAAGAGTCTAAAAAAGGACGTTGCGCAACAGGATCAAGCGACTGAGCAGAGAACAGGTTACGGTAGTAGTCCGACCAGACCGAAAGCATATCAGCAGTTGACGTGACAATCAGCTTGTCAGGACCACGCACACCAGCAATTAAACGACGTTGGCCTCTAATCTTTTCCTGACGAAGAAAATAGGCTGTGGAAGATTCGCCTTCCTCAGCCCACTGAACATGGGCTCGAATCTGGGCCCCCCGAGCCCTATGGAGTAGCTCACACTGAAGCTCGCCACGGACCTCCTCCAGGAGACCCGGGAGAAGCTCACCATTGTCCAGGTGACGCTGAACATGGTAAAGGGTATTCTCAAGGGATCGAATGCGGCGGTGACGATTCCGGGCGGAAACGCGAGACGAGCGACGAACGAGGCCCCGGAGTTTCATCTTACCAGCATCCCACCACGACGAGAGGTTCAAAAAAAGATGCCGCTGTGTGCGCCAATCCGACCAAAAGTCCTCTACCTCCTTACAGAAGGACGCATTGGAGAGAAGGGAGATATTAAATTTCCAAAAGCCCTTTCCCCGCTCCACGACCTCCGGGAGGGCGATGTCAAGATACAGGCAGGAATGGTCAGAACGGAAAAAAGGACAAATGTCGACAGAAGTAACCAGGCCCAAGTAATGATCAGAGAGCCAGATCATGTCAAGTCGTGAACCTTGCTTACCATTGGGGCGATGCCATGTGAACTCGGAGGCAGCGGGTGTTTTGTCCGCCAAATATCCACCAACTCACATGACGACATGAGGTCAGAAAGAGTCGAGGACCAATTATAAGCCCACGGAGAGGTAGGGTTACAGCCAAAACGATCCAATACGGGGTCAACCACGGTATTAAAATCGCCACAAAGAAACAAAGGAAGGTCAGGGTCTAAAACTTGGTAAAAGGACTCAAAAAACAAACAGCCAGCTTCTTTGGTATTGGGCGCATAAAGGCAGGCGACTTGAAAGTTACAATTGCCACGCGAGAATTCCAAAACCACGAGACGACCAGAATCATCACGCCATTGTTTCACAACATTAAAATTAGGGTTATACAAAACGGCCACTCCGGCACTGCGAACTGCACCAGGTGACGACACACACTTATACCCGAATGTGTTATTAACATCGAGGTTATGGGGAGCAAACCAATCGGAGAACTCCTTTTCTGAGACAGAATGGGTTTCCTGCAAACAAACAACGTCCGGGCGAAAACAGTTCAACCATTCCACGAGGGATTGGCGACTACGCAGGGCCCGAAGACCCTGGACGTTCAATGTAATTAGTTTAACCATTGGAAGCAGGAGCGTCGGAACCCACAAAAGGAGGGTTGGGGAGGCGATCGCCAGCCGGGGATGGATCCCGGGAGCGTAGATAACCCGAACTTGTTAACATTCCACCACTTAATTCATCATCATCGTCATCGCCATCCGGCAGCGGAAACAAATCAGGTAACAAAGCAAACGAATTGCGGTGAGTAATCGGAGCCGGCAGTGGCGCAGGGCACGTTTGTTGGCGTATAGCACACAGAAGAAGCTCCGAAGACGTAGGAGCCGTAGTACCAGTGCGTGGCGTTCCACAAGAGAGCCGATCCCTACTCTGGGACCGGGACGCACTACCGTTGTCCGAATCCTTGGCAGAAACACCACGAGTTTTGGTTCGCCTACTAGTGATAAGGGTAAAACCATCAGACGGGGGGACAGAGGAACCACCAACCGCAGTGGGGGGAACCAACTCAGCACCAGATGGGGCCGAGGTTTCTGGAGCACCCGAGTCAGGGAGCACCATATCGCGGGATGAATCCTTGGTCAGATTATCCCCAGGGACTTCCGGAGGAAGAGGAAAATCCTCAGCAAGAATAGCCCCAGCAAGCTCCGCCTCATTGGAGGCTTTCTTGCGGGAGCCTGGATCCGATTGCGGATCCTCGTCACTCGGGGAGCGATGACGACGCTTTTGCCCGACAGCGACTGACACGCCCATTGGAGACTCAGTATGGGGAGACTCCAACTCAGGGTCCGAGGACCCTAGAGGGACGTGCGAGGAGGAAGGATGCGATCCCGAAGGCAAATCACCCAAAGGAGCCACTCCCGAAGGAGGGTCCCGAGAACAATTAACAGACGGCAAACGCGAAGTTGCCGAAGTGAGGCCAACATACTGGGGATCAACCACTACGGAGGGACCCTGGGGCACGATGGCACCTGAGGGATCCGAAGATCCCAAAGTGTTGTGACCAAAAGGAGGATCGACCACCAGGGGCTGGACCTGAGTAGCGGAGACAGTAGGGGATGCCAAAGCACCCGCAGAGGTTCCAAGAACCGGAGGAACAACAACCAATGTTTGGCCATGTGTCCCCGCAAGACTCCCTACCGAGGGGTGGGCTACCACGGGTGCATCACGCGGAAGAACCGCCGAACCTGAACAAGAGCCGCCATCAGGAGGAACAACCACCTGGGGCGACCGGGACCCACCAGCTATGGAAGAATAGGAGGCGGATGAGTCTTGAGAACCCCCAGCTGGGGATTCAACAGCAGTATCAGGTTGCGCATTAGTACTCCGGGGAGGACCCCGGGAAGGGCAGTCGGCACTTTGGTGACCAGACGCACCACAACGAAAACAAGTGGGGATCTGGCCACGGTACCAAATCCTACAAGAATGGCCCTTAATGACGATTTTGGAGGGGATCGCCATGTGAATGGCCATAAGGACCGAAATGGTACCAGTATATACTTTATGGGTGACCTCACGTTTTGAGTGATGAATCAACCCATAAGGAGACAGAGCACGATGGACTTCGTCCATGGGAATTCCATAGGCCAGCCTCTGCACACTGACCCAGGTACGGTAAGAGATAGGCGTGGTCTGCACAGGGAACCCACGAAAGGAGATCCCAATCTGGCAGACGTCCTCCATCATGTTCGGGGACTTAAAACAAATTCACCAGCGATCCCGGGCGAGGATTTGAACGCACTCAAAATAAACGTCCAGGCGATCAATCCCAAATTGCTTCCCAAGATCTAATTTAACTTCCTTGTCGGTAGGGGCAGGACCGCCCGCAAGGGCCTGCGCCGGAAGCAGAACATAAGCCGAACGATTGGCATATGGGACAGACATCTTACGAAGCTATATAATATATGATACCTAGGCTAATCCTAGAGTATCAACACACACAAAAAAAGAAAAGGTGACTCACGGACCGCAGAGTCACCACACACAGCCAACTTCGTAAGATGAACCAGGGCCAAAAGAAAGGAAGACCAGCAAGAGGTCTGGACAGCCACCGCCGATCCCCGCCAGGGGAGGCACGAATCCTGAACCACACGACCAAAGACTGCGGGCCAACCACGAGAGCGGTGCCAAACAGGGCACCAGACGACCAAAGACAGCTGGCCAAACACGAGGCAAGTGCCAAACAGGGCACCAGAAACCACCAGCCACGAGGTCAGGAAGCCACGAAAGTTCTAGGAAGAACTACCACCAGGCCAGGTCACGAGACTCCAAGACAGCAGCAGGCGTTGTACAACTCGTAAAAACTGTGTAGCAGTGTTAAGAGAGTAGCACTCTCTAGCATGGATCCACCACAGTCAAAATGCATTTAAAGCGGGCGAAGGGTTGTTGCGTTCATATATTTCTAGCATATCGACCTCACTGGTGCAAACTCTTTCACCACCATTTTATGAAAATCATACTTCTGCGCCCGCAGTTTATATGAAGTATTTTCTAGGCGCGTGAATCATTGCCGAGACCTTAAAGTGGGTTTTCCACTAGGCGAATTCCTTTTCGCGCGATTCTATTTTTTCCCCTATTGTTAGAATTAAGTAGATTTCTAATGAATTGGTTTAGTCCCAGACCAGAGGCCAGAGCTTATAACTACAAGAGAAAAAGTCGTTTTGCGCAAAAATATTAACGAGGTTGTAGCGGCTTGCGACTACAACTACCAGAATGCTTTGCCAGTATTCTAAGGTTTCGGCTGAAATGGATGACTCAAAGGGACCCGTCCAGTCCTTTCGCGGCTTTTCCAAAATATGTCGACAAATATGTTTTCCCAAAAAGATAGGGGGTAAACCAGATTTCTGATTGGGGTTAGGGTTTATGTTGTGGTTAGGATATGGAAAAGATTGCTACATATATATATTTTTTAATTTAATATGTTTCCAATGTGCTAATACATAATACAATATATATGTACAATATCAGGATAAAAAAAATGACAATAAGAGCACATTACGGTCACTGGCAACAGAGCAAAGCCCCAATCAAGGCCAGTGACCCAAAATATAAGCAAGATTAATACGGCAAAGCTTGAGATGAAATTAAATCTTGAGACTCGTTGAAACTCGACGACAAATTTGGAAAAAACAAATTTGACGACATATTTTGGAAAAGTCGCGAGAGGACTGGACGGGTCCTTTTGAGTCATCCCAGTTATCCCTTTTAGGCGAAGACCAGTGAACTCTATATATACCTGGAAGGCTGACCCCAGTCAATAAGTGGACGAAAAAGTGAGGCGAAAAATGGGGAAATGGGGAAATTTTGGACGTCAGTTTTAGTCTTTTTTCTCGTGGCCCAACCACAGGCGGGTCAAACGTGCACCCTCTTGCACGCGAGCAGTGTTTGAAATATATACCAAGACCCATAAGAATGTTCTTAACTTGTTTCTGCTTAATTTCTATCTGTTGATGCTGGCGTCTTTCTGACTTGCGAGTAGAGGTTCAACTATGTTTCGACGAGTTCCAACTCACGGTCAATAATTATGACCTCTTTATACTAAAAATAAGTCAGTATAAAGGCTGGTAACTTTCATATAGAGAATATTTCAGACGACCCTCATTTAAAGCTAAAGCTCCGTAAAATACACAAAAACCGCTCGATCTCGTGAAAATTCATCACTACATTCGTCAAGACCTTGGCTTTCCGTTCATTTCTCATTCATCATCTTCGCAGCTCGACTGAAACGTTAATATACGTACAAACCGGCTTTGGCTTCACAAAAGCTCTCGCCGTATGCGTACTAACGTTTCTCGAGCTGCGAAGATGAATGTTTGGGTCGAAAGAGCAATGAACCGGAAGCCAAGTTCTTGACAAATGTATACCGATGACAATTTTGGCGAGATCGAGCGGTTTTTGTGGATTTTATGGAGCTTCAAATGAGGGCCGTCGCGAAATATTAGAGAGCTTAAGCAAGTGCAACGCGAACTTCAACGACAACGTCCTTAATACAATAGAATTTTCCTTACAAAGAAGATGAATAATTTTCAGTCCCAAGAATAATCTTAAAGCCGTTCCCGTTCTACAAAGCAACGTTTTGGGCTGCCTGTGGTTCGGTCGCGAGAAAAAAGACTAAGACTGACATCCAAGATGACCGCGTAGGGGCCAAGAACTGACGTCGAAAAATTCTCCATTGCCTCACTTTTTTATTGGCAGTCAGCCTTCCAGGTATATATAGAGTTCACTGGCGAAGACCTAGAGTACTACATTCTGGAAATATGAAAAATTCATCGTGCAAATATGGCTTATTGTAATTCTGTCAGTCTGTGGCTTGGGCAGAGTGTTTCAGGGGCGGATCTAGGATTTTTGTCACCTTAGTCCAAAATGTTTGGGTTCTAGGTAGGGGGGGGGGGGTGGCGTTCATGCTCCCCGGCCCCAGAACATTTTAGCAGATTTAATTATTTTAACGAAGAAATAAACAACAGATACAATACATCTACTTCAAATATTTAATAAGATTCATGACTTCAAATATTTTATATGAAACTGATAACCATACTGCAGGTTAGACCATTTCACTCAAGAGCTCGAAACAGAGCTGTATAGGCAATTCCCAGATGCCTCAGACCTAAAACATTTAAATACTATGTCAAATTCAAAAATGTTGTAGGCCTGAGTCAGTCTCTATATTCAGGGCTTATTTACAAGGATGTATTATCCTAGCCACTGGGTAAGGTTACTCTAGCACACTGGTTACCCTAGCTTTCATACATTTCCTGTGGGGTTTTTTCATTTGTCATATTTACAAGGACACTAGGGTAACCCGGGTGCTAGGGTTACCCTAGCTGGGTTATGTTTTGTCCTTGTAAATGCATTTGGTAGGAATAACTCACCTACCCAGGACAACCTTTTACCTGTTTGGTAACCACATCTAACATAGTTGACCCAGGGTAGGGGTAACCGTACCTTGAAAACAGGCCCTAACTATGGTCTCTCACATAAAATAAGCATAATTATGATTGCCAGACCTCACTATCTATTTTATGAATTTATGAAGTAGTCATTATCCAATCTTGACAAAATCCTTTATCTTGTATTTCAACTCTTGCTACAATGCTAGTCTCAAAATCATATTAATATTCAATGAAGTTTTCAAACCATTTATATAAACAAATACAAGAAGGGAAAACCCTGAATGAATTTGAGCTACTTCAAATAACTTGCGCTACAAACACGTAGATATATAAATAAGATTCTAAACAATAATAAAGGTCACCTTTCATTTGAAGACATGCCATGTGGTCTCAATCGTGGCGAAGGTTGTTATTGCTGTATTTATTATATGTCGAACGAACTTAAAGAAACTAGAAAATAATTAAGGCAGAAAAATCTGTTACCTGGGAGCAGCACGAGGTTTCTTCTTGTCATTGTTGGCGTATATTACCACGTATATCTCAGTGCCTAAATTCCTTTGAAGCGTCTTGCCAATCTTGGTAAAATGCTCCTTTGCGCAAAGCATCCTTCGCTTGTTGACCCTCGAGTCGACGGTATTAAACTTGCCGTTTTATAAATCTCTCGCAACACATCTCGTCGTTGTGCTTCAAAGCGAATACATCAAGATCTATCACGTTTGTATTAGGGAAAGCCATGTTCCAAACGAAAGAATCCGCTTGTAGTGATACTAGTGCAAGTTAGTCAGAATCGATCACTGATCAGTCCACAAATCAGTCGAGAACTACAAAGTAAAACGCCGCTAAACCAATCCGTGCTCTTGATAAAGAGCTATTGAAAAATTAAGCCAATCAGAAAGGGTGATACAAGGGGTCTAAATCCGTCGAGAAAGACAAAGAAATCCGGCGAACACTCGGTAAACCAATCACAGGTCGCTATAAAGGCTAATTTATAAATTCAACTAATCACAGCGGCTGATACAATAGGCTCAAATCCGTCGAGAAAGAACAAAGTCAACCGCGCGGCGCGGGTTAAAATGCCGGTCGGCATTCTCACCTAATCGATTATCTCGGCGATCTCGAGAGTCGAGACTGAGTGAAGAACGATACGATAATTATTTTTTCTTGCGGATTTTTATACCTTATTAGTCGTATGACTTATTTGACTAACGCTAAATCCGCCCCTGTGTTTGTGGTACTTGAAGTATTAACCTAAGGCATCGCGGGCTATGAGACTGGATTAGAATCAGATTGCAGGAACTTGGAACTCAAGAATCCTGTCAAGGAAGTAATAACAGTTAATAAAGTGAAGAGATCGATGTCTAACATGACTGGAGAATCTGACAAAGCTAAGCGAAATCCTATTAGGAATGAAAAGTCCAATAGCTGTTCTGTCTGCAACAAGACGTTTGGTTATTTATCAAGTTTAAGACGCCATATGTTAACACATTCCGAAGAGAAACCATTTAAGTGTGATATCTGTGACATGAAATTTTCTGACTCAAGTAACTTACTAGTTCATAAAAGAACACATACTGGAGAGAAACCATTCAAATGTGATGTCTGTGAGAAGACATTTTCTCACTCAGGTAACTTACTTGTTCATAAAAGAACACATACTGGAGAGAAACCATTCAAATGTGATATCTGTGACAAGACATTTTCCCAATCAAGTCACTTACTAGTTCATAAAAGAACACATACTGGGGAGAAATCATTCAAATGTGATATCTGTGACAAGACATTTTCCCAATCAAGTCACTTACCAGTTCATAAAAGAACACATACTGGGGAGAAATCATTCAAATGTGATATCTGTGACAAGACATTTTCCCAATCAAGTCACTTACTAGTTCATAAAAGAACACATACTGGGGAGAAATCATTCAAATGTGATATCTGTGACAAGACATTTTCCCAATCAAGTCACTTACTAGTTCATAAAAGAACACATACTGGAGAGAAACCATATAGGTGTAATATCTGTGACAAGACGTTTAGTCACAGAGGAACCTTACTAGTTCATAAAAGAACACATACTGGAGAGAAACCATTTAAATGTGATGTCTGTGGGAAGACATTTTCTGACTCAAGTAACTTACTAGTTCATAAAAGAACACATACTGGAGAGAAACCATTCAAATGTGATATCTGTGACAAGACATTTTCTGACTCTAGTTCTTTAGTATGTCATAAAAGAACACATACTGGAGTGAAACCATTCAAATGTGATGTCTGTGAGAAGACATTTAGCCAATCAAGTCACTTAATGTCACACCAAAGAACTCATACAAAAGAAAAAACCTTCAAATGTGGTTTCTGCAATGGAACATTTGGTAGTGAAATATTTGATAGACATTTGTTAATCCATGAACTGGAAGCCATCGAACCAACTGGGATGGAATACATATGTTTACAATGTGATGCCAGATTTGACTTAGCCCGTGATTTGGTAAGTCATGTGAACAAAGGTCATTAAAGAGCTAGTGTACTGTAACCACTGTAAGGATAAAGTCACCCAAACTATTGAAATTATAGTATCCCTGGCATACTTTAATAGTTTGGGTGCAACTTTATCTGGTCCACATGCTTTATCAGTCTTAAGTTTCTTCAGGTTCTATGAAGTAGCATCATTCGATTGACAATGCAATGTGCATCACTATACATATAACACCAAGAGTGTATAAGCAGGGCATGAGATTGGAATTTTTTAGCAGTATCCAGTACGATAGTGGCACTTAAAATCTGGTATCCCTCCTTGAAAATTAGTATCCAACATTTGGATAGTAGATATTGCAATAAGCAGTATCCAAACAAGGTTAACTTTTATTTAACACAACAATAGACTGGAAAGTTTGTACCACACAACAGACATCTCTGTTGCGCATTTTCAGGCTGACAATTGCCTGCATATAAGAAATATACAAATCTCCATTGCGTATTTTACGAACTTTCCAGTCTGGCTGACAACATTATTCATACTACACTACATTGTAGTGTATGCCTAGCTGTACAATAACACATCGATAAGAGTGTTAATACTTTAGTTTATTTACGTCTTGAACATAATTGTAAAGTGTCCATGGCATTGTCAAAATCCATCAAATTTAGGACTATGTAGTGTGACTGTAAAAACAATGAATAACACAAGATCGAAAAAAATACACCTGTAGAATATTGTAATCTTGTTCCCAGAGCCTGTGATAATTTTGTCCAGCAATGGCTCCTTGTTGCCGATACTACTTCATGTATGCCTATCATTTAATCCTGGCGTGCACTGGGAATGAGATTACAGTTTGTCAAATTTTCCACCTACATTTGCAGACAAGAAGCGAACAACAACAACAATCAATTGGGACAGCTGCTCAACAATTGTTCACTATCCCAATTTTCATGGTATCCCCACGGGATACTGAGCTTATGATGCCCAGTATCCAAACTTAAAATCTGGTATCCTCGGAATACTGCAAATCTCTGATGCCCTGATAAGCGTGTAATAAGGAAATTGTAATTATAGACTATAGTTGTAAGATATTTAATAGAATAGGATATTATAATATAACAATAGAGTTGGTGTTTGCAGGGATAAATATGTTTTTGGCCCAATTCAGGCTCATTTTAGCCTGAGCCGAAGGTGGGGGTTAAAATTTGCCAAAAACATATGACCAAGAACAATCAACTGTAGTAATACTATAATAATTTTATTGGCTATTTAGAGAAAATCCAAGTCAGTATACGGTAAACAGTATCTTGAACAGTACCACTTCCACGTCAGTGTGTATTTCATTGCCACAAGTATATACATAACTCATAACTTGGCAGAAAAATGCAACATTTGTCATCAAAACAATCTTTGCTCCAAAGTTTTGACAAGAAAAGTATACAATTTCATGAACAACAAACCAATAATGATTTAGAGCTGTTATTTAAAACTGGTAGAAAGTTATTCATTTTATGCCTGATAAAGTTATTACATGTATAATAAAATGTAGTATGTTTTATATTTTAGTTAGGTATTTAGTTTTCAGTTATACATGTCAATACACAACCACATCAGCTAATGCTTATCATGTATAAATAAATACTATTATTATTATTATTATTATTATTATTATTATTATTATTATTATTATTATTAATTTATTATTATTACTGGCTAGTTTGGTACATGTAACAGTAAGTAAATTCCAAAAATATTTTGAAATATTTACTTAGCAATTCTATTCAATACTTAGTTGTTTCGTACTGTTTGTTTAGACCATTTGTTTAACTTGTTGTTTTACCAACTCACTGTATTTTCAAAATAAAATAAGAAAATACAGTCAGAAATTCAGATTATTTAAATTTAAACATTGTTTGAGCAAGTGATGAATGAAAAAATTTATACACCACTTCTGATTGGATGCTTTTAACAAAATTTGTAATTTTATAGTTTATACATATATCTTTAAAGTGGTACCAGATTATGAAATATTGGGGTTTTTTTCTATAAAATTAAAGTTTAGCACCAAATAAGTAAACTCACTTGATATTAAAACCAAATAAATAAATATAAGTCTTCAAATTTTGAGCTTCTTTTCACAAATTTCACGGTCGTCATTAAAATTCGAGTTTACAGGTACTCTTGCACCGGTGAGCGGAAGTGTATTTTGACGTCATACTCTCAAAATTCTTGATCTATATATACTATAGACTATACAACAGTTCAATGGTAAATATAGACAACAGTCACATCATGACAGAACGTAACTGATATTTTTTGTTGTTCGATACTGATCGTCGCTTGAATCTTTGTTGGAAAGCTTGTAGTTAATAATAATAATAATAATAATAATAATAATAATAATAATAATAATAATAATAATAATAATAATAATAATAATAATAATAATAATAATAATAAGCTAGCCTAGTTTCTAGTCCTTTCTCGGCTGACACGTTTTGGAAGTGATCCGAACGGACCCGCTGGGGAAGGCCTAGCAAAATTCGTAAACACTTCACTTTACAGCTCAGTTGTTTATTGAGGAAGAATTGTGATGTTACGACGTCCTAAGTGTTTCCCGGCACTGAGTATTTCCATCTGCATAAAATAATACAAGCCTCTCACCTCGGATCGACGAAGGTTCGTTGGCCTAGCTTTATTATCACTAGCTTTCCTTCTGCAACCGCCAAGACTGGTTGAAAGTTAAACAGTTAAATTTTCATTTCGAGTTCCAATTGGAATATATTCCATAATTTCCTTCTTTTGATCGCCTATGCTTTTTATATAATATACTGTCGCTACGCTAGATCGCAGGAACACGATTTCATTTAAAGTAATATGTTAATATTTTTCACTACTGCACTTGATAGACTATACAAGGCTCTGGCTTGTACATCTCATTTGATTCTGAAGAAGGGGCTGCACCCCCGAAACGTCAATACAGAAGATTTTGTAAACTGTTCCTCTCTGATGATCTATAAAACCCGTGGAACTTTGAAGAAAGTTGGCTTTCTGTTTATTGTATATATATATATATGCAACGCTCACTACCCTTGTGGAAGTTTGAGCACTCTGGGCCCATGCGCACTTCGCGCTATCTGAATGTACTTCACCGATGCTGTCCCACATGCGGTTGTCACCGACGATCGCATGTCAGCATGATCAGCGAAACACCGTGTCTGTAGATTGAACTATATATATATATATATATATATATACAATTAGAAATCAAGAACATATCGGAAAAAATAATAATAATACAAACAATCCAGCATAATTACTGCAAACCTAAACGGACAAAAGTTATACTAATGAAGCAAGAATTATAAAAGAATTATATTGATCAGCAACTATAAACTAGGCATGCATAACTTGTGAAAGAACGCTTAAAATAGAGCATCAGAAGTAGCCAACCGTTTGGAATGCCCTCGAACCCTTTTAGCCACCGTTACGAGAATCTTTCGAAACCGTTCGAACCCCATTCGCACGTCGTTCGAACACCGTTTTTTGGCTGTTTCAACGCAATTTCGATAACGTACGTTTTCCCATGGAGGGTCACATATCGTATTTGACTCTGCAGTTATACTACAAAAACGAACATTAAAATTTACAAGAAACGTATTCCAGTCCCATGTTACAGAATAATATAACCGTTTCCCGCTTCACTGTTTTTGGTCAGGAGCTCGCGCAGGTGCAAAATGTTTGGCAGAGTTGGATCATACTTTTTTCTTGGTTTCAAATTATTTCTCTTCGCCTATCATAAATAATGAACGCCTCCTATGCATGCGAGGCACATTATCTCACCTACAATTAACAATCGTTAATTATCATCTCAACTCTAACTATAATCCGGTCTGATCACAACTTCCCGACTCTCTACCCACAGTGTACTGTATGATCCTTACTTATATATTTCTTTTATGACTTCGAACATGAAATATAAATTGTGGGATTCCCAGTCAAAGTAATTGTTAATTTAAGGGCATTCGGAAATTAAGAATTCTAGGAGGAGAAGGTCTTGCCTAGCTAACGTTTATTTTTATGTAATACCATCAACCACGTGTATTCTTCGCGTTTTTTTAGTCTCATTAAACCTCTCTTATATTATAGTCTCTCTTATACCTCTCCGAGAGCTCTATACGCATTCTAATATCTGTCCTGGATTAAGCAATAACCAATTTCTTGCGGCAGACAAATTACTGTCATTTCTGGAGAGGGATTTTGGAAGGATTTATTTTGTGGCTCCGAGACTTCAATTCAACCGTGTCGGTTTTCAGCCTGACAAGAATATCGTGTATATGGTTGTTAAGACCACGAAGCATGGATCTGTGTCTCTGGCATTACCTGACAGGCTCTTCTGGGTGGATTTGGCTATATGTATGGATATTCAGCGGAATCCTGGACCAATTGGTTCGGAAAATAGTATTCAGGCATCTCTGTCTACATTATGCAATTCGAACCTTCCTACAGTAATTAAATATTCAAGAACTGAACTTTTAAGTTTCCGATTAAATTCTGTCGTTACTTTTGATTTATTATTGAAGCTGAAAGTTGATGATATCTATTTTACCGGTCTACATAAAGTGATTCGCCTTCCATCAAGATCAAAACCAATCCCGGTGATTGAAACTACAAGACGATTAAGAAGCCATAATATTTGTAAACGCAGCAAACGGTTGGGTGAGCACAGAAATTTTCAAAACCTTGTTCCTGTTCATTGTGTTGCTACAATGCCACCTTCCAAGATCAAATTTGGGATCTGGAACGCTCAATCCATAAACAAGAAGTCTGGCACTGTGTGCGATATCGTGATCTCTGAGCGCCTTGATATTTTTGCGATCACTGAGACTTGGATTTCTGGAAACTCGCATGACAACAACACCATTGCCGAAATACTGAATACTTTAAAGGACTTTCAGTTTCTTGACATCCCAAGACCAAACAGGACTGGTGGCGGTGTGGGTGTTTTCTTACGGAGAGGTTTTAAAGTACAAAGAAAAGATCGTATTCAGTTTAGTTCAATGGAGTATCTTGACCTTGAGATCTGCCATAGTTCTTCTACGATGAGATTAGTGACAATTTACAGGCCAACCCGTTCGAAGAAAAACCGTGCTACGCCGGCCACCTTTCGCGAGGAATTTTCAACTCTCCTCGAAACGCTGACTCTCTTTCCTGGTTATCTGTTGCTGAATGGTGATTTGAACTTCCATATGGATGTTGAGACTGATGCTCCTGCTAACGCTTTCAAGGACCTACTAGAATCTGCGGGTCTCACGCAACATATAACCGGTCCTACTCACCGCAGCGGCCACACTTTGGATCTGATCATGGATTGTCAAGAGGATGCAAAATTGTCATCGTTTTCGACCCTGAGTGACGTGCCATCAGATCACCATGTTGTGCTGTGCTGCGTGGACTTTGCTAAGCCTGCTGCCTCGAAATCTCAATATAAACAACGCTGTTTGCGAGACATGGATATGGATGCTTTTAAAACTGACATCGCGAGGTCCCCGTTGTCTACTGATCACACTGATTGCGATCCTAACGAGTTGGCTGATCTTTACAACACAGAGCTGCGGAAGGCGCTTGACAAACACGCGCCCTTGGAGTCCCGCTTTATTACTCTCCGACCACATGCACCATGGTTTACATCTGAAATGCGCAATCTAAAGCGCGAGAAACGTCGTTGTGAGCGCCTCTATAGAGCATCAGGGCTTGAGGTACATAGACAGATTTATCGTGAACAATGTCGGCAGCACTGCAACAATTGATCAACTTAAGTCTCAATACTATAAGTGTAAAATTGACACTGCCGACCAAAGTCAACTTTTTCGCCTTGTTGATGGGATGTTTAGAGTTAAACCTGTCCCTCCTCTTCCCTCCCATACCTCTCTGCAAGAGCTTACTGAGAGGTTTGGCACGTTTTTTTGTTAACAAGATAGCTGACCTGAGACAGAAATTACCAACCAGAGATCCGCCTTCAGACACTACACCACCTTGCAGTAGCTCGTTTGCAGAATTCTGTGAGGTCTCATTGGAAGCTGTAAGGGAAGTCATTGAAAAGTCATCTTCCAAGTCCTGCCCCTTGGATCCAGTTCCAACTCGGACGCTGAAATCCTGTTTAAACGAACTATTGCCTGCTCTAACGTCCTTGATTAATTCATCATTAAAGACGGGCGTTTTTCCTAATTCTTTCAAGGAGGGACGGCTATTGCCTAAAATTAAGAAGGCCTCCCTTGATAAGGAAGAATTCCCTAATTTCCGACCTATCACAAATTTCCCCTTTGTGTCGAAAATCCTTGAGAGAATCGCGGCTAATCAATCCTGTCAATATCTAAGACTAAATAAACTGTACCCTAAATTTCAAGCTGCGTACCAGCAGTTTCATAGCACTGAGACTGCACTCCTTCGAGTCCACAATGATGTTCTTAGAGCTATCGACAGTAAGAAGGAAGTAATCCTGGTCCTGCTAGACCTCTCAGCTGCGTTCGACACGATTGATTATGATATCTTGATCAAGCGACTGCATACACAGTTTGGATTTAAGGATACCGTCTTACAGTGGTTCACTTCCTACTTACGAGGCCGTTCTCAGAGGGTTGCTATTGGTGATGCAGAGTCGGCGCCTCAACCGCTGTTCTCCGGTGTCCCGCAGGGGTCAGTCTTAGGTCCTCTGTTGTTTATCTTGTACCTAGCCCCCCTTGAGGATGTCATCAAACATCACGGCCTTGATTGTATGATGTACGCCGATGATTCACAGATTTACATTACCGTGAACCCAAACCAGAGACACTCGGCAATAACTAACCTCGAACAATGTATCTCCGATATCCAGTCTTTTTTTGTATCCAACAAACTTTGTTGCAATCCTTCCAAAACAGATATAGTACATTTTCATTCTAAGTTCTCAAATTTAACATCAGTTACTGCTATAACTATCGGGCATCACACTGTTTCCACTAGTAAAGAAGTGCGCAATCTTGGAGTTATTTTTGATAAGCATCTTACCATGTCTAGCCATATAAATAGTGTCTGCCGCTCTGGGTCACTGGCTCTTAGAAACATTGGAAGACTTAGAAAGTATCTTGATCGTTCCAGCACGGAGCGTTTAGTGCATGCCTTTATTACTTCTAAAGTAGACTATTGTAATAGCTTACTATATGGATTGCCCGCTAAAGACCTTGATAAATTTCAGAGACTTCAAAACTCTGCAGCTAGACTAGTTACTAGGATTAAGATCAGAGACCATATAACACCGGTACTGAAATCCCTTCACTGGCTTCCTGTTAAGCATAGAATAACGTTTAAGATCTTACTAACCGTCTATAAGATTGTTAGTAATCGCGCGCCTGCATATCTCTCTGACTTGCTGGAACCTTATGTTCCAAAGCGTTCTCTGCGCTCAGCGTCTCAGGGCCTATTAACTGTTCCCAGTCTGCCACCATTACCTATGGAGACAGGGCCTTTTCCGTCTTAGCTCCTAAGTTATGGAACTGCCTACCAGCTACCATTAGAAATGCTAGCTCTGTAATATCATTCAAATCTCAAGTCAAAACATATTTATTTAAGGAAGCTTTCTGCTGTTGACCTCTTCTTTTATCATATCTGTACTATTAGTAGTAGTAGGATTTTCTTTTAATCATTCTTCACATTTGTAATTTAGATTATTGACATACATGTATTTAGCTCTTTTTAAACTTTGTAAACGCATCGAGACGTATGTAAGATGCGTACTAAAAACTGTTATTATTATTATTATTATTTATTATAAAATATGATTACTTCCCTTGTTGCAGAAACAACTTCTCAACAGCCTCTTCACACCTTCTCTGTAGTTCGTGTTATAGGCTACGTAAACTATCGGGTTTAGGCAAGGTGACAGATTATATACACAGTCGACAATAGTCACTACGTTTGAATCAGGAGCTGCTGTCCAAAACTTTTCATTAGAAAGAAGAAATATTATGGGAGTATATCCAGCCACGAAAACCAGTGTGATTAACAACAACATTTTGGTAATTTTTATCTTCTTTGATATATCGTACGGTAGTCCAGTTGTTTGGCTACAAATATTCTTCATTAAATACCAATGATTATCTTACTGTAGCAAAATGCTATGACGACTACAGGAACAACGAGAGTCAAAAAGTATTAAAGAAAAACGTATACCAAGTAAGCAAACGCATGGGCTGATTTGACTTGCCGCCCAAACATAAACGCCAAATACAGCGCGATAAATATCAAAATCAACGCGCTTATCCAGATCACAAAGATAGCCTTCTTTGTTTGGCGTTTGGTTATAGTCGTTTGTGTATTTTCATCGGATGAACTAAAGCAATGCAGTGTTCAGTGGCCAATAGAGTCAATGACATTGCTGAAATATTAGTGAAGAAAACGCACATCGTCGTGACGATAAATTCATGTTTTCCATGAGAATAATTTAAGACATGCATGTGATGTTAAGGCAACATGCAATGATAGAAAAAGAGGTATTTACAAGCACGAATATTCAGTCAGATAGTGAATGCTGGACAAAAGCAAGTTGGTTGGATTTTGCATTGGGTTTTGTTTTTTTGAAATATTTACTTAGCAAATTCTATTTATTTAGACCAGGCTAGTTTAACTTGTTGTTTTACCAACTCGCCAAACTTGATATTTTCAAAATGAAGAAAGAAAATACAGTCAGAAATTCAGTTTATTTAAATTTAAACATCGTTTGAGCAATATCTACCTTAGTAAACCCAAAACAAATTGGGGGAACCAAAAACTTCTCTACCAAGCATCCAAAGAATATAATGCTTTGACATTCAATTTAAGATCGATAGAACAATTGGCTGCCTTTAAACATGAACTTCTCAAAATAGCATACCCATAATATTACTTTATAGTTTCCTTTTTTGTCTTTGTAATATACTATATAATCATTAACACATATACACTCTTACTTCATAATTTTACGATGTATTCTATATTATTTTTCTTTTATAATTTCTTTGTACTTGGTATTTTTGTTTCTCAGGAACCTTCTGAAAAACACTACTTGTGATGTAGGTTTTCCTGAATAAATATTATTATTATCATTCATTCATTCAATTTGTTTGAACAAGTAATGAATGAGAAAATTTATACACCACGTCCGATTGGATGTTCATAACAAAATTTGTAATTTTATACATATACAGTACAGTACATGTAGAGTTTCACGACCCCTATGTTTTACGACCTCCTGTTTTTTACGACAACTTTCTCCGGCACGGTCGATTTGTAGTTAAAATCTTATATGTACCTGCAATGAGTGACCACCTGCCTAACGCGCGCGACCAGCGACCACGTTTTAGTGTCCCAAACAAGATATTTACCTGTTATGAGAAATTATCGTTTTTGGTGAGTAAACAAACGCGAATGCGACCACATGCGAAAACATGCAGGAAACCAGAACTTAGTGTTCCACAATTGCCGTGTTACTGCATTTTAGTCTCGTTTTGCTTCTATTTTGAGCACTATTTGATGAATATATATATATATATATACTAGTGGTTACCCGTGAAAAATTCGCGGTCTTAAAAAATAACATGTTTTTAGGAAGGTCTCTTTGTAAGCGGCAAGATCAACATAGGATTGTTGAAGTGACTGGATCAGGCTCCTTGTGGCCATATAGAGTCAAGAGTCATGTACTCATGTGGGCCGTGTGGCACAGCTTCGGGTTTGATTCGGTTATTTTGTATATTCTTCCTTTCAAAATTAACATAAGAAACGTTATTACAACTCCTTCTCTCATGTTTCATGGTTACATTACTTTTCCACAGCTCTAGAAAAAGCGAAGGCGACGGTGGTAAACGGAACGGGTTTGTGGAGCGATGGACTGTAGTATGCTAAGCTACTGCAGTGAAGTGCGGTTGTGTACAGTAGACTGCATTACACTGCATTAACCTGCATTAGGCTGCACTACATTACATTAGGCTGCATTCGAAGGCATTAGGCTGCATAAGACTGTATTACACTGCATTACACTGCATTAGACTACATTAGACTACATTAGGCTGCATTACGCTGCATTACACTGCATTACACTGTATTAGACTGCTTAAAGGGCTCACGCAGCGAAACATAAGTTCGGGAGAGACTCTTATTTCCAAGAACTTTTGAAGTTATAAAGATTGATGTTTGGAGCTCTTGAAAATCTCAGTTCGTTCTTTAGATATTGAGATTTGCCTGAAATGCAAATAACATCACTTAGACGTCACACTGTATAATGACTTGTTGGAGAATCGTGAATATCAATTTGAGATTATTTAACGAAATCGCTTTTAACTGTGCATGTGCTTCTGTGTATCACAGGACACTATACATGAAAAGTTTCAAGTGATTTACTTGAATTATTGTAAGAATAGACATGATTTTCCAACAAGTCATTATGCCGTGTGACGTCTAAGTGATGTTATTTACATACAAAACAAATCTCAATATCTAAAGAACGAAGTGAGATACGGAAGAGCTGCAAGCGTGCATATTTATAACTTCAAAAGTTCTTTTAAATAAGCGAGTCACTCCCAAACTTATATTTCGCTGTATAAGCCCTTTAACCTGCATTAGACTGAATTAGATTGCATTAGACTTCATTAGACTGCATTGGACTCCATTAGACCCCATTAACCTGCATTAGACTGCATTAGACCGCATTACACTGCATTAACTTGCATTAACCTGCATTAGACTGCATTAGACCGCATTACACTGCATTAACCTGCATTAGACTGCACTATGATGCATTTGACTGTACTACACTGCATTAGACTGCATTACACTGCAATATATAGACTGCAGTAGACTGCATCACATTGCATTACACTGCATTACACCGCTGTAGACTGCAGACTGCGTTACACAGCATTAACCTGCATTAATCGAAATATGGTTTAGGTAGATATACTGCCGAAACAGAAAACGTAGCTAGGAGTCTTAAGCTCAACAAACGCCGTTTAAACTGCGTCCACAATGACTACGATCGTTTTAGCTAATTTTATACACCTAAATGAACGTCTAATCTCATTTGGACAGAAATATTTCTTAAAAATACGCATATTATTTCTTCTCAAAATATTTTGTTTTGGGTACAAGTAATGAAGAGGAAGCAAGAAAAGCTTACAATCTTGAATAATGTATCAGTATATTTTTCTCTAAATAGAGATGTTAACACTAGTTTCGTGCATGCGCAGGACGGACTGGAGGGCACCTTTAAGGTTTTCAAACAAAAGACGGTCTTATGAGGAAACTTTCCTATTAGGGAAATTAAACAGTTACTCAGATTCATTTTTCTTCTCAAAGGGATTTTTGCAATAGTCTTTAAAATGTTTATGGGGATCGAAAGAACAATGGTAGTTTAATATAGAATTTCGTAAAAGAGCTAGATTGTAAAGAGGTATTCTCAAAGGCATTTTCTATTCTTTTCCGTTTCTAAAGTATTTCATATTATGATAGGACTGCATGCAAAAGAACGGGCGTGTTGATTTTGTTGGACTGGCTTTGAATTATTTTCGGAGAGAAAACTAGCGCGTAGTCGCGTTAGTGATGGCGGATGTTGGTAGTGATGACAATATTTTCATAACGCAAAATGTGATTAGGGATAGTCGGTCGCTTCCAAGGTTCGACATTATTGATGAAATATTGTCAGGCGAACGGGAAGTACCAATTATAGAAGAAGGACATGGAGCAAAAGCAGCAAAATCATCAAGGGCTATTACTCTTGTGTCTAACATCAGGGCGTCTATAAGATAGGGCGGGGAAACGAGGCGTGTGTCCTGAAGTATGTGTCATTGAGGAGATTATTTACTCGCCCCAGTCCTCGCGCGTCTTTAGAAATGTCTGCCAAATAGTTTTTCCCTTTGCGACGTGTTTGTTCGCATGCAGCAAAAAAGGCTAAAAAATTAAGTAACAATATTTATACCAAAGATAGATCTATTAATGGAGTAACCGTCCTTGGATTTGCTAAGATCTGTTGCCAGGGCAAGAACGGAAGCCGCCATGATGAACGAAACGAAAGCTTGCTGGAAGAGAATTCACATTCCCTCTTTATATTTTGGTTTCTAAAAAACATAAAAGTGACCACAAGACGCTTAAAAATACTTTAAAATACTACCTTTCAAATACAAATGTACGTCAATTTTCAAAACATTCGAGACAGGAAAATTTCTCAACTGTAACCACATTTTTAGGCTGCAATCAACACGCTATTGCTAAAAAAGCTCAAAAATTACGCGATGAAATTTGACAGGAATAAAATTTAATGCCTTCCAGACATGTTTTTAAAAAAGCTAAGTTCTGTCTCGTTTTTGAGTTATGAAATAATTAAAATGTTTTACGCGTGGAGCAAAATTAGACAAGGAACTCATAAATGGCTTCGGCTTCAACATTGAAAATTTTAGTCGTTTTATATAAATAAGAATGCCTTCCACCATGTTATATAAACAGTAAAACGTATGAATAACAAAAAAACCAAAAACTTACACCCACAATCGAGTCAATAGTTGCAGCATTATAAGAGATTTAATCAACGTCCTTGAATTTCACATGGATTTTTTGTTTTGACCAAAATTTGCAGTTGGCCGCGCTCGCCCCATGCCTAAAGTGCATCACACATGTTTCAGTACGTTGGATTGGCGTTTCACCGCCCTATCTAGTTATAGACGCCCTGCTGACATCGAGCTGCAAAATAAGAAGGTGGACCGTAATCCTGCTGGGATGAAACTCAATACTGGTTGGGCAGTGCGAACTCGGGAAGATTGGGCTGAGATACGAAACGAACGCATAGAGAAAACCAAAACCAGTGACTTACACACTATTGTGCCGACAGACGTGTTGAAGTTATACAGAGCGACATTGACCTAGATTACTGAGGTGTGGTGGAGGTCAGAATGAAGAAAGGCAACGGTGAACCCGATCCTCCGAACACGTCCTCTCTATCAACTTTGTTGTGGAATTCAACGTCATAGTTAAGAGGAAATGATAGGTCGGGCGTAAATTGATTTGAAAACTGGATTTTCAAGGAATTCCGAGATTCACTTGATGTGGAGATGAAAAGGCTCACGAAACAAGGCTACGGAGCGGTGGTTAAACAAGCAGAAGCCTTTAGCGAAGAGCCAAGAGGAAAACAGTGAGTCTAGGACTACTTGGTGACCACTCCACACGTTCTCCTAAATACAATGGTATTCTTGATATGATATGGAAGAATTTCTCACTAAGAAGCGGTCATGAGCATCGAACACTGCGATTGCAACAGCTAACGATAGTTAGAGAGTCTGAAAAAGAGGCGAGAGAAACTTTTCTACAACTCATTCGGGGAGAAGAACAATCAGGGTGGCACGAAGGTTGCCATTTCAAAAGCATTTGAATGTGGGGGCGAGCGCTTTGAGGAGTCCGCGGCTGCAGTTTCAGTAAGAAGAGAGAAAGAGCAAGTAGATGGTAACCCGAGAGAGAAAGTTCGTCAAAATTCAGAGAGTTTCATATCTTCCAACAAAAGGAAGAATGCAGTTCAATAACTGTATATTCAATTTCAATAGGCCCTTTCACGGTTTCGGACGCCATTTTGTTTGGGGGGGCAAACAAACCCGGTTGCTAGTTAACTACGCATATATATTATTCCTAGTTAAATGTTGTATGATTCTACAGTTCCATGTGTTTAAACGCTGTTTTTTACCTGAAAATCTGAAAGATATCCATTCATAGCTGTCGAAGAATTTTCTCTAAGTTTAGAAAGGTACGTAGTAGTCTTTTGTTACGACAAAAACAAAGTTTAATGTGATTATTTACGCTTGATTAGCGAACCTTGAATCTCTTGAATTCTGATTATGTTGCCGCCGAGGTTGCCATATACTTCAAATTGAATGTAAAATTTCACAACTTTCATGTTTCAACAACAAATTTCATGTTTCTTTACAAAGAATGTCAAAGTAAAAACATCATCAGAATTCAAGAGATTCAAGGTTCGCTAATCAAGCGTAAATACTCACATTAAACTTTGTTTTTGTCGTATAACAAGACTACTACGTACCTTTCTAAACTTAGAGAAAATTCCTCGAAAGGTAGGAATGGATATCTTTCCGATTTTCAGGTGAAAAACTGTAGAACAAGACAACATTTAACAAGGAATAATATGCGTAGTTACCTAGCAACCGGGTTTGTTTGCCCCCCAAACAAAATGGCATCCGAAACCGTGAAAAGGCCTATTCACATATGAAATAAATATGTTTGTGTTAATGTTGTCCCCGAGCCCAGGCGTGGGCCCGGAGCCCGGTGAGGGTGCTAATCTCTACAAGCGTGGAGTCCACTTTACATACACGCGTGTTAAAATGCGAATCAATTTGAGCGATCTGAATATTTGTATATATGTGTGGACGGACCACGCGCGGTGAGGATTGTGGGGCACTGGAAACAATATAGTTCTTGACAAAAAAGTATTTGAACTAATATATATTCTTGACAAAAAGACTTGAGTTGAGGACGGAGTTTTAATTTTGGGATACGTACATCCCTTTAAAAAGAACAGAAACAAATCAACGTTTACGTATAAAATTTTGACTAAAGGAAACCCGTCAAACCGAAACTCGAAAGAAGGAAAAATAAATAGTCAAAATAGAAAACCAACGAAGATAAAGGCCGAAAAGTTTAAGCTACGGTAAAAATTTAGAGGAGTCGCTCTCAGTAATCACCGAACATTTATAGCCGAGCAAAACTGTTCGAGTTTCCCTGTTTACATCCTATCACTGTTAATTTTGTTTCATATTTTGTGTATCCTCGAAGTATTTTAAACGTATTATATCTGAGCTAAAACGGAAGAAATCTTGAAAATGAAAATTAATATAAATAATATATTGTCTAGAATTGTCTTTGAACGCTAGGACGTTGACATTGTCTCTTTTCTTGGCCACTGTTTATATATATTTTTGAATGAAAATTTGTCATTTGGTTCATCTCGTTTTTTGTTTTTTTTTTAAATATTGACTTGTCATGTTTTTTCGGTGTGTCAATACATGACTACAGATGAACCTTGCTAACTAATTTTCTGGGATGTTTTCTGATCTTTGTGTCATTATACAACAAAAAACAGAAATTAGGGGGGGGGGGGGGTTAGTGGGGTTAAAAAATGCATTTAAAGCGGGCGAAGGGTTGTTGCGTTCATGTATTTCTAGTATATAGACCTCACTGGTGCAAACTCTTTCACCACCATTTTGTGAAAATCATACTTCTGCGCCTGCAGTTTATATGAAGTATTTTCTAGTCGCGTGAATTAATCATTGCCGAGACCTTAAAGCGGGTTTTCCACTAGGCGAATTCCTTTTCGCGCGAATCTATTTTTCCCCCTTATTGTTAGAATTAAGTAGGTTTCAAATTAATTGGTTTAGTCCCAGACCAGAGGCCAGAGCTTATAACTACAAGAGAAAAAGTCGCTTTGCGCAAAAATATTAACGAGGTTGTAGTGGCTTGCTAATGAACAGAATACGCCATTTGAATGGCGTTGGGCGACTACAACTACCAGAATGCTTTGCCAGTATTCTAAGGTTTCGGCTGAAATGGATGACTCAAAGGGACCCGTCCAGTTCTTTCGTGGCTTTTCCAAAATATGTCGACAAATATGTTTTCCCAAAAAGATAGGGGGTAAACCAGATTTCTGATTGGGGGTAGGGTTTATGTTGTGGTTAGGATATTGAAAAGATTGCTACATTTTTTTTTAAATTTAATGTTTCCAATGTGCTAATACATAATACAATATATATGTACAATATTAGGATAAAAAAATGACAATAAGAGCATATTAAGGCCACTGGCAACAGAGCAAAGCCCCAATCAAGGCCAGTGACCCAAAATATAAGCAAGATTAATACGGCAAAGCTTGAGATAAAATTAAATCTTGAGACTCGCTGAAACTCGACGACAAATTTGGAAAAAACAAATTTGACGACATATTTTGGAATATTCGCGAGAGGACTGGACGGGTCCTTTTGAGTCATCCCAGTCATCCATTTTAGGCGAAGACCAATGAACTCTATATATACCTGGAAGGCTGACTCCAGTCAATAAGTGGACGAAAAAGTGAGGCGAAAAATGGCGGACATGGGGAAATTTTGGACGTCAGTTTTAGGCCCTACGCGGTCATCTTGAATGTCAGTCTTAGTCAGTGCTGTAAAAGTTACATAATTTTTGTAACTAGTTACAGTTACAGTTACATCGTTAGAAAAGTAACTAGTTACAGATGAAAGTTACAATGAAAAGAAAGTAACTTCAAATATTTTGTAACTAGTTACAAAGTTACATTCCTTTGTCCATGTTACTAGAATCAACAAAGAAATTAATGGTTTTTAGATGCCAGTACCATAATTATGTTTTTACAGCTAAATATAGTTATCACTAAGCAGAAATAGTCAAATTGTATATAATGTATCTTTATTATTATATCAAAACCATTTTTTATCAAGAAAGAATGACATCCTCAACTGAAAATCAGTAACTATAGTCACATTTTTAAACCAAATATTGTAACTAGTTACAGTTCTTTGAAAAAGTAACTAGTTATAGTTACTTCTTCAAAACGTAACTAGTTATAGTTACAGTTACTTCTTCAGAAAAAGTAACTAGTTTCAGTTACAGTTACTTTAAAATGTAACTAGTTACTGTAACTAGTTACTTGTAACGAAGTTACTCACAGCACGGTCTTAGTCTTTTTTGTCACGGCCCAACCACAGGCGGCCCAAACGTACACCCTCTTGCACGCGAGCAGTGTTTGAAATATATACCAAGACCCCTAAGAATGTTCTTAACTTGTTTCTGCTTAATTTCTATCTGTTGATGCTTGCGTCTTTCTGACTTGTAGAGGTTCAACTATTTTTCGACGAGTTCCAACTCACGGTCAATTATAACCTCTTTCTACTAAAAATAAGTCAGTATAAAGGCTGGCAACTTTCATATAGACAGGGACGCAGGAGCCACGGGAGCAGCGGGGACAGCTGCCCCCCTTACCTCACAGCGCGGGGGCAGCACGGGGGCAACCAATTGCCCTTTCACGTAAGAGGAATGTTTTCTACAGGAATTGCCATTTGTATTATTGTATTAAATGACTTTTGTATATATTAATACCTCAAATGTCTCACAAGCTAACTTATTACTGCAGACCATGGAGAAGCAGCAAACTAATTTTGCCTTAGGTTAGCTGTGTCCAACCTCGTTCTCAGGGTGGTTTTGAGATTTGGAGGGTTGGAAAAAGCCCTGGCATCGGCTAGTCACATCACCCAAAAATACTGGGTGTAATAAATTAGCAATTTAGTTTAGTATGCAAAATCATTCTGAGAGTAATGGTAGCCCCGTTGGGAGTAGTTCATTGTAATGGCGGTCCTATTCAGCCCCGTTGGCGGTCCCGTTGAAGCTTTTTTATCATAACTGGCACAAAACTATGCATAAATATGTTTCGCGAGGAATGTTTAAGAAAAGCAAGCAACCAATGAAAATGCCGAATCCAACAGCCGATGCCAGAACGTTTCCCCACCTTACCAATATCAAAAAGGCCCTGGACACAAGACACAGCTCAACCTCGTTCTGACGTTTTTCACTTGGCAGGTGTTTTCTGATTCATTATAAAGTTGCCATGTTTTCTAAAATGTAAGTAGGAATGTAGCATCAATCTGTACAATTCAGTCGTTGAATTTTCTTTCTCAATACATTGTCATTCATTATATTATACCGTTATGCTTTTTGGTTATTTTATGATATAGAGAAAAATTGACGAACATTATTTACCACATGCAAAAATGAATGCTGAGAAAAGGTGCCCTTTTTATATGGCTGCTCCCGCTGCCTTAAGTAGCTTCCGGCGCCCCTGCATATAGAGAATATTTCAGACGACCCTCATTTAAAGCTAAAGCTCCGTAAAATACACAAAAACCGCTCGATCTCGTGAAAATTCAGCCATCACTGCATTCGTCAAGAACTTGGCTAATTTCCGTTCATTGCTTTTTCGTCATCTTTGCAGCTCGACTGAAACGTTAATATACAAACCGGCTTTGGCTTCACAAAAGCTCTCGCCGTATGCATACTAGCTAACGTACGTTTCTCGAGTTGCGAAGATGAATGTTTGGGTCGAAAGAGCATTGAACTGGAAGCCAAGTTCTTGACAAATGTATACCGATGGCAATTTTGGCGAGATCGAGCGGTTTTTGTGGATTTTACGGAGCTCCAAATGAGGGCCGTCGCGAAATATTAGAGAGCTTAAGCAAGTGCAACGCGAACTTCAACGACAACGTCCTTAATACAATAGAATTTTCCTTACACA
Organism: Paragorgia papillata; assembly: GCA_035771165.1. NCBI lineage: Eukaryota > Metazoa > Cnidaria > Anthozoa > Scleralcyonacea > Coralliidae > Paragorgia > Paragorgia papillata. Next base: position 184,244 of record JAWNZC010000235.1, read on the forward strand.
ACAAAGAAGATGAATAATTTTTAGTCCCAAGAATAATCTTAACGCCGTTCCCGTTCTACAAAGCAAATTGACAACACTGCTTGCGTGCAAGAGGGTGTACGTTTTGGGCTGCCTGTGGTTCGGTCGCGAGAATAAAATCCAAGATGACCACGTAGGGGCCTAGAACTGACGTCGAAAAATTCTCCATTGCCGCACTTTTTTATTGGCAGTCAGCCTTCCAGGTGTATATATAGAATTCACTGGCGAAGACCTAGAGTACTACATTCTGGAAATATGAAAAGTTCATCGTGCAAATATCGCTTATTGTAATTCTTTCAGTCTGTGGCTTGGGCAGAGTGTTTGTGGTACTTGAAGTATTAACCTAAGGCATCGCGGGCTCTGAGACTGGATTAGAATCAGATTGCAGGAACTACTCTGACTATCGAAGTTTTGTTCAAACTCAGGTAGGAATCCTGTCAAGGAAGTTAATAAAGTGAAGAAATCGATGTCTAACATTACTGGAAAATATGACAAAGCTAAGGGAAATCTTATTACGAATGAAAAGTCCAATAGCTGTTCTGTCTGCAACAAGACGTTTGGTTATTTATCAAGTTTAAGACGTCATATGTTATAAACACATTCCGAAGAGAAACCATTTACATGTAAGTGTGATATCTGTGACATGAAATTTTCTGACTCAAGTAACTTACGAGTTCATAAAAGAACACATACTGGAGAGGAACCATTCAAATGTAATATCTGTGACAAGACATTTTCCCAATCAAGTCACTTACTAGTTCATGGAAGAACACATACTGGAGAGAAACCATTCAAATGTGATGTCTGTGAGAAGACGTTTTCTCAGTCAAGTAACTTACTAGCTCATCATAAAAGAACACATACTGGAAAGAAGCCATTCAAGTGTGATACATGTGACAAGACATTTAGCCAATCAAGTCACTTAATGTCACACCAAAGAACTCGTACAAAAGAAAACACCTTCAAATGTGGTTTCTGCAATGGAACATTTGGTAGTGAAATACTTGATAGACATTTGTTAATCCATGAACTGGAAGCCATCGAACCAACTGGGATGGAATACATATGTTTACAATGTGATGCCAGATTTGACTTAGCCCGTGATTTGGTAAGTCATGTGAACAAAGGTCATTAAAGAGCTAGTGTACTCACTGTACTGTACTCACTGTAAGGATAAAGTCACCCAAACTATTGAAATTATAGCATCCCTGGCAACTTTAATAGTTTGGGTGTAACTTTATCTGGTCCACATGCTTTATCAGTCTTAAATTTCTTGAGGTTCTATGAAGTAGCATCATTTGATTGACAATGCAATGTGCATCACTATACATATAACACCAAGAGTGTATAAGCAGGGCATGAGATTGGAAATTTTTAGCAGTATCCAGTACAATAGTGGCACTTAAAATCTGGTATCCCTCCTTGAAAATTAGTATCCCACATTTGGATAGTAGATATTGCAAATTTGCAATAAGCAGTATCCAAACAAGGTTAACTTTTATTTAACACAACAATAGACTGGAAAGTTTGTACCACACAACAGAGATCACTGTTGCGCATTTTCTGGCTGACAATTGCCTGCATATAAGAAATATACAAATCTCCATTGCGCATTTTACGAACTTTCCAGTCTGGCTGACAACATTATTCATACTACACTACATTGTAGTGTATGCCTAGCTGTACAATAACACATTGATCAGAGTGTTAATACTTTAGTTTATTTACGTCTTGAACATAATTGTAAAGTGTCCATGGCATTGTCAAAATCCATCAAATTTAGGACTATGTAGTGTGACTGTAAAAACAATGAATAACATGAGATCGAAAAAAATACACAGAATATTGTAATGTTGTTCCCAGAGCCTGTGATAATTTTGTCCAGCAATGGCTCCTTGTTGCCGATACTACTTCATGTATGCCTATCATTTAATACTGGCGTGCACTGGGAATGAGATTACAGTTTGTCAAATTTTCCACCAACATTTGCAGACAAGAAGCGAAGAACAAGAACAATCAATTGGGATAGCTCCTCAACAATTGTTCACTATCCCAATTTTCATGGTATCCCCAGGGGATACTGAGCTTATGATGCCAGTATCCAAACTTAAAATCTGGTATCCTCGGGATACTGCAAATCTCTGATGCCCTGATAAGCGTGTAATAAGGAAATTGTAATTATAGACTATAGTTGTAAGATATTTAATAGAATAGGATATTATAATATAACAATAGAGTTGGTGTTTGCAGGGATAAATATGTTTTTGGCCCAATTGAGGCTCATTTTAGCCTGAGCTGAGGTGGGGGTTAAAATTTGCCAAAAACATATGACCAAGAACATCAACTGTAGTACTACTATAATAATTTTATTGGCTATTTAGAAAAAATCAAAGTCAGTATACGGTAAACAGTATCTTGAACAGTACCACTTCCACATCAGTGTGTATTTCATTGCCACAAGTATATACATAACTCATAACTTGGCAGAGAAATGCAACATTTGTCATCAAAACAATCATGGATTTATGAAATAAAAATAATTAACATCATGCGATGTGTATGTGTTGTTGTTCCAGGTCCCTTGGGGTTCTACTTGGGGTATCAAATCCACTAGCCCCTTGGCTAAGTTAATGAGCGTAGTGGTTCAGAGCTCATTCGTGTACTGACTGCCGTATGTGACACTTCGCTACCAAGAGGCTGCTTGTCTATATGTTGTTTCTCGAATTTCTCGGGTTCTGTCTAAGACTACGTCAGCTATTTACCCGTCCACAGACAGCCTTGTTGGCAGATAAGTGGGAAACGCTGCCATGAAACCGTAGGGTTTCCTTGCCCTTTGCTGGTCGTGCTTCGTCGCTTGATATGCTGCCTTAGACTTTGGCTCAACTGGCTCTTCACTTCGACCGGTTTATGCCGGTTGTATGGTTTGTACACTGTAGCTTAGCTTTCAGACGTTTGTTAGCTGTGGCTCTTTGCCACGTTTGTGCTTAAATTATCAGTTTTTTGTCGCGTCTAATCGATTTGCTGCAATTTTTATACTGCTGTTTTGCCGCTTGCTTGCTTGTCTTCATTTCCGTGGCTTGTTCAGTTCTTCGTTCTCTCCACAGTTATTACCGGAGAATTTTATTGTTCACAGACCGCTACTTGGTCCGTGGTGTTGTTTGCAGTTTCCCAACAGCTTGTTCGTTGCATTTGAGCTGTAGCCTTATCGAAGGAGATTGTTTATTCTGGCTCTCGGCGCAGTTCAATCAGCTTGTGTTTATGTGCTAAGCGTTTGTATGTTTCACCGGCTCGTAGCATATGCTAGCTGTTCAGATCTCAGTACTGTTCCGCTCTGGCGTACAAGTTCGAAAGGCCAAACGTTTTGTCAAGTCGTTGGACGCCCTAATTTGGGATAAATTACCAGGTGAGTCGAGTCGTTCGATTTTATCTAAATATTGCCTGGCCTGTTCTATTCTGCCGTCCGCACTGGGGCTAGTGATTCTTCGCTGGCAATTTGCTGTACTATTATTTGGTAAATCCTTTGTAAGGCTTCCTTAGCGTTATATTTTACTCTGCATGCTCTATTAAGTTGTCTTTTCGATACCGTGTCTAACTTGTCTAGTATATGTTCTTATTAGTTAATACAGTTGGCTTACATGAGGCCCTATTTCTGTGCGGCCTTTTGTGCGGTTTACTGCTTTAGCTCACAGCAACAAAGAAATTTTGGGTCGGTGATGTTATGTGCAAAATTTGTTTTGCTAATTATCTGTTATGTTTTGTTTTGTTTTATGGGCTTGACATCGTCCGACTGCAAATCCCACTGGAATATCTGTCCTTTGTTCCTAAATAATGCAGCCAAGTGGCCACCTTATGGGTGTGACAGGGATCATAACCACGTTATACCAGACGCCCAAGTGCAGTTGTTTTTTCTTCGACGTTGCTTATTTCACTCGTTGCTTATTTCATTGTTAATCTCCTCAACACCGCGGTCTTTTTAATTTTGTGTTACATTTTATATTAAACTCTGTATTGTTTGCTCTTCACACATTAGAGCAGCTCTGGTTCTGGCTCGCTTTGCTGCTCCACTTGATGTTGTAGGCTGCCAGATTGCCAGCCTACTTTAGTGGTTCCGTTGCTAGCGCTTTCTGCAAGAAGGGCCGTTCAGGCGCCTTTTGTCTATTTGCCGTGGGGAATGCTTGCTTGTGGCTTCGGCCTGGTGTGCTAGGATTGTGCTATTGTGTCTATTACAGGTATGCGCTTTGTTGTCTATTACCTGCTTTCGTAGGCTAAGCGTCCTGGGTCTGGGTGTCATGCTGGGAAGTTGCTAATACTCCCCTCCTGTTCTGGGCCAATCCGCATTATGAGCCCACATGTGTTGTAGGCCTTCCCTCACTCTTGGGCTGCGAGTTGCGATGTTGGGCCATGCTAGCCCCTTTCCCACAGTGGGAATTACACACTGGGCTCACCCGTTTCGTCTTTCAGCCTGCTAACTGTTGCATGGCTCCTACAGGGTATGGAATTATGCGGGTCTTACTTGTTTTCGTCTATGTGCTGTACTGCTGCGGGGTTTACTACCAGCCTTTCTTCATGGCCAGATCAAAGATCATACACGGTTATGTCGTGTGGGTTAATTGGCTGCCACACCGGATGTGTTTCTGGTGCTGCCATTGCTCCCCCTGTCTCTTGTTGCCAAGTCTTGCGCCTCGCCAGTCTCAGTCCCTGCTTGCCACCGCTCCCGGTCGTTTCAGATAGTTTGTTTGCTGCTCCACCGGATGTGTCTTAGGTTATCCAGCTGCACTTGCTGTTTTAGGTGGGTTCACTTTCCCCACCACCACTGGGTCAGCCCTGGGTCCATTGCTGCAGTGTTTGTTTTTCTGAAGTCACACTTGCTGCTGTGCGTACCTTAGGTTACCACCACAGTGGTCTTTGACATTGGTTGTGGTACTACTACCACACCACACCTGTCCTTACAATAGTTGCTCCGCTCACTTGTCTTCGGTTACGGTAGTTCTGCATGTGCCGAACCTGTGGTTCCTAGAGCTGCTGCGCGAGACATGTCTTAGGTTACCTCAGGGCGCTATAAAACACGGGCGGGGAAACGCGCATATAATTTGGCGAGCTATGTGTGATGCATCAAAGGACTGGCACGAGCGCGCTTGGGCTCTGAAAATCAACAAAAACACAATTTGAATGGCGACCAAAAAGATAAAGAGTACCCAAGATAAATTCCTCTTTTTGAAAAGGAAGAAAACTTATTACTGCCATTAGAAACACAAATAAAAAACAAGTAACTCCTTCAGATTAAATTTGTTTTAATTATATATTGTCAAGGATTTATTTTAGATTAATAAAAGCACAATTGTTTACCGGGAGAGTTGAAAAAATTCCTAAAAATTTACAATTTTTGAAGCGCACGCCGTTAAAATCATGTTTTCAATGCGAATCGGTTGACAAAAGTGAATTTGAATACACCAACGTAAAGACAATTAAATAGGCTTTCAAACTGACATAGTCACCGAACGTGCTTTTTTGTGCTTTTTTCGTAAAATTGACATTTCGCTAACCCATTTTTGAAAATTTTATTTTCCATTCTCGCCACTGACTATAGCTTTATAAACTGAAAAACTGCTAACACTTTCAAGTTTAAAACCCCTTGCTTCTTTTAAAGAGCAATCACATGAATATATACACAGTACTAAAACCCTGTTGCCAATAGTGTTAAACATACGAGGAGAACTTTTAAAACAAATTTCAACCAAATGATGTAAATAAAAATGCCAAAGTTTACTACAAGTCTGCATCACTATGTCTGCATGCGACTCAAGCTAGTTTACGACGGTAAAAACAAGATTATAGTATTCTTTGTTTGCCAAATTTTATGTCCACAGAAATACTATAGACGTTAACAACAGACTTGCTCAAATTTTAGCGGAAAGCATTTAAAAGAAACAATAAAAATCGAGAACGTTTTCGGCTTTGTGTTTATATCCAGAGCAAACAATCTTATGCAGTTCAGCACATTTTGTTTAGATAATATCATAACACTTAAAGAAAAAAACATGAAACTAAAAAACACTCTTACGTCCATGTATGCAGATTAACATTATATATGTGTACGAGAAACTGGTAACTACAATTATTGCATTTTGCAGTCAAAATTCGATCATACTAAGCTTATATCTGAAAATTTATATATTACAGTTGTCGAATGCCGAAGACAGTACTCTAGTCAAATCCGTACAGCACAAGCGACCAACAACGTACGATAATATAGTTATAGATATTTTACATACAAAAAGAGTACTGAAGTGTCTCTTACCATCTACTTCTGTCTCCGTTTTAAACACATCTGATCAGTCAAGTCCATTATTTACAGATTACAGTAATAAGATACAGTTGGTAATCACGGCCGCTTGAAGTTTGACTATTTTTTTTGTAGCTCCTAAAGTTTGAGATTCATTCAAGACTATAACTAGTATGTATAGGTATATATAGTTCATCAAAATAACATTTATAGAGCAAATAAAGCAAGATTACGACTTAAAAAACGCTGGAAACGACACATATACTTGGTAGCATAGAGGTTTGACTTTCACAGACCACAGGTACAGTCTTCGGCTTCATCTTGAGTCTTGAGGTATCTGAATCAGCCATATAAACATGCAATTATAGTGAATCTTTTTTTTTTCATCATTACGGTAATTTTTAATGCGGAGGTTTCTTAGCATCTTCTTTCAGCCGTCTCAGTTTTCTTCGCTCATGGTTTCTTCTACTTTCGAAAATGAAATTAAATCGAAGCTCGAAGTGATATATGCGGGGGGTACGCGCATCACACATAGATCAGGGCTCCCATTGCCGTTTCCCCGCCCGTGTTTTATAGCGCCCTGGTTACCTTCATTGCGGCGCGCACCGTGTTTTAGCTTAAGAGTTACTTCCACATTTTGCTAGCTGTGGCTCTGGATGTGTTACATTTGTGGTCGTGCTGTTGTGTCCACCTGCCGCTGTGTATGATGGGTCTATACGTTTGTCATGCTGATGCGCTTAGGGGGTCTATAGCTCTGCATCTGCTGTTTGCCGCTGGTCGTCTCTTAGGTTGCACTCTACTGCTGAGGCACGTACCGGGTGTAGGTTTAGTTACCTGTGGGGGTGGCTTATAGGTACGATTGCTCGTGCTTGCATGCTTTGCCATTCCTGCTGCTTGTATTTGTTCTAAGTGTTCAACGAGCTCTTGGCACGTGCCACGTCTTGTTGCCCCCCCCCCCCCTCTCTTTCTTCCTGCTGCGTCTCATGTGTAGTTGCTCATATATTTGTCGCGGTGCCGGATGTATCTGACCCATGCTGTAGCGTGCTTCCCGGACTCACTTGGTCCAACAGTGTTTCTCGTCGTTACTTTCGCAGTTCTCCTAGCTCCAGGCTCTCTCAACGCGGCGCTGTGAAATGAGAGCCTGCAACAATCCTAGGGGTAAATCGATAACGCCTACTTAATTAATATGCAAATGTCGCGAATCAAACCAATCACATTCTTCCGGAAGTCTGTGTAAAAATCCTCATTCAAAGCACAATCCGAAGATGTAAATTTCACACTATCAACCATGCAACTATACTCGTTACTGAAAACTCAAAAAATCTGTTTATAAGAAAGCCAGAAGCAATGTAACGCATCTAACGATTATCGGGTATGTAGTTTGGAGTTTAAAATATTCAACGTTAGACTAAAAACATGTAGCGAAACAGTTCAGCGATGCGTGCTAACGTCTCAGTTTGAATCAAATTGAATGTACTAAGATTGGATCATGACAACCTCAGATCTTAGTTTTATAAGTTTGCTATCTCTAATTTGTGGAAGACGAACATAACTTTGATTTTGCAAGAAACATTGATAAATCGTTATTCGAGATTAGGTATTTGTGATTCACTGCACGGCATTCACTGATCCAGGTGATGGCGACAGAATATCGTCAAGATAGCGCTTCTCGTGTAAATGTGCAAGTTGCAAGAGGTCAAAACGAAGACTTTCACGAACTGCTGTATACGAACGAACATGAAATGAGTTACGCTCCTTCGTAGCTATATAGGGAAGGTGCGAAAACCTAACTTAAATGAACATAGACACTTTCAGACGCTTTCAAAGATAGCCGACATATAGAACCAGGCGCGTATCATTATCGTCTAAACGGCGACATATTAATAGTTAAGAAATTCAAGTGTTTTATCAAATTTAGCAAGACTTTCCTTCTGGCCGTTGAGTTAAAAAACTGGGTCATTTTGAACTGAATAACTGCTAGCCTCGAGCCAGTCGGCTTCGATAATATAAAATAATACCAGACGCACTGGCGCACAAATTGGATAATATCAATTAAGTTCCAGACAATAGCACAGACATTTAATTAATGGCAGAAAGAAACTTCGTTTGAAAAAGGGCTTACCTCATTTAGCAATAATCTTTATTACACGAATTAAGTGAATGTGTAATCTCCTCTTATTAATATGTTTTGACGTTTTGAACGGCACATTATTATTGAATCAAGGCGACAGACGGGGCTCGATTTGTGATGAAGGTGATGACACTTGCTTCTGTATTATAAAGCCAGACACTGAGAGACAGAGAGATTCATGGAGTTTCAATCCGGATCTACTTTGCTATTTCTTTTCTTTTGTTCCACAGCGATATGTTTTAAAAATATTAAGAGCTACGGCGTCTTTAATAGCCGTCTTGTTGAAATATGTCTCCACTCCATGCATTGTTGAAGTCCGTAAACAATAACTTTAAAAATAATTTATTCTGGATTAATTTTGTTCGACCAATAGAAACTCGCGGCCGCCAAATTCGACCAATAGAAATACGCGGCCTCCGACGGCCGCGAGTGATGAAAAAAACCCATGCTTTGTTGCAGGCCCACATTTCACAGCAACAGGAGGGCCTGCCCGCAGGCTACAGTTCTCCATGTGTTGCAGTTTCACCACGAGGTTATTCAACCTCGTTCCCAGGGCCTTTTTGAAATTGGCGGGGCGGGAAAAGGCCCTGGCATCAGCTGGTGGATTCTGTGTTTTCATTGGTTGATCGGTTTTCTTAAATATTCCTCGCAAACACAATTAATGCAAAGTTTCAATGCGTTTGGCATCACTCGTAATCGACAATAGCTCATAATCCGTCCCTGATGCACGTTTAATACCTTGATCTGTTCTTATAGTGGCGGATGACGTGGAAAACTATTGAACCGACTTTTGAAGAGAATAATTTGTGCTCGGAGTTCAATCTGCCGTCTTTGTGGCGGTTAATACAAAAGCTGTCATATGGCTCGGATATTCAGTAAAAGCTAGCGGCATAATTGACGAGGATTTATGTGCAAATGTGCAGAATATAATACTTGTGGAATTAAGATCACCAAGGATCCGAGTTCAAAGTTGATAAGCGAGCGAGGTATTTGTTTTCAAGATGAGCGAATTTAGGCAAAAGGGCCAAAATATGCAAATTATGATAAACGTTGTGTAGCCACAGACCAAAAGTGTTATAAGAGCAGTACAAAACCATTTAATTTTAAGAGCACTTATGTACGAGTTTGGCATTTTATGTACATGTTCAGTCAGTTCAGATAAAAATAGTTGTGATGATTTTTTTATTCCATCAACGCGAGTATCACATTTCGAATTTTGACGTTGCTTCAAAATGAACAAAGAGTGGTCTTTGAAGCGCCGTTAGTTAAAATGTAGTCCTCGATGACTGATATTTATAGTGGTTAATAATGTTTTTAAATAAATTTAAGAGTATAATCTCTCAGTTTACTACATATATTTTAGTCACACATCTAATATTAAAAGCGGAGAATGTAAAAGGCGGAATGGCTCTGCGGAATGGCATGCGGAATGGCATGCGGAATGGCATGCGGAATGGATTGCGGAATGGATTGCGGAATGACTTGCGGAATGAAAAATAATAAAAAAATAATAAAAAATACCGCGTTATGTGATAACGCGGGCTCAATAAGAAGCGCGCGATTTTCTCCCGCGATTTTCAGCATTACCACCGCGTTGTGTGATATCGCAGGCCGTTAGTTCTGGATTCTGGATGGCTGTTAAAATCGACAGATTCAGATTGCAGGAAAATTCATGCTGGATATTTCGTATAGTTTTGTTCAGTCTCAGGTAGGAATCCTGTCAAGGAAGTAATAACAGTTAATAAAGTGAAGATATCGACGTCTACCATGACTGGAAAATCTGACAAAGCTAAGGGAAATCCTATTAGGAATGAAAAGTCCTATAGCTGTTCTGTCTGCAACAAGACATTTGGTTATTTATCAAGTTTAAGACGTCATATGTTAACACATTCCGAAGAGAAAACATTTAAGTGTGATATCTGTGACATGAAATTTTCTGACTCAAGTAACTTACGAGTTCATAAAAGAACACATACTGGAGAGGAACCATTCAAATGTGATGTCTGTGAGAAGACATTTTCTCACTCAGGTAACTTACTAGTTCATAAAAGAACACATACTGGAGAGAAACCATTCAAATGTGATATCTGTGACAAGACATTTTCCCAATCAAGTAACTTACTAGTTCATAAAAGAACACATACTGGAGAGAAACCATTTAAATGTGATGTCTGTGAGAATACATTTTCGGACTCAAGTGGCTTACTTGTTCATAAAAGAACACATACTGGAGAGAAACCATTTAAATGTGATGTCTGTGAGAGTACATTTTCGGACTCAAGTAACTTACTTGTTCATAAAAGAACACATACTGGAGAGAAACCATTCAAATGTGATATCTGTAACAAGACATTTTCCCAATCAAGTCACTTACTAGTTCATAAAAGAACACATACTGGAGAGAAACCATTCAAATGTGATGTCTGTGAGAAGACATTTTCTGACTCAAGTCACTTACTAGTTCATAAAAGAACACATACTGGAGAGAAACCATGCAAATGTGATATCTGTGACAAGACATTTTCTAGGTCAAGCAACTTACTAGTTCATAAAAGAATACATACTGGAGAGAAACCATTCAAATGTGATATCTGTGAGAAGACATTTTCTAGGTCACATCACTTGGTAGGTCATAAAAGAACACATACCAAGGAGAAACCATTCAAGTGTGATATATGTAACAGGACATTTTTTCATTCAGATAACTTAGTATATCATAAAAGAACACATACTGGAGAGAAACCATTCAAATGTGATATCTGTAACAAGACATTTTCCCAATCAAGTCACTTACTAGTTCATAAAAGAACACATACTGGAGAGAAACCATTCAAATGTGATGTCTGTGAGAAGACATTTTCTGACTCAAGTCACTTACTAGTTCATAAAAGAACACATACTGGAGAGAAACCATGCAAATGTGATATCTGTGACAAGACATTTTCTAGGTCAAGTCACTTACTAGTTCATAAAAGAATACATACTGGAGAGAAACCATTCAAATGTGATATCTGTGAGAAGACATTTTCTAGGTCACATCACTTGGTAGGTCATAAAAGAACACATACCAAGGAGAAACCATTCAAGTGTGATATATGTAACAGGACATTTTTTCATTCAGATAACTTAGTATATCATAAAAGAACACATACTGGAGAGAAGCCTTTTAAATGTGATGTTTGTGACAAGACATTTAGACAATCAAGTGACTTACTATCACACCAAAAAACTCATACAAAAGAAAACACCTTCAAATGTGGTTTCTGCAATGGGACATTTGGTAGTGAAATATTTGATAGACATTTGTTAAACCATGAACTGGAAGCCACAGAACCAACTGGGATGGAGTACATATGTTTACAATGTGATGCCAGATTTGACTTAGCCCGTGGTTTGGTAAGTCACATGAACAAAGGTCATTAAAGAGCTAGTGAACTGTATACATCACTGCAAGGATAAAGTCACATGCAAACTATTAAAATTAAAGTGTGCCCTGCATATTTTAATACTGTACTTTGGGTGAAACTTTATCTGGTCATAGTCAATCGAGATATGGTCTGGAAACTCAGCTAAAGTCTTTGGTCTATCTTTCACAAGTTCACCTTTATGCATTTTTGTGCACAGTCACTGAACACATTGTACATTGTATTTTAGTATAATGAATGAATTGTCCAATAGCACCGTTTCAGTACAATCCCTCAACCATGCTATTTAAATATTAATAAACCTAAAACAAAGGATGTGCACAGTGTAAGATACGGTTCAACATAAAATCCCAGCTCATTACAGCCACTTTGAAGTTTGCCGAGTTTCCAGACCATATCTTGACTGACTATGATCTGGTCCACATGCTTTATCAACCTTAAGCTTTTTCAGGTTCTATGAAATAGCATCATTTGATTGACAATGCAATGTGCATCTCTATACATACACCACCCACAGTGTATAAGGTTTTAATAAGGAAATTGTGATTATAGACTATAGTTTTAAGATATTTAGTAGAATAGGATATTATATTATAACAATAGAGTTGATGTTTGTGGGCATAAATGTTTTTGGCCTGACTCAGGCTTATTTTAGCCCAAGCCAAAGGTGAGGGTTAAAATTCACTATGAGAAGAGCCAAAAACACATTTATGTCCAAGAACATCAATTGTGTTACTACTATAATAATTTTATTGGGCATTTAGAAAAAAATCAAAGACAGTGCTGTATACGGTAAATAGTATCTTGGTATTTCATTGCAACAAATATTTGCATAACTCATAACCTACATGTAACTGGCAGAAAAATACAACATTTGTCTTCCAAACAAACTTTGCTCCAAAGTATTGACAAGAAAAGTATACCATCCCATAATTAACAAACAATAATGATTCAGAGCTGTTAAAACTGATAGGCTCAAATCAACTGACTAAAATATGTTTTATTCCATTGAATTTTTCATTTTGGCCTGCAAAGTACACCACAATGCCCAATAATTATAATAAAATGTAGTATATTTTAGTTAGGTACTTAGTTTTTAGTTATACATGTAAATACACCACCACATCAGCTATGCTTGTCATGTATAAATAAATACTATAATTATTATAATTACTATTATTATTATTATTATTATTATTATTATTATTATTATTATTATTATTATTATTATTATTATATTATTATTATTTAGTATTTTTACTAGACTGAAAGTCAGCCGCCGATCTCATCTCGTTCTCACTCGTTGAGAGTAGCGTCTGAATTCAATAGGCGATAATGCCGTCCAGTGACGTCACGTACTACCCAGAAACCTGGTAGTGAAATCTGATTGGTTGACATGTTTCTAATTTGGGATAATTATAGAATAATAAACAATCTGAATTCCTTCCATCTTGTCAAATATACGGCGGCTGGTTTTCAGACTACAGAATACTCTCAACTTGATAGATATTTAATGCAGGGCTGTGATATTTTGGTCCCTGGTGCCTTTGGACTTTCATGTTGACGGCTTTTGAATGGTTCCGAGAGGAGAAGCGGTGAGTATATCAAGCGGCATTGCATATTAATTGAGCGCGGCATCTTGTCGGTTGTGGAACAAGATGGCTAGTAATTTTAGAACTACTTATTGTTAAAATATATTGTGTACGTATGTTATCAGATGTTGAATAAGCTTTCATTCGATGTATAGTCAAGTTTCTCCATTATGTGAAACTTGTTAAAACGTCAAAAATGTGCGAACCGTTCTTCGAAATAATATTGTACAAATAGACAGAAAATTGACTTCTCACAAGTGTTAATACAGAATTTTAGATTTTTAAAAAATACTTAACGCGCAACATCGAGATATATATCAAACAGAAGCTATTGAAAAATGCTATTTTGGGTAGAAATTTCTAGTTTCTAGCTAAATGGAAAATATTTTTTAAATGGGGAATCGTCTTCATTTGATTCATTGCGTGAATGTATATGAAATCAGTACTTCGAATGCATCATGATCTTAGCATTATGAAGCTTTTGAAACATTTGCGGCTTTCTAGCCAAAACAGAAAAATTTCAGTAACTTCACATTTGAATTCATAGCTTTTATTTAACCCTTTCAATCCATCGGCCTCCCGGGCAGGAACGCGTAAAATCGCCTGGTGCAGCCCAGAGTATAAAAAAAAAGCCTCAGCGGTCAGAGTAGGTTTTGCCATTTTGGTATAACCGTAACTCTTTAACCTTAGTGGCCCCTAACGACTAGAATGGTTTGCCGTTACAGTGTAATAATATAGCCAGAGTGAAATACTAGAATACAGAATAGAGTGGATTGTAGCGTTCAGAAGGTTTACACTAATAATTCGAAGTCAACAATACATTCACGCAATGAATCAAATGACAGACGTTTCCCCATTTTAAAAATATTTTCCGTTTAGCTAAAAACTAGAAATTTCTACCCCAAATAGCATTTTTCAATAGCTTCTGTTTGATATATATATCTCGCGATGTTGCGCGTTAAATATTTAAAAAAAAATCGAAAATTCTGTATTAACACTTGTGAGAAGTCAATTTCCTGTCTGTTTGTGATATTATTTCAAACAACGGTTCGCACATTTTTGACATTTTAACAAGTTTCACATAACGGGGAAACTTGAACTATGCATGGATTGAAAGCTTATTCAACATCTAATAACATACGTACACAATATATTTTATACAATGAGTAGTTCTGAAATTACTAGCCATCTTGTACCACAACTGACAAGATGCCGCGCGCAATATGCCATGCCACTTGATATACTCACCGCTTTTCGAAACCATTCAAAAGTCGTGAACATGAAATTAAAGTCCATAGGCATCGGAGTCCAAAATATCACAGCCCTACATTAAATAGCTAACAAGTTGAGAGTATCCTGCAGTCTGAAAACCAGCCACCGTATATTTGACAAGATGGAAGGAACTCAGATTGTTTATTATATTCTATAATTCTATAATTATCCCAAATTAGAAACATGTCAACCAATCAGATTTCACTACCAGGTTTCTTGGTAGTGACGTCACTGGACGGCATTATCGCCCATTGAATTCAGACGCTACTCTCAGCGAGTGAGAACGAGATGAGATCGGCGGCTGGCTTTCAGTCTATATTTTTACTGGCTAGTTTGGTACGTGTAACAGTACTGCAAGTAAATTCAAAAAATATTTTGAAATATTTTGAAATATTTACTTAGCAAATTTTTAACTTAGCAAATTCTATTTATTTAGACCAGGCTAATTTAACTTGTTGTTTTACCAACTCGCCAAACTTGATATTTTCAAAATGAAAAAGAAAATACAGTCAGAAATTCAGTTTATTTAAATTTAAACATTGTTTGAGCAATTATCTACCTTAGTAAACCCAAAACAAATTGGGGGAAGCAAAAACTTCTCTACCAAGCATCCAAAGAATATAATGCTTTGACATTCAATTTAAGATCGATAGAACAATTGGCTGCCTTTAAACATGAACTTCTCAAAATACCATACCCATAATATTACTTTATAGTTTACTTTATTTGTCTTTGTAATATACTATATAATCATTAACACATGTATCACTCTTACTTCATAATTTTACGATGTATTCTATATTATTTTTCTTTTATAATTTCATACTTTGTATTTTTGTTTCTCAGGAACCTTCTGAAAAACACTACTTGTGATGTAGGTTTTCCTGAATAAATATTATCATTCATTCATTCATTCAATTTGTTTGAACAAGTGATGAATGAGAAAATTTATACACTACGTCTGATTGGATGTTCATAACAAAATTTGTAATTTTATACACATACAGTACAGTATATGTAGAACCTGAGTTTTACGACCCCTATGTTTTACGACCTCCTGTCTTTTACGATCACTTTCTCCGGCACGGTCGATTTGTAGTTATAATCTTACTTGTACCGGCAATGAGTGACCACCTGCCTAACGCGCGCGACCAGCGACCACGTTTTAGTGTCCCAAACAAGATATTTACCTGTTATATATATATATAAATATATATATAGACCATTATTATTTAGACCATTATTATTTTCTAATTATATAGACCATTTTATCTGAAGAGTACCACACAATATTTGTGGCACGAAACTAAATAGTAATAAAATGTCTAATCAAACCTGTTGAGTCTTTGAACTTTAACTATAAATATATATATATATATATATATATATATATACTGTAGAAGATGTTGTAAAAACTTTTGGCAGAGTGCTCAATGGGAATCCAGAGCATATTATAGTTAAAGTTCAAAGACTCAACAGGTTTGATTAGACATTTTATTACTATTTAGTTTCGTGCCACAAATATTGTGTGGTACTCTTCAGATAAAATGGTCTAAAGAGTACCACACAATATTTGTGGCACGAAACTAAATAGTAATAAAATGTCTAATCAAACCTGTTGAGTCTTTGAACTTTAACTATATATATATATATATATATATATATATATATATATATATATATATATATACAAAGTATAAAGTATAGTTTTACCTTAAAGTCTTCGCTACCAGAGGTTTCACCCTAAACGGGATCGTCGCCTGATGATCCCGTTTAGGGTGAAACCTCTGGTAGCGAAGACTTTAAGGTAAAACTATACTTTATACTTTATATTTTGCTCTATCTATATGGTATTGAGCACTCTCTAACATTTCGTGAACCATAACTCACTTATATATATATATATATATATATATATATATATATATATATATATATATATATATATATATATATATATATTTCTAAAATTCATTAATAATTCATGAGGAAAACACAAAGAAAAATCATGAGCGTATCGGATCTATATATGTGATATAGACTCGCTCTAAGTTTCTCGCTGGTTTTTTAACGGCTGAGATAAGCTTAATTTTCAAAATTACTACGCCAATGAACGTATGAAGTGATTCTTTTTAGAAGCCATTTAAAAACCTTGAAGTACGGGCTTTATCGGCTCTAAAACACTCGGCTATCGCCTCGTGTTTTATATCCGATAAAGCCCTCCTGCGCGGTTTATAAATATTACATATATATATATATATATATATATTAAACGAAAAATACTAAAATTGTAGCCAGGATTTGTCATAATTTAAAAAGAGTTGAAACTGGTTTGTCACTGACTAGTTAAAAACGTATATACAACGTTTATAAAACTTTATTAAGACGTTTCGACCGAACAACTACGGTCTTCATCGGTTAAAATATATTAAAAGTCAAAACAGACTTAAATAGGTCCAAGTTATGCTAATGAGTATATAGTGTTAAAAAAGTGACTTATAAACGTCAGGTATTTCTATATGGTCATTGTGAGCGTTAGGGTCCCTAATGAATACCACGCTTCAAGAAACAGAAGTTGATGGTAATTGTCTGACTTATTCATGATGGTGGTGTTGTTAAAATCTGGACAATGGTTCTTTTGTTCTACATGTTGAGCTATTTTTGAGTATTTATCAAGGTTCTTTACAGTTCTTTTGTGTTCGTATATCCTGGTCTTCAAAGCTCTGTTGGTTTGTCCGTAATAAGTGAAATCGCATTGTGAACAGTCAATCTTGTAAATTACACCTTTTGTTTGTTCAGTTTTTTGTTTATCTTTAGGTTTTGGAAATTGGTGATAGAGTATTAATGGGTTTGTAGCCAACTTTCACATTTTCTCTTCTGAGTATTCTTGCTATCTTTTCAGAGATGCCTTTGATGAATGGTAGGACGACAAATGTTGACCGTTCGTTGGGTGCAATGTTGTTGTCATTAGGGTTGCGGGCATGTTCACTGGAACTGTTATCAAAGTTGAGAACCGCGTTAGATTTTCTTTTCGAGTCGCATTTTTTAATGAATTTCAGTGGATAACCATTATCTTTTAACACATTAATGACGTGTTTTCTCTCCTTACGTTTACCGGCATTTGAAGATTTTATTTTTTCCGCTCTATCAAGGAGGGTGTTGACGACCGATTGTTTATGTTGTACAGGATGATGTGATTTATAATCTAAGTATCTGTCAGTGTGGGTTGCCTTTCTGTATACATCTACTTGTATGTGACCTTTTTTCGCGTTGTGATGGTGTCGGGAAACGCAATATGGTTCCGGTGCTCTATTTCTATGGTAAATTGTATATTCGGGTCTACAGAATTTAAATGTGCATGAAATTCGTCCACGTACTGTTTCTTTAGACAAGAATGGCTATCATCGACGTACCTGTACCACCAACGAGGATATGTTCCATTACGATGTTAGCGATGATGGCGCTTATCGGAGAGCCCATTGCACAACCAAAGATTTGTTGGAAATATTGGTCGTTTGTAAAATAGCCGTTTCGAAGTACAAACTCTAGTAACCTGACGATGTTTGTAACGGAAACATCGGTCCTACACGACAATTGTTCATCATGTAGAAGTCTGCGTTTGGTCACTTGTAATGCGAGCTCAATGGGGATTGAAGTGAACAAGGAAATTAGCCATTCTTGTCTAAAGAAACAGTACGTGGACGAATTTCATGCACATTTAAATTCTGTAGACCCGAATATACAATTTACCATAGAAATAGAGCACCAGAGCCATATTGCGTTTCTCGACACCATCACAACGCGAAAAAAAGGTCACATACAAGTAGATGTATACAGAAAGGCAACCCACACTGACAGATACTTAGATTATAAATCACATCCTGTACAACATAAACAATCCGTCGTCAACACCCTCCTTGATAGAGTGGAAAAAATACCATCTTCAAATGCCGGTAAACGTAAGGAGAGAAAACACGTCATTAATGTGTTAAAAGATAATGGTTATCCACTGAAATTCATTAACCTCGTGCCCAGGGTCTTACCGCCGCTCCCCCCCCCCCTGCGGAAAGACCCTGGTACACGCTGGTCACGTGCTTCCAAGTCCCACCTGATCAAATTTCATACACAGGGAGGGTCCCAGCAGGGTTCATTTTTGTCACCTGAAACCACTCCAAGTTTTACACAAACCGTCGAAAGACGAAAATGTTTAGCCATGTTTTACAGCAGCCTTCATTTCGCTGTCGTCAACAGCGGCTATTCAAACATCAACCTCAAACCTAAACAAGTCAAATGTCTCGAGGCAGTTTACTTTGGCAAATATGTTGTGGCCGTGCTACCAACGGGATATGGAAAGTCTCTAATATATCATCTTCGTCCGTCGCTCTTTTACGACAAAATCAACTGCAGTCAGGGCAGTGAACGACCGACCGAGACGTCTCCCCTTCATCCTTTAATCATCGTAGATGGCCAGACACAAAGTTGAGTCAAATTTCAAACTAAACAACTCCTCCCTACAGTGAAATAATTGTTACTGCCTATATTTTGGGAAGCACGTGACCAGCGTGTACCAGGGTCTTTCCGCAGCGAGGGGGGGAGCGGAGGTAAGACCCTGGGTACGAGGTTAATTCATTAAAAGATGCGACTCGAAAAGAAAATCTAACGCGGTTCTCAACTTTGATAACAGTTCCAGTGAACATGCCCGCAACCCTAATGACAACAACATTGCACCCAACGAACGGTCAACATTTGTCGTCCTACCATTCATCAAAGGCATCTCTGAAAAGATAGCAAGAATACTCAGAAGAGAAAATGTGAAAGTTGGCTACAAACCATTAATACACTCTATCACCAATTCCAAAACCTAAGAGATCGACTGTTCACAATGCGATTTCACTTATTACGGACAAACCAACAGAGCTTTGAAGACCAGGATATACGAACACAAAAGAACTGTAAAGAACCTTGATAAATACTCAAAAATAGCTCAACATGTAGAACAAAAGAACCATTGTCCAGATTTTAACAACACCACCATCATGAATAAGTCAGACAATTACCATCAACGTCTGTTTCTTGAAGCGTGGTATTCCATTAGGGACCCTAACGCTCACAATGACCATATAGAAATACCTGACGTTTATAAGTCACTTTTTTAACACTATATACTCATTAGCATAACTTGGACCTATTTAAGTCTTTTTGACTTTTAATATATTTTAATATATTTTTAACCGATGAAGACCGTAGTTGTTCGGTCGAAACGTCTTAATAAAGTTTTATAAACGTTGTATATACGTTTTTAACTAGTCAGTGACAAACCAGTTTCAACTCTTTTTAAAATATATATATATTATGTTGTAAGGATTTTGGGTGAAGGAAAATTCGAGTGTAGAATATATACATTTTTAGACCAAACCGGGAATTTTCCTTCACCCAAAATCCTTAGAACATGCTATGTAATCGAGTTAAATGCCCAATATTACTTATATATATATATTAGTTTATTTAGATATTAGTTAAAAAGCAGTTCTAAAATGTCCAAACTTGTCGAGGTTATAACCTTTAAGTTGAATTTGTTGTTGTCTTTTAATATTCCTAACCTATGGTGTGACTGTTTTTTTCATCTGTATCACTAAACATTCGTAATACCGGTATTGAAAGGTGTTTTGACGTCATACTCAAACTAGACCCAACCATTGATCTATACTATCGACTATATAACAAAGAGTTCAATGGTGAATATAGACAACAGTCACATCACAGAAGTGATCTTTTTTAAAGTTCGATACTGACAGTCGCTTTAAACGTTATTGTTGGAATGCTTGTAGTTGTAGCCAACCGTTCGGATTGCCTTCGATCCCTTTTTTAGCCAACTATTCGATATTTTGACCAAACCGTTCGAACCGTTACGAGAATCTTTCGAAACCGTTCGAATCCCATTCGCACGCCGTTTGAATAAGGCCAATTTCGATAAGGTACGTTTTCCCATGTAGGTTCACATATCGTATTTGACTCTGTGTATTTATACTACGAAAACGAACATTAAAATTTACAATTAACTGTCCCACATTACAAAATAATAACCGTTTCCCGCTTCACTGTTTTTGGTGAGGAGCTCGCGCAGGAGCAAAACGTTTGGCATAGTTGGATCATACTTTTTTTCTCTGTTTTAAATTATTTTTATTCGCTTATCATAAATAATGAACGTCTTCTATAGGAACGTCTTCTCATCGTAGTTCTAATTCTAACCCCAATTTTAATTATAATCCTATTCACAACTTCCGGTGTCTCTAGCTACAGCCCTATATAAAACAATGTAATAAATGTCGGGTAATATATAAACGCACAAGGTATAATGTGTTTCACCAAAGTAAAACGAAGTTCAACTTCACGCAATTAAAATTGGCTTACGTTCGACGACTACGTTTAAACGTATTGCATTGTGATCGGTTACATTTTCGACCACAATGCAATGCGCTAATGAAAGATTTGAAAAAAGCCCCACTAGTTATATTATTAATTAGGTCTGCCGTGCTCGCTCGCTACGGCAGCAACTATAAGATCATTACTTCTATGTCTTGTATGACTTCGAGCATGAAATATAAATTGTGGGATTCACGGTCAAAGTAATTGTTAATTTAAGGGCATTCGAAAATTAAGAATTATTGTGAATTCTAGGCGGAGAACGTCTTGCCTAGCTAACGTATATTTTTATGTCATTCTTCGCGTGTTTTCTAGTCTCAAGCCAACATATGATTACTCCCCTTCTTGCAGAAACAACTTCTCAACAACCTCTTCACACCTTCTCTGTAGTTCGTATTATAGGCAACATTTATTATTATTATTATAGGCAATTATATTTGTAAACTATCGGGTAACTTCTCTGTAGTTCGTATTATTGGCAATATATTATTATTATAGGCAATTACATATGTAAACTATCGGGTTTAAGCAAGGTGACAGATTATATACACAGTCGACAATAGTCACTACCTTTCGATCAAGAGCTGCTGTCCAAAACTTCTCATTAGAAACAAGAAATATTATGGGAGTATATCCAGTCATGAAAACCAGTGTGATTAACAACAACATTTTGGTAATTTTTTTCTTGTTTAATATATCTTCCGGTTGTCCAGTTGTTTGACTGCAACATGGCCAGAAATCGAGGACAGCCAGCGGCAGTGGCCTGTGGGCTCATATTTAGATGGAATATTAATCTGAAGATTCTGATGGCTATATATCGATCATTTCGGCTATAAACAGAAGTCTATAACAATAAATTAAAGTAGTAATATCAAATTACAAAAGGTTTAATCGTCTAGACAGGCCTGTACACTCATACTCACAATAATTGCCGCATAAATTTCGGTTATTATTTCTGAATCCACAGTCACATTTAATAATAATAACAGCGGTTAAGACCCTGGCAACCTAGCAACAGCTCCATAAGAAATGGAGGACAAGAACCCGAAATTATCGAGCAATGCATTGCTTCTTCACGCCGAGTTCAGTATTTATCTCGGCGCTTGATGGATTAAATTACAACCACTTGGCTGCACTAAAATCGTACATTTTAAGGTGTTCGGGAACCTATTAAACAACGAAAAAGTGGAACGAACAACTCCGCAAAACAAAGTAACGTTCATCCCGAGCAAATTCAGACGTTCGCATCGTGGACAAACAACACAGAAGCAGCCAACATTGGAGCTCCAAAATAAGTGCTCTAGCAGATTAAGAGACTTTAAACAGCGAATAAGAGGTATGCTTACGAGGGGCTCACGGGAACCTATTTAGGACGCTCCAAACTTAATAGAAATTGTAGTGCTCAACGATTGTTCAATTTGGTGAAGTTTTGGACGTTCGCATGTCGGAATTTACAATAGTAAATAACCGAAAATGATTGTTCTTTATATTTCCTTAAGAAATCTATTGAAGGGCGCCATATTGAATAAATTAAGGGAATCAGTGCGCATGCTTTGCCGCCATACTGTCCTCGATTTCTGGCCATGATATTCTTGATCACGTACATACCAATAATTATCTTACCGTATCAAAATGCTATGACGACTACAGGAACAACGAGAGTCAAAAAGTAATTATAAAGAAAAACGTATAGCAAGTAAGAAAACGCCAGGGCAGGTTCGACTTGCCCTCCCCAAATATAAACGCCAAATACAGCGCGATAAATAGACGTCAAAATTAACGCGCTCATCCAGATCACACAGATAGCCATCTTTGTTTGTCGTTTGGTTAGTCTTCGGTGTATTTTCATCGGGTGAACTAAAGCATTGTAGCGTTCAATGGCCAACAGAGTCAATGACATTGCTGAAATATTAGCGAAGAAAACGCACATCGTCGTGACGACAAATTCGCGTTTTCCATGAGAATAATTTAAGACCTGTGACGTTAGCGCAACGATGATAGAACAAGGGTTATTTATAAGCACGCATATTGAGTCAGATAGGCAACGCTGGACAAAAGCAAGTTCGTTGGATTTCGCATTGGTTTGTTTTTTCAAACGACTAGAATGACCAGTGGATTTGCAACTACACCGAGAACACCCAGGATAGCGTAAACTGGTAACAGCGTAAAGTTCAAAGAGTTACTTCTCGGAAAAGGTTGAATCCCGTCGCTGCTATTTTCTGTCGATGTGATATTCAGCGTTGAGTTAAAACTGGTGATATCCATAGCAATAGCCTTAATAATAATTTCTATGCTTGTTTTAAAAACTCTTTTAGGGATAAAATTAGATATGAGCAGCAAGTTCATGCAGTCGTCCCACTAGACGAGAGTCTTCGATATACTACTTGATACTACAGCTCATTTCCTTTATCGTCGGCATTTTAATAAAGTGGACGGTTTTAATAGCTAGCACTATTCATCAATTATTCTCTGTGACGAGCACTAGTATTAATATTTGAATGCAAAAAATGAATATTAAAAAGGATTACTTTGAAAATAGTTATATTAAAAATTAATTAATTTCCATAAACGAGAATTTGAGGTAACACATCGTCTATTCATTGCTATTAAGCTTTCGACCTGTAAAGTTAACGTTTTCATATGCATTGCCACTCGTCAAGGAGAGACGTCTCAGAAATCCCATGCATGCCTAAAAAGTTTAAATTTACATACTGTTGATTAACCCTTTCACTTGTATTGTTGTGGTGGATGACAACTTTATCATTTTTCAGTTAACTGCAGACAATTTTAGTCGTCAAGGAGAAAATATCAGCGGTTTTCATAAAATGGACTAATTCGTGCCAGTGCGATTATGATTTGGTCTTCCCCCTAACAAGCGTTTAATGACATTTTTAATGCGAGAATAATTCAAGGTTACTTGAAGATTAAAAACGGAGTAATTTGGAAAAACATTGAAATTAAAACAGTAATCGCAAAGGCGCCGTTCTACGAGACGCAACGCGGTTTTTCAAACTAGCAGCTGGACAAACACAGGCTGACAGAGTTTATATTAATGTTCAACTTTTTTCTTATATTGAATGTAGTATTTCATGTGATATTACTATGTATATTTCAATTAGAGCGTCTGGCTATAAAACTCGCATAGTGTAAAGCAGCAGAATGCTGCGTATACGTTGGTACACGGCCAAGATCAGATTTAAAAACGAAATACTGACGTTTCGAGCGAAGACCTTCATCACATTTCACTCTGATGAAAGCTATAGCTAGGCTTGGAGACGTGAATATTTCTTTTTTGAAACGAATCTTGGCAGTTTACCAACACACAGAATGCTTTAATTTATTTTCTATGTTGCATATAACATGCGCTCAATTACTGATTTCTAAAACGTCTGATTATATGTACATTCATAATTATAGAATATTTTATCTATTGATGTTTCCCAATCTCTACATGTGCTTAAACACTTTGTTGCGTGAATGAGTTAAACAGTAATGCTAAAAGAGAAACATTTTGAGTCAGTGCAGTACACCAAAAAACCATTTTGTTTAAACGCGAGTATATTTTGCGTTAATTACTGCAAATATAGCGGATTCAACATTTTTGTAGCACACCTACTTTCAAACTAATATTTTTTATATTTTAGCGTGATTCCCAACCCCCAAATAATCATAAAAAGTTTGTTGATTCTATAAGCTACACAATGATGCTAAAATAGGAAAGTTTTGAGTGATACACCAAAAGTTCTTGTGTTTTGAGAGCTTTTCACTGTAAAGTACGATTATTAAAGATTATTAAATTTACCAAACGTTTGCGCATGCGTGGGTTTGCAAGAATTGCGGAAAATAGCAGTGGCAACAACGACCAGACTGTGAAGACTAAAGTAAGACTTGACTATTCATTTCTGTTTAAAAAAGAAACCTTGAAAGTTACGTGGTTATCTCAGGATATGTAAAGAGAATAATTAATAAAGCAGTCATTAGTCTATAGGGAGTTCATATAGGTCTAGAAGGTTTTTGTCCTAACTTTTTGTTTAGGTTAATGCAAACATGTGTATGGTGAGGACATTGCATATTTGGTATAATGAAGCAATCATCCAATAGCATCTTTATAGGTTCAATCTCTCAACCATGTTGTTTAAATATGAATAAGCATAAAACCAAAATAATGAAAATCACGAGGCTGCAGGCCGAGTGATTTTTATTGTTTTCGAATGGTTTACAAACACGGGAGAACATTGAAAATTACAAGGTAATAGGCCAAGTGATTTTTGTTGTTCCCGAGTGTTTGTGACCCCTGGTAAAACACGATACACGAGTTTATGGAATAGCTTCTCAATCGTCTTATGTTGCATTTATAATTAAGAAATGTGGTAGTAAACGCGGTCTTTGTTTGTGCCGTTTATTATCTGACTTTTTAAATTATGAATTCAGTTAGCGCGACCTTTACCGGGTTTCAAAACTCATGCACATGACCAAATATCTTCCTTTGATTGGCTAATTAGCTTATGAATTATTAATGAGATTGTATTGTATTGTATTGTGTTGCGTTGCGTTGTGTTGCGTTGCGTTGCGTTGCGTTGCGTCGCGTCGCGTCGTGTCGTGTCGTGTCGCGTCGCGTTGCGTTGCGTTGCGTTGCGTTGTGTTGTGTTGTGTTGTAATACATATATGTGTATTATTAGCATTTTAGAGTGATTTTAATGATAAAACTATCAAGGAAAAACATTAGCAAGATTAGAAAGCCAGATAGAACGACAATACATTGGCAGACTAAGCTCATCATGCAATAGAGAACAACAAATTCTTAAGTTGTTTTTTTTTGCTCTTCTTTTTAAAGTCTTGTAAAGATGATTACGGAAATCACTGAGTATTTTTATTGTATACTAAAATATACAACAACAGTAACTGCGAATACTGAAAACATTTCAATAAAATTCTATGTTTTGACTTGGTTTAAAATCTTTTCAGTATTCTTAGTTGGAAAAAGTATTGTAGTTTCTGGGACCGAAAAGGAACACCAGAAACTTTTTTGCCAGTGTAACGAAGCGCACACGGCTTAATGTAAAACTCATTTCATGTGAGTTTTTTCTTTCGTAATTCAAAACAATTGCTCATTCTGCTTGAAATCAGGTTTATTACGAACTTTAGTTATGTTGTTAGAAACTGACACTTTGTCAAGTTTTCACAGGACGTTTACAACATTTGTAGTCATATAATAAACTACTTATTGACCTCGCTTGTTCGGTCTGTACTAGTGAAATATCGGACGTCTGTTTCCTGCACGGACCTCGCTTCGCTACACTCGCTCTGTCCGTACTGAAAACGTCGGTCCGATATTTCACTAGCTATATAGTATACAGACCTCACGCTCGGTCAATAAGTAGTAATTATATTACTGTCTATATGTACAATATATGCATGTAGAGTCTCAATTTAACTTCCCAAAATAAGCAACAGAATTTTTTTGTTAAAATATGCCCTACGGCCGCACTCGAAACCTATATTAGTAAGGCCCTGTTTACATGAAGCGGACAATCGAATCGAAAAACGCGAGTGAAATGCAATCCAGGCACATATTTACATGCAGAATCAGATCTGTTTTTGGTTTTTGTAAGCCGTTTTTCAACAGTATTTTGCGTGCTTTCCTCAATGTCCTTTCCTTAATAGCATTTCTTGTGACTATGTGCGCGGCAAAATTAAACAAGTAACACAAGGTCAGGAAGCTGCCCTTTCGTACAAGCGTACAGGGTATCCTTTTTCACTTGGTACACTCTAACTTTTTTCGTTCTTGTAGTCGTCACAGCATTTTGCTACGGTAAGATATTTATTGGTGTTTATGTAACGAAAACTATTTGCAGCCAAACAGTTGGACAGCCGCAAGATATATCAAACAAGAAGAAGCTCACTAATATGTTGTTAATCACACTAGTTTTCATAGCTGCACGGATTCCTTACATTGTTGTCCACAACCATGCGCTTTTTACGCGGACATATCTTCATGCTGACGTCGTTGCTGCAGTGTGGTGTATATATATTTTATCACCTTGCCTAAACCCGATAGCTTACATCAGGGGCGGCGTGGCTCAGAAATATGGACCGGGAAACAACGTGATTAGGGCCCACTTATCGGGGGGGGGGGGGCGATTGGATGTGGCGAATGGCGATAATGTCGTAAGATCCAAACCACCCACAAACTAAGAATTGACCTTAATTAATGATTTTTACCTAGAGAATCAATAACATTTACAAGTTGAACTCCTGGAGGCAAAGCATGTTGTTTACTTCACATTAAAATACAATATACTATGTTTATGAAATATTTTGAAATGTAGCTAAATGCATTGTTAACACTTAAGTTTATTTAACTTCTAAAACTTTGATCTTGGCTTGTAAGAATTGAGCTAAACTATAGAGGTTGCACGGTACGATTCGCAACGATGATTTTCGCAACGTGTTGCGCGGAAAGTTTCGCCTTGCAACATGCCAGGTACATCGATTTTCGTCCCGTGTCAGTAACATCGCCTTAAAGTTAACAAGAATTTTATTCAACCGACTTCTGGACTTATGTTATACCTATTTACATAACTACATAAGTAATAGTCTCTTTAAGTTCTTGGACGTGGAAGCTAACAAATCAACGACCTTGTCCATTGAGACTTTATTTAGAAGCTCGATCTCTACGCTCATCAACATTAAACTCTCCAGGTTTTCTTGGGTTAGCGATGATCGAAGCCTTGTCTTGATCAACTTTAACTTTGAAAATGATCTTTCACACTCGACCTGGGTGATTGCTAGTGTCAGCAAGAAATGATAGACAGTGTACAGCTCTGAATATGCTGTACTATTCAAGCTGTACTGATGCAAAACCTTGTAGGCACATGTAAAACATGACCGACAGGTTTTGGCCTTTCTCTTGCACAAGGAGATGTCAGGCCGCCATTCGTCTTCACCAACCCAATCGTCCGATTCGTTCTGACCGCTGGCGTTGCCATCTTCTAACTTGTCTAGAACTTCGAATTCCTCTGGGAGGGACATGCAGAGTCTTGGGAATGTGTCCATGAAACTTTCCAGCTGAGTCACTAGGAGATCTTTATTGACTTTATCCCCCAGAAGACTGCAGACCTTCTCTAGAGCTGATGGAGGAATCCCTGACTGTTTCAGCACTTGAAATCTTCGCGGATCAAAACACGAGAAATCTTTGTACGCATTCTCGTGGTCAAGAAACCTGGTCTTCAGGTTAGATAACACTCCATCCATAACGACATTGAAAGTATGGATTCGGTAGTGCTCAACTTCATCCAACACAACTTCGTCTGCGCATTCCTCACCTGGCATTCTCTTTTTCTTTCGTGCGCGTCTTTTCAGTCACAGCAGCTGGTCTTGGCAATTTGTGAATTAACATGGCATAATAACACAAAAATAATACCACAATATATCATTTGAATCGTTTTTACCTCCACTATTCAAATGTTGGGTTTTCGGGTCTTGTCAGACAACCCATTTTGCAAATTATGCTAATTTCTGCTAATTACTATTATTACTAATATTATTATAATCCAAAAAAAGTTAAATATTTAACCAGAAAATGACTTTACCACCAAATTTGTTCAAGAAAAATGAAAAGCAGCATTTCACAAATTCAAATTGAAAAAATTAAAGCAATATAATAAAAAGCAAATATTATATTGATTTTTTATGACCCCCCATGGTGCGCCCGCGCGCGATCATATAACTTATTTTGAAATTCACAAATTAAAACAGAATTATACAAGAACATACGACCATAATACATCAGTAAGATCGTTTTTAAGCCAGCTATTCAGATTTTAAGTTATTTTGAGTGATATTTACTCCTGTTTGCCATTACAACGCCGACAACTCGCCGACAACTCTCGGCAAATTTTGTTCCATAATTGCCTGATCGGCCGAGATGGTTTTCGTCAAATTTTACCAAATTATTGCTAATCTACGAAATAATTACAACAAACAAATGCTTATACTTACTTTCGGAGTTGTTAGAGCCTAAATTTTCGTTGGTTTCGCTTATATATTGACAAATAAAAGCCATTTTCTTCTTGCGATACGCCATGATGCTCACGGGATATTCACAGCCCGGAAATCAGGTCAGAGCTCGGATAATACTTCATGGCATATCGTTATAAAGGTTTCATTTTAAATAGGGATCATTCAGGATCATTTTAAGCCCTAGGGGGGTAATTTTGGTTAAAACCTCGCAGGTTCACAACAAATCAAAATGATCCGTCACCAGTAGCGGAAATTCATACGGCCGAACGAGAATGAGTTAGGATCGATCTCGTTGATGGTCTCATTCTCATCCAACTGATCCAAGGACTCGTTAACGAGGGCACAAAACTCCTGAGCTTTTTGATGGACGCTTTCGAAATCCCTCGAAATTGCTGTAATTTCCTTGGTCACCGATTCTACCATTTTCCAACCTTGCAACATATCTAAACCTTTGGTTTGGAGATACAAGGACAGTGGCGTCGTGACTTTGTATATTCTGAGGAAGACGAACGCGGTCAGGATCGTCTCGAACTTTACGAAGTTATCCATCAGGAGCTTCGCTTCATTTCTTGCCAGATTTGGAAAAGTGGGCTCTTCTGCTATGGCGGCAAGAGCAAGAATCAATTCAACAAACAAGGCAGATTTGGCTGAATTTGGCGCAGAATATGGACCGAATATCTTCGTCAATGCAGGTGACTTTGAAAGCCATCTGGTTTCCCCAATGGAACCCGGGCGTCTGGTACCACGGCCTCTTTCCTTTCCCACACACTCATCTTCTTGTAGGAATTTCGAAAAAACGTCGACGCCCTCTGGAGAAGGCCAAACAGCGTTGTCGCAAGTGTGGTTGAGGACGCAGCATCAGTGAGCACAAGGTTCAGCGAATGACTGTAGCACCATGTGTGGACATGCAGGCTCGCAACACTGGCAATCTTGGCTGATACGCCGTTGTAAATACCACTCGTGTTTGCTGCCCCATCGAAAGAATCGCTAACACAATTCTTGATGTCTAAACCGTGTTTTTCTAATGTGCTCTGTAAAACATTGAAGAGGTATTCACCTGTACCAGAGACTGCTTTCACCATAGAGAGAAGTCGCTCGCAGACATGTCCATCGTTTACATAACGCACCACAATGGAGCATTGATCTTGCGTCGTCATGCACATCTTGTATGCTATCCATCTCAACAGAAAACATGCCTGCCGATTTTACTTCTTCAGCGATTGACCCTTGAATTAGGTCACGAATGATTCGAATGATTCTTGTTGTCATGTCGTGACTCAAGAAGGTTACTAGCGACCCACGGCCATAGTTTCCAGACGTTTTTCCTGCTTTTTGTCGCTTCAAGTGTACTTTCTTGCTCTCCTTGGAAACTCGGTCAACGTGTTCATTTAAACAGGTGTCAAACTCAGCCAAAAGTTTTACCAGTTCAAGGTAGTTGCCGTGATTAACATTGTTATCTTCGAGTTCATGAACCGCTTCATGCTTTTTACCGCGGAAAGCCAGTCCTTGCTTACCCAAATAGATTATCATTCGAATAATCCTTTTAACTACCGCTCTTCTCCTCTCAATTTCCGCTTTTCTAACACTCAGGACTGAATTATCCACCAAATTAATAATATCTGCCGATGATTTGCGAAGCAAAAATGCCTCAACCGATGCTGAATGATTCTTCGAACATTCGTGCTCTTCAATTCTCTGATACACATGCGTAAATTCGGACAGGCCAGTGGTAAATATGCTGACTATATCGGAGTAAGCCAAACATACACTGCAGAATAACTTTCTTTCGGCATTTTCGAAAGTTAACCATTGTCTAGACAATTTAGCGCCTGTTACTGCCGTTCGATTAAACGCGCGTTTGACATCAAATGGCACTTTTTTGGAAGGAGGCTGTGGATGAAATTTGAAAAAATCTTCTAGCTGACTTAATTTGGGTTTTTTGAACATTTCGTCAGGAATCTTCCTGGATTCTCTTTATCGGTAGTTTGCTCGGTGTAGTTGGAGCTACAAGGCATCTCTTTTTGAATAGTCGATATAGTTTCCTCATGCACTTTCTCTGTCTCTGATCCGTCAACCAAAGTTGCAAATGTGCAAGTTTCTGACTCGTCATCTTGGCTTTCTTCATTAACTGGCGGTTGGATTTCTACACAAGAATGACGTATGTCAGGCTTAAGACAGCCATGTTTTTAACATATTAACTAATATTAAACGACGTTTGCGATAATTTTTTGGAGGTATGTCCAACCACTCAAGCTGGAATCTATGGTCATGGAATGTTACAATCCGAAAAAACGCGTTCCAAACTATTTTGTGAAATTCCAAACTAAATTTTTTCCGCAAAATTTAATAAAATAACCTAAATACGTGGAAGAAATATTTTGTACGAAGAAAACTGCTGCGTTTTGCGAACGAAATTAAGAATGACGCAAAATTTTGGTTTTTTAAAGAGAATATAAGGTAGTGACAAGAAAATTAACAAAAAATATAATAGGGTAGGCAAAATCTTTTCAGCAAAAGAAGAAAAAATCCATCCTGGTGAACATCATAGGGTAGGTAAAATTTTTGCCAACCTTATACAATTTTATCTGCAAAAATAACTGACATTCTTGTAAACAAAATAGGGTAGGCAAAACTTTTGCCAACCCTATAAAATTCTATTTGCAAAGAATAACAATTTATACTTGTTTAAACATAATAGGATAGGCAACGTTTTTGCCAACCTGTAACATTTAAGCCAAAAAAATACGTTTGTAAAAATAAAAGCTATATGCAGACAATATTTTGATCAATATCAGTAAAATTTATGCTTACGAAAATCATCGAAAAAGGTGATATTTTTGTCAATGAACCTAGTAATTAGATATTAACTTCCTAGTGATAAGTTATTAAGCTATTGTTGTTTGTTTCTTTTTTCACGATGCCATTTCTTGAGATATTTTCTACTATTTTCTTGAATCTTGTTTTCTTCATCGAGCTCAAATGCGCATAAAATTATCGATCTCTTGTCGAGTCTATCGGTCCAAGGAATAGTTTCTCGCTTGCGTTTCACATTGTGGGGCTGCCAAGGGTTGGCATACGAGCCTTGCCAGTAATGAATTTTAAAGTCGTCATCACCGACTTCTAACACTTTTCCAATTACCGGAGTTTTTTTTGCTGTTTGCAATGTTTACAGCGACTAAACCCCCGGGAGTAAAGAATCGAGAAAATAATCATCTTCACAAACTCCTCGAGAATTCGGTGCTTGGTAGTTACCGGTGTAAATCTAGACAGGTAAAATAAAAAAACAATACAAATTAAACAAACATTCAAAGATTATGGTTTACGTAATAGACCAGACAGTACGCGAGGCATATCCAAAGATATCAAGAAAATCAACAAGAACTGTGTCGAGAAACGAGGTATGCAATTAACAGCCGAATTTTTAACGGATTTCGAGGTCATTGGAGAAAGATTGAACATTCTGGCGATTAGTATTTTTTTCCTTTACTGGATAACAAAGTTTGCAACAAAAGACAGGAAAGTATGCTGAGTGCTTACCTGTTCAAGAGGTGCAGTTTCCTTTTCCCTAAATCGGGGTGATGTTCGACGACATTTCCACGCTTTCCTCGTTTGCGGTCAGTTTGGGTTTCAAGACAACAAAACAATATATTGGCTTCGTGTACATCTTTATACGAGAGACTTTTAATACATTCTTTGGAACAGCATTGTTGTTCAATGATTTCCCAAATGATATCTTGCTTATATTTCTTGTTTATTCCTAAAGATGGTTTATTCCTAAAGATAAACTGATGGTCCCATTTTAATAGCCGCGTGGAGTCCAGCAAAATTATCTTCGCATCTCGCATGATTTTGGTGTTGTAACCCATTAACATGCTTGTAAAAATGACTATAATGTACATCACTAGTTATCGAACCGGAAACTTCAAACGGGGAGTTTGGAGGAACACTTTTCAAATTTAACTTCGGCCAATGTTGCAATTCACATACAATTGGTCTGTAAAGACCAGATAAATCCTCCACTTTTATAAATGGCTCTTTTAATCTTCTCACACTATACGCCCATCTTGCGATGTAGTCTTTTCCAAAGCAATATTAAATATTTTGCCAGCTCGTGTATCTCATACTGTCAGTAATTCCAGTTTGGGATGGTTCCAGAATTTGGCTTAACTCGTGTAATAATATGGGTGACGGCTTTTGACAGGAACAGCTCGACTTTAGCACGATGAGATTTTAATATTGCGCCCAGTTCTTTGGCATGATAACCATATATGTATCAATATAAAAGACTTTGTTTTTGAACCAACACATATGTCCATCATTCAGAAGCTAAAATTTGAGGAGAGATATTAAGCCTAAACATCTTGAAACTCAAAATATGAGCTAAAACACCGACACCGTTTCATTTGTTGTCTTGTAAAAGACAACAAATGAAACGGTGTTGGTGATATTTCGACTTTATTACAAAGTCATCATCAGACCAAGTGACTGGAATCAAATATATACGTTCTATATACAGAAGGATGTAAAGTAGCATTAAAATAGCTAGTACTATATTACAACGGTCAATGGTGAAATTAGAAAATTCAAAATTTTAAGATTTTTTTTTTAATTCACTTCTTGCTGGCCTTGAATAGCTTATTTTCCGTTTGTAATTTAAGATATTAAAATTTTTACTAATCTCACCGTTGACTGTTGTAATATAACACTAGTTATTTTAATCGTACTTCACCATCCTTCTATATATAGAAGTTATATATTGAATATTCTAGTCACTTGGTCTGATGATGACTTTGTAATAAAGTCGAAATATCACCGTTTCATTTGTTGTCTTGTTTTAGCTAAATAGCTCATTTTTTTTTTAAGTCCGCGCGTTTAAACTATTGGAGATACCTTCTGCCTCATCTCCATCACTGAAATCGAGCACGCTTCTTGTATTTCTTTTTGGCGTTTCCGAAGGATTCTCAGTATTAAATATGGGCGTCTCATCGACGAATTCCAGAGGCAAATCTGAGAGGAGCTACCTGACAAAAATAGAGCAATTTAAATACTGTTATAATAAATCAAACCATTTCTAATACAAGGCATTTAGCGTTTTTCTATTTTTTAGTCATTTAATTTTGAAACTTGAAAATAGACCGACATATAGAGTAAATCATATTTTTGGACAATTTTTATACTGGCTTTTCACTACTAATTATTTAAACTCTATTGGTTTAACCAAATGACAAAGGTCTCATAATTTATCTGTGACTTGTATCTGTATCTCCGTGTATTATATTTAGTATGTATATATTAAGTAAATTGAAGTCTCAGCTTGCCGGTATGCATGCGTGGGACAAATTTTACTACAGGACCGAATTTTAAGGCAAAGTGTAAAAAATGGCAAAGCGTATTCCTGCAATAGCATTTAGTAACGCAAACAGCTGTTTTAGATATATTGCTAGTTTGTTGTATAGTCTTCAATGTAAGCTAATGTATAGATGCATGTATTTATCGTTTTGTAGTAAAAATTAATAAGGTCATCGTGTTGTGAATTTAGGTTATGTTAAATTAGGCATTGATTTAAACCAAATCATCCCCAGGTTTTGCAGTATTTTATATTAATATAGGTCTATATAGTCATGTTAAATACTTTGTGAGCAATTTCATCGTTTTCTCTAGCCAGAGGCGATCGGAACTTGTAAGTAAATGTAACAGATGCAAGAGAGATAATAGAGAAGAGAAGCCAGGAAATACTGATATAATTAAAGCCAGCTGCGAGCGGCTCACCTAGGAAGTGCGCCAATATGTATTCTTTAATCTTAAGATCGCCATAATTAGATCGCGCCATTTTGCAGCCTAGCTATAGGCAAACATACGACAGAAAGTGTCCTACATTGCACGAAACAGCGCAAACTCGTGCAAATTCATGATTACAGTCTACCCGATCTCATTGCTAATGCAAAATCCTTTTAATATAACTTGTCAAACCAACTTGCGTAGTAAATATACCCCCCCTGTATATAGTCGTTTTCAACACCAGTGCCGGCAAAAGTTCAATATTTTGGCAAAATAATTTTACACTGTAGGAGGTGTAGGAGGCAAGCCGTCCGCATATTAAAAGTCATTTGCGAATTTTATGATTCTTAGTATATGTACAATATTACACGCTTTCCACTATACAAATGTAATGAAACACACCTTAACTTTGTTTAATTATAGATTTTGCTAATAATTTAATATAAAGGCGAGGCAAAGATAAATCCTCCGCGGTATTCGTTATGGCTATAAGTTGTAGAATTGTGCAAAATATCTGGTTAAAATATATAGTCCCAGGGGCGGATTTAGGATTTTGAAAATGTCAGTCAAACTTATGGTCCACAGATCTAGGGGGGTGTGGGGGCATGCCCCCCGAAATTTTTTGAAATTGGGGTCTCTAAAAGGGCATTTCCCGCGATCTGACAGCACATTTGAGCAAAATTTTGAAACTTTTAAAACATATTTTTAACGGCACATTTTATCATTATTGCAAAATATTTTGTCCAAATTGGATGTTTCTTAAACTTTATTGAGAAAATTATACAGAATTATATATTTACAAAGCTAACTATAATATTAGTTAGCTAAACGAGACAGGAGCGAACACCCATGCAATTATTCATTGTCTCAAAGATTAATTTAATAAATTATATGTCATCTACCGACAACCTGACTGAGATCATATTTCACGAACACGCCGTTAAAATATATCTCATCAGAGCAAGATAGCGAGACTAACAATACTTTGAAAACAGTATTCATTTCAAAATCATGAAAAGAAAGATCCAATTTAACGTTGAACTAAACCTGGGCTTAAGGATCAATTGATCCTTTGAGTTTCAAATTCATATAAAAGCTCCCGGCAAGCGTGAAATATGCTAATGCCGCCTGCTGAATAAATATATGTCTGAACTCTGAACTCAGACTTCACTAGGACGCAAAATGATAAATAATACGAGACTGAGACTGGACAAAACACATATATTCGACACTAGACTGTTTGTAGATTTGAAATGAAAGAAGACGACCTTCACTTACCAGTCTCACCTTACAGCAGTGGGGGAATAAATGATTCCGCGCCAAAATTGAGAAGCTCGAAATGCTTCCAATCGCGTCTATTAAATGTTACTCGGTTGAAACAAATCGATGACTGTGTAAGCAGCTAAAACCCATTCGAAAACGCTTAAAGAACTCATGACTGAAACACAGCTGTGAGAAGTGAGAAGCTTCGATGACGATGAATATAAATCTAATATAATTACTCAGTATCTCAGCTGACTCAGCAATCCAATTTTCAGCAAGCCATGGTGCAGATCCAGCAAAACGCTTGAAATCAACGCGAGAGCCAATCAGGTTTGAGGCAAATCCAGCAAAAAGTGGTTGCCATGGTGCAGATCCAGCAAAACGCTTGAAATCAACGCGAGAGCCAATCAGGTTTGAGGCAAATCCAGCAAAAAAGTGGTTGCCATGGTGCAGATCCAGCAAAACTCTCAAAGCAAACGCTGACCACCTGTCATCTCTGCCCGGTGTTTGCTGACTCGCAAACTAAGATAAAACCCAATCTCTGCGATCACTGAAGGCCAAGCCAAAGCAGTCGCACCATAACATTTTCTAGAAGACTCTTGAGATTAAAATATTGTCTTATTGCGCAATTATTCTTGTGATTTTTTACGTCAGTCGCGTGACTGGTCTGATGTATGCTAAATCCGCCCCTGCAGGGTACAATAGCATATACGGTCCACACAAACAAGAGACTGTATCTTCTTTTTCTTGGCCCTTTCTCGATATATGAGCAACCCAAATAGAGGAGCTTATTGAGAAGCGTACTTAGCTCACCCCAGTCCTCCTTAGACTGCCTTAGAATGACTTAGACTGACTTAGGCTGACTTAGGCTGCCTTAGACTGACTTAGACCGACTTAGACTGACTTAGACTGACTTAGGCTGCCTTAGACTGACTTATAAGTCAGTCTAAGGCAGCCTAAGTCAGTCTAAGTCAGTCTAAGTCGGTCTAAGTCAGTTTAGACCGACTTAGACTGACTTAGACTGACTTAGGCTGACTTAGACTGACTTAGGCTGACTTAGGCTGACTTACACTGACTTAGACTGACTTAGACTGACTTAGGCTGCCTTAGACTGACTTAGACTGACTTAGGCTGAATTGGACTGACTTAGGCTGACTTAGACTGACTTAGGCTGACTTAGACTGACTTAGGCTGACTTAGGCTGACTTAGGCTGACTTAGGCTGACTTAGACTGACTTAGGCTGACTTAGGCTGACTTAGGCTGACGTAGACTGACTTAGGCTGCCTTAGACTGACTTAGACCGACTTAGGCTGCCTTAGACTGCCTTTACACTGCCTTAGACTACATTAGATTTGGCCTACACAAAAGAGTTCCAGTGGAACTGGGAGAGTAAAGCTTTATACTTTTGACTTCTTGATAAAAAGTTAAAAGTTTTGAAAAACTCATGAGAATATCAATGTAAACGAATAGTGAATGGGTAGTTTTTCACCTTTTAATTTTATGTAAAAAATTTTGTGGAAATAGGTAAGTTTAGGCCTATATGTGGGTAGATATTTTGATCTTATGTTGTATAAGATATATTACTAAATAATTACCAATTGTTGGACCAGGTGAGCAAAATATTATAATTTGTCAGTTTCGTAATTAAAGTAAATATCGTAGTAATTATCGTAGTTATATAGAGAATAATACAAGGATGTGCGGAAATATGAAATTTATTTCGAGTGTTGACCAGTGTTGATATATGAAATTTATTTCGAGTGTTGACCAGGATATCTCACGAGTGAGCGAGGCGAACGAGTGACATATCCTGTTCAACACGAGAAATAAATTTCATATTTCCAAGCATCCATGTATTGTTCTGTTTATTACAAAAAAAAATTATCCTATTGCCTTGCAAAAATTGCATTAAACTATAATGCTGATTCAGCGATAATCGTCACATGTGCGATTATCATAAATAGTCGCACATGTGAGATTATCACTTTTATTAGCGGTGGAAAAATGAACAAAACACTCTATTTTATATAATAATATCGCAATAATTATCGTAGTTATAAAATGTTTAACATGTCTTTATAAGCAGAGTGCCCGATTTACAAGTTCAAAAGCTATTCAACTTTTCTATTTCAGTTTTTTTACCTTTAGCACAAATACTGAAATGCCAATCAAGCCATTATTCGATATTTCAACATACACTTTCAATAAAACTGCACCTCGTGATAAAAGTAATTTTAAAGCAATACACAGTCAATACAAGACTTATAAAAGACTGACAAAAACAGTTTATATTTAAAATTGTCAAAACACTACAACTGTAATTAACAACAAATTATTTACAAAATTATACAGACAAATGTTTATTGAGCATTAATGTCAAGCCATTTGCACGATGACGTAAAATAGCGTTGGGTGACTACAACTACAAGAATGCTTTGCCAGTGCACTCCATTTATCAGCACTAGGATGCTAGCAAAGCATTCTGGTAGTTGTAGTCACACAACGCTATTTTACGTCATCGTGAAAATGACTTATTCAACAGAATTAAGTCAGTCTAAGGCAGCCTAAGTCAGTCTAAGGGGCCGAATACATGGGGAAATTTCAGCCCGGGCTGAGATTTCAGCCCGGCTACTGAGGTATGGAAAAGAGGAGAATGATTTGAATAAGAAACACGAAGTGTGGAAATCAGCCAAGTTGTCACAAACATGCAGCATAAAACAAACATATTTAGATGTGTATTTCAAATAAACCATATTTACTTCTTTATCGCTTTTCACAAGGCACTTTCTGTATTGCACACTTCGTGTTTCTTATTCAAAACATTCACTCCCTCTTTTCCATCCCCCAGTAGCCGGGCTGAAATCTCAGCCCGGGCTGAAATTTCCCCATGTATTCGGCCCCTAAGTTGGTCTAAGGCAGTCTAAGTCAGCCTAAGTCGGTCTAAGTCTGTCTAAGTCAGTCTAAGTCGGTCTAAGTCGGTCTAAGTCGGTCTAAGTCGGTCTAAGTCAGTCTAAGTCAGCCTAAGTCAGCCTAAGTCGGTCTAAGGCAGTTTAAGTCGGTCTAAGGCAGTCTAAGTCAGCCTAAGTCAGTCTAAGGCAGCCTAAGGCAGCCTAAGTCAGCCTAAGTCAGTCTAAGTCAGCCTAAGTCAGTCTAAGTCGGTCTAAGTCGGTCTAAGTCAGTCTAAGTCAGTCTAAGGTGGTCTAAGTCGGTCTAAGTCAGTCTAAGGCAGTCTAAGTCAGTCTAAGGCAGCTTAAGGCAGTCTAAGTCGGTCTAAGGCAGTCTAAGTCGGTCTAAGTCAGTCTAAGGCGGTCTAAGTCGGTCTAGGTCAGTCTAAGTCAGTCTAAGTCAGTCTAAGTCGGTCTAAGTCAGTTTAAGTCAGTCTAAGGCAGCCTAAGTCAGTCTAAGTCAGCCTAAGTCAGTCTAAGTCGGTCTAAGGCAGTCTAAGTCAGTCTAAGTCGGTCTAAGTCGGTCTAAGTCAGTCTAAGTCAGTCTAAGGTGGTCTAAGTCGGTCTAAGTCAGTCTAAGGCAGTCTAAGTCAGTCTAAGGCAGCTTAAGGCAGTCTAAGTCGGTCTAAGTCGGTCTAAGTCGGTCTAAGTCGGTCTAAGTCGGTCTAAGTCGGTCTAAGTCGGTCTAAGTCATTCTAAGGCAGTCTAAGGAGGACTGGGGTGAGCTAAGTATGCTTCTTCCCAATAAGCTCCTCTATTTCGGTTGCTCATATATCGAGAAAGGGCCTTTTTCTTTGCTTTTAATTTTATTTAGAACGTGAGGTTGAACGGAAAATGTGTTATAGAACCGCGCAACGAAGAACAGTTGCGTAAAATACAACTATATAAATTAAGTAACCTTTCAGTGAAAATCAGATGTATGTGTACTAATTATTAATCTTATACATTTGTGGGGGAGTGGGTTTTACCGTTCTAACGATAACGTGGAACACTATAGGCAAGCATAATGCATGTTCAAGCCAATCTTACATAATTTAAAATAATTTGTCATCACGAACGGATATAACCAGCGCACAAGTAGCGCAAAGAAATAAGAAAATCTGAAATGGCAATCGCAGAATTCAGTAAGCTTGCTTTTTGAGAGTTATAGAGCGACCTAAATCAGCAAATTATATATGATTTTAATTTAAACGCAAGAAAGAAATGCTTACCTTTATGCACGGTTCTCTTTTACGTTCTCCAATTTCTGCACTTTGTAATCTACCGAAATTTATGCCTTTTCTACTCAGCTGCTGATCATCCGTAAAGACGAAAGTATCGTTACTTATAGTACGTATGTACCACCTTGTTATTCCACCTGGCATGACTTCAGCAAACAATAAAAAATCGAAACTTAAAACGAAGCTATGAAATTTATCAATGTGTACCACCGATAAAGAATCGCGTATGAATGTATTGTTCAGTAGCACGGTGATAATAGGCAATATGTAATACGGAATGTAACACGTTCCTTTGAACTGACCAATGAACTCTCAAACACTTAGGGCCTGTTCACACGAGATCGGGTTATCTCGGGGGGTAGGGATAACTCGGGGGCTATGGTCAAAGTTGACCCTATTTCACATGATAAAACGCAACTACCGAGTTGTCCCTGGCCCCCGAGATAACCCTAGCTTCATGTGAACGCTTCACCCCGAGTTATCCCGAGCAACAGCATTAATACGCATGCCTAAGTTGACCCTACCCCCCGGGTAAAAATCGGGTGAAAGCGTTCACATGGAGGTAGGGATAACTCGGGGGCAAGGGTTACCCTATCGCTCCGACCGAGTTATCCCTATCCCCCGAGTTAACTCGGTCTCGTGTGAGCGGTTTACATTTTTTAACATTGAAATAAACTAACACCGAGTTATCTCGGGGGATAGGGATAACCCTACCCCCCCGAGATAACTCGCCTCATGTGAACAGGCCCTTAGGGTGGAGACATGACATGTGTCAATTATTAAGCATTTATCTTCAAACTACACGGCAAATTTAACACTGGCTTATTGTACATTTGGCATGCTTGTCCGCCAGACAGACAGCCAAGACTGCTTGTTCATGTGATTGTAAGATAGTTTAAGATAGTTAGCTTGTATTATTTAAAGATGTCTTCTCCACTGGAACGTGCCTTTTCTTCTAATAAAACGCTATCTTCGCCTGCGACTCCGAATCTCGGCTTTAGTAGCAGTGAAATTTCTTCAGAAGAATCATCACCGATGTACGCAGTGGGTTTCAGTGATACAGAATAATCGTCACCTGCAGTTACATCGAACGGTAAGTGTATAACATTGGTCATTGTGCAATTATATTATTATATATCTTGTTCGAAATACCATAAATTATTTTTTAAAACTATTCAAATGCCATCTAAACGTTTCAGCTGAACTATACTTGAAATGTTAGACCTATACATACAAATAGTTGATCCATCTAAGTAGTCACTGCCTATGAATAAGACTGTTCCGTTTCCTTTCCATATTCTCCTTCCAAAACGCTCTTTACGGCTGGAATCCCGAATCTTCTTAGCAGCAGTGAAATTTCTTCTGAGGAATCACCGACTCACTCCCTGGGTTTCAGTGATGCAGATAAATCCTCACACGCAATATTAATGAGTGCAGGTATGTACATGTATAAATGTTATTTAACTCATTATATTGTAGTTAATTCATATAAATTCATTTCATATTTTTATAGACAATAATCCGTTTTTCCAATATGCTTCATAATTAAACAAATATTTCCAATTAAATTTTCCTTCAACACAAAACCATACAGACGGCAGCAGTTTTAGGTATATTTTTTGAACTATTTTCCCGCCAATCATTTGGACTCAGGGGCGGATTTAGCATACATCAGACCAGTCACGCGACTGACGTAAAAAATCACAAGAATAATTGCGCAATAAGACAATATTTTAATCTCAAGAGTCTTCTAGAAAATGTTATGGTGCGACTGCTTTGGCTTGGCCTTCAGTGATCGCAGAGATTGGGTTTTATCTTAGTTTGCGAGTCAGCAAACACCGGGCAGAGATGACAGGTGGTCAGCGTTTGCTTTGAGAGTTTTGCTAGATCTGCACCATGGCAACCACTTTTTTGCTGGATTTGCCTCAAACCTGATTGGCTCTCGCGTTGATTTCAAGCGTTTTGCTGGATCTGCACCATGGCAACCACTTTTTGCTGGATTTGCCTCAAACCTGATTGGCTCTCGCGTTGATTTCAAGCGTTTTGCTGGATCTGCACCATGGCTTGCTGAAAATTGGATTGCTGAGTCAGCTGAGATACTGAGTAATTATATTAGATTTATATTCATCGTCATCGAAGCTTCTCACTTCTCACAGCTGTGTTTCAGTCATGAGTTCTGTAAGCGTTTTCGAATGGGTTTTAGCTGCTTACACAGTCATCGATTTGTTTCAACCGAGTAACATTTAATAGACGCGATTGGAAGCATTTCGAGCTTCTCAATTTTGGCGCGGAATCATTTATTCCCCCACTGCTGTAAGGTGAGACTGGTAAGTGAAGGTCGTCTTCTTTCATTTCAAATCTACAAACAGTCTAGTGTCGAATATATGTGTTTTGTCCAGTCTCAGTCTCGTATTATTT
The DNA here is from genome assembly GCA_035771165.1 of Paragorgia papillata. Taxonomy (NCBI): domain Eukaryota; kingdom Metazoa; phylum Cnidaria; class Anthozoa; order Scleralcyonacea; family Coralliidae; genus Paragorgia; species Paragorgia papillata. The sequence continues at coordinate 227,035 of JAWNZC010000235.1, forward strand.
ATCATTTTGCGTCCTAGTGAAGTCTGAGTTCAGAGTTCAGACATATATTTATTCAGCAGGCGGCATTAGCATATTTCACGCTTGCCGGGAGCTTTTATATGAATTTGAAACTCAAAGGATCAATTGATCCTTAAGCCCAGGTTTAGTTCAACGTTAAATTGGATCTTTCTTTTCATGATTTTGAAATGAATACTGTTTTCAAAGTATTGTTAGTCTCGCTATCTTGCTCTGATGAGATATATTTTAACGGCGTGTTCGTGAAATATGATCTCAGTCAGGTTGTCGGTAGATGACATATAATTTATTAAATTAATCTTTGAGACAATGAATAATTGCATGGGTGTTCGCTCCTGTCTCGTTTAGCTAACTAATATTATAGTTAGCTTTGTAAATATATAATTCTGTATAATTTTCTCAATAAAGTTTAAGAAACATCCAATTTGGACAAAATATTTTGCAATAATGATAAAATGTGCCGTTAAAAATATGTTTTAAAAGTTTCAAAATTTTGCTCAAATGTGCTGTCAGATCGCGGGAAATGCCCTTTTAGAGACCCCAATTTCAAAAAATTTCGGGGGGCATGCCCCCACACCCCCCTAGATCTGTGGACCATAAGTTTGACTGACATTTTCAAAATCCTAAATCCGCCCCTGCCCTGGATGCCAGAGATACGTACATCCGAAAAAAAATATTTTGATAATTAAATTATTACTGAAGTTTCGTGCGAAGCCCTTACCAAAACTATGTCGGCAGTTTACACCTTTTCATTTTGCTCTATCGAAAATCGGCACTACACTAGAAAACCGGGCGTGTTGTGACAACACGGATTTTTGTCCCGCTATTCGACACGTCAAAAACGTGTTGTTTTCATTGGCGTGTTGTAAATTAGACGTGTTACAGAAACACATCAAGCGTGTTTAAAAAACACGCCTGCGAGAACACACGACACGTCGAAAGCGTGTTGTTATTATTGGCGTGTTGTGACTTAGACGTGTTTCAGGAACACAGAGACGTGTTTTAAAAACACGCCATTCTCAGAACACGGCAAAACGCGTGTCGATGGACGGGACAAATCAAAACACGTTAAAAGCGTGTTTCAAGAACACGACAAGCATGTTTTCATAACAACACGCCAAAAACGTGCTTAACTCGTGAAGCAATATAAAATATTCATACGTGATACAAAAATTCAACAATATATATGTTTTTATTTGAGACGTAGCAATGCAGGATAACATACACACGGGTAAACCCAAGCATCACAATAAACATGATGGCATGAGATTAACAAGGAATTACATTCACGAAAATGCGGAGTTGGATCATAATATTATGCATAAAGTTGGATCATATAAATGTATATGTCGAAAACTAATCTACCGATTTTCATTCTACAGCCAGTGGTTGTAAAGAAAAGGTAACTTATAATATTATTGATGATTAGAAAGTATTAAAGTTAAAAGTTTTAGATTTATATAATAAAGAACTCAGCGTGTCAGTCTGTCACTTTCTTGAAGTTGTGAACGACTTGTCGGCAAAAATTGCAAGATTCCTAGCTAAACACTTGCTTCTATATACACCTTCTAACCACTATTATTAATGTCAACCACCTTTTGTTTGCAACTAGTGACCGTTATCGGTTAGTTTTCGAGATTTTGCCGATTTGGTGATCTAACTCCGCATTTCGTAGTGTATTAAATTATTTCTTGAACTGGCTACTCGTACTGGGAAAAGTGAGGACACCTGTGGCCCTTCTTTTCATTTCTTATTCTGTGACATTAAATAACTTGCAGTGTAACTACTTCAACCGGGGCCACCCAATGCAAATCAAACAACGACTTTTGATCTTTAGGATCCTACCGTAAGGATAGAAATAATTATTATAACTTCAAAGAACGTTGCCAACTTTTATTGGCTTAAATTTAATTTAATAGAGGCTGTAATAATAGAGGCTGAAATCACACGGTCTTTATCGTTGGAGACATCGGACTGTCGTTGGTGGATTTGCATTGGGTGGCCCCGGTTGAAGTAGTTACACTGTAAAACGCAATCTAAAATACAAACTTCTTTCACTTTAAAAATGCTGTCATTTTTTTTGGAGTTAATACAGCCTTCAAGAAATTTGACTAAGTCCAGTTCTCCATGGTCTTTAGCGATGTCTTCATTGCCTGCCATGATCTTCTCAATACTATAAAATATCATGAAAGTATAGGTGTGTCAATGTTGTACATGTATGTTAAATACAGGCAAATACCAAATTACTGCATACCCCAAAATGGATTTCCATAAGAGAAATTTCAAACATCTTAATTTGAAAGAGGTCACATAGACAACTCTGAAATCGTCCATTGATACCTATCCAATATACTTATAATCCAACTAAGATAATATTATAGGCATTGATTTGGCGTCAAAGCTCCGTTTTTACACTACGGGAATGTTAAATTACATTAATACAAGATAAAAACAACCATGTACTCTTGTTTTTAGTATATATAGGTGCGTGAAATCAAGTGTTTTGAGTACGCGCGAGAGAACGAGCGCGTCGAGTCTCCGACGCACGCTTTTTATAGAGCACGTTTGTTTTACTCCGGGCAAGGTCTGATTGCCACTGGTAATTTCACCATAACAATTTTCGCGAACATCTCACCCAGTATTTTTATAGAGCGCGTTTGTTTTACTCCAGGCAAGGCCTGATTGCCACTGGTAATTTCACCATAACAATTTTCCTGAACATCTAACCCAGTGTAAACGTCAATATTAATATTTAATACACCTACATGTATATGTATATACAGCTATTTAATGCAGCCTGGACATACCTCTTGAATAATAAATTTAACCGTTCATCTATGTAGTCCTCCTTTACTTCCATCAGCAGACCTGCTTGGTATATAATCTGAAAAACATCATAATTTATTAATGAGACAATGAATTACTAAAAATTATTATTATTATTATTATGCACTTTTTATTTTTTTAGTCATCTACATTTTGATTGACAGTCCTTTTCGTTTGACACAAACTCAACTACGCGTGCTATTTGTCGCAGGCGTGAAAGGCCATGTTCAATTGTTCAGTAACATTGCAATTGTGAAAATGCGTGAAAGTTTCAATAACGTCACAACGTACAGTAACGTAAGATCTCACAACGTACAGTAACGTAAGGTCTCGCAACCTAAGGCAAGATCTCACAGCATAACGCAAGATCTCACAACGTAACGTAACGTAAGATCTCACAACGTAACGTAACGTAAGGTCTCACAACGTAACGTAATGTAAGGTCTCACAACGTAACGTAAAGTCTTCTCAAAACGTAATGGAAGGTGTCACGACGTAACGCAAGATCTCACAACGTAACACAAGATCTCACAACGTAACGTTATAGGTTTCACAATGTGTAAGGTCTTGCAATGTAACGTATATAATTTTTTAGCGCAGGTTACTGTAACAGTTTTCACAGGGTAGTAGGTTTTACGTTTTACAACTAAACTAACACGTTAAAGCGAAAGATAACGTCTTACAATGAATATCAAACAACCCAGCTTTCTTTTTCAGATGTGTAGAAAATATAAAAGTTAGGTTCATATTTCTGTGCCATAACTCATCAGTTTTAACGCACGTGCGATTCACACGTGCAAAATTATTTACGCGTGCGAATTACCGCACACGTGCAGTTTTCCTTACGAAAAGGACTGGATTGGCTGTTGGCATATGGGTAATTCATGATAGCATGTTAATCTGAAATCAAACCTACAATTAATAGCAGCGTTGTTCTGCTCATAACGTGATGCTAGCCGTTGTTATTTGGTCCTCAAAAACGAGATATACTGTAATTAATACATTACAGTATCACTCACAATTTGATACACTACTGAGTTGTACATAAACTAGAGCTTCCTGTTGTGCTGCCTATCAGAAGCTAGAAACTTTAAAATAGCAATTACTTTAAAGGCTAGAAATTCTGGATGACTTAAAAAGTATAGTTTTTGGTAAAAAATATAAAATATATAAAGGGCGTATTAGGTGCTACTCCATGTGGACGAACCATACTGGGCAGGTAGAGAGAACACTGGTTAACCATGGCTGGGATTCGAGCCAGTGACCTGCCGACATTCACCCTTCAGTTTGCTAGTCTGACACTCTACTGTCTGAGCTAAACATATCAGAAGATGAATAGTGATATTGAAGAAACTTGTTCAGTTTCAAAATATCAAATACAGTATAATATATACCATCGTCCCACGTGCGACCTAGTTCCAACTTGGTATTGTAGCTCAGATGGTAGAGTGTTGAACTACTGCAAGTAAACTAGAGTGCAAATGTGACAGTTTAATTTGCCCAATTTAATTTGGTTAAATTAGTAAAGTTTAAGCTAGTAGAGTTTCTTCTACAATACTTGCCCAGTATTGGTTCATCCACTAGGAGTACTTTTTTACTGAAAACTATCCTTTTTTAATTCATCCGGAATTTTCTAAGCTGAGATATATATAATATATATATTATATATTATATATTATATATTATATATATATATATTATATATATATATATATATATTATATATATATATATATATATTTAATATATATATATAATTATATCCTCTGGTTTAAGATGTAAAACAGCCAAGTTCTCTATCCGATAAATTGAGGTTACTTATCACAACTTTTGTGGATCTCTAGAAATAAAATAAAAAATAAGATGAAAAGGAAACTATATGGGGTCACCACATTGAGTGGGTTAATCTCCCCGAAACTATAATTTTTTGCAAAATTAGGGTGGGTATCTCCCTGATACTAAAAAAGTGTAAATATAAAATCTAAAAATATGGGGTCACCACGACTTAAATAATTATAACTATATAAAAATATGGGATCACTATGTGCGATCTTTCTGAAAATATATCATATTTTCAGGGAGATCCCACATTAAGTAGTGACCCCATATTTTTATAGTTATAATTATTTAATTTAAGTCATGGTCACCCCATATTTTTGTATTTACACTTTTTTAGTATCAGGGAGATAACCCACCCTAATTTTCAAAAAAATATAGTTTGGGGGAGATACCCACTCGATGTAGACGGCCGGCCAAGGCTTCAAAATATTACTTTTGATGGCATTTTTTGTTACAAGCAGGCAACCATGCCAAATCGTATCGGATAGTGCATACTTTGAAGGTGAGGGGGGTTGCCATCTGTAATTATTGATTTATATACTAAAATATAGAGCTTTTTTAAAGTACAATGTGATGGATGGGATATCTGTAAAGAGCCGTCTAATATACGTTTGTGTTTTATTTGAATTGCTAAATTCAGAATGCATCCAATCAGCGTGCGTGAAGTTTTGATTATTCTAATTCGCATAACTCACAATGATAAACAAACAAGAAACATGGCGCAAATTCACCTAAATATAACACTTCGAAGAACAGCCATAACAAGCAGCCAACTTTTTGTTACAAGTAGGCAACCACCATAGAAATGTAGCTTAGACATTGATCAAGATGACTAGACCGGTTGCCTTTCGTGTATCACAAGATACCACTGTTGAACCGCCAGAACCGGTGAATTAAATGTCTAAGGAACAATATAAGTAACACTACAATGTAGTATAAAAGCTCAGCTTTATAGCAGTAGATGCATGGCGGTATCGGCAAATTATCAAAATAAAACGAGGTAATTTACGAATATGAGACTTTCCTGTAGCTGCCAGATCCAATAAATTTCTGATTCTTTGCAAGCTTATGTTGTTGTAGGTTTTCTTTGAAGTGTTATATTTAGGTGTATTTACGCCATATTTCTTGTTTGTTTATCATTGTGAGTTATGCGAATTAGGTTAATCATAACTTCACGCACGCTGATTGGATGCATTCTGAAGTGAGCCATTCAAAATAGAACACCAACGTAGTTTGCATGACTCCACAGAAATACCATCCATTCCAATGTGTTTTTAAAAAACCATAAATTTTAGTGTATAAATTCAAAATTACGGCTGGCAACCCCACTCACGTTCAAAGTATGCACTATCCGATACGATCTGACATGGTTGCCTGCTTGTAACAAAAAATGCCATCAACGGTGTTTTTGAGACACTTTTATCGAGGTTGGCCGGCCGTCTAATGTGGTGACCCCTGCATGTAGTTTCCTTTTCATCTAGTAATTATCAATGAAAATTAAGATGATATCCACCAAAGTTGTGATAAAGTCAACTCTTAAATTGTTTACACCTTAAACCAGAGTCAGTAGAATATACACCATTTGACTGGCATTAGTAAATAGTGTTAAACATTGTTTTGAGCCTTTATAATGGCCCCTAATGTACACAAGTCCTTAACATACATGCAATAAATTAAAAAAGAATTGCAAAGACTAATTATTTACAAACAATTTTCATGCAACACCAAATTAATATGTACTCACTTGTAATTCAGTAATAGTGCATGAATAAAAACCACAATGTGAGGGAGATGTACTCAGACCACTTCAGTCATCAAATAAAAATGATCCACTTCTGATTTGAACTGTCAAGAACAATTAATTATAAAATTAAAATTTGAAATATTAATAAACTAGGATACTATAAAAAATTACAATTGTTTGGTTACAAATATTGATTGGCTATATTTAGTACTTGGTATTAAATCTTCATGTTTTGAAAATTAAATCCAGTCATTACAATATTTAAATAATAAAATGTTTGTTTCCGAAAAATAATACATTGTAGTTTATTGGTTTAGCAGCACGAGCCATCTAACTATCAAAACGAACGACAAAAAAGTTTGCTGTCAAGTTTCAACCACACAAAAGCAGTAAATACGAGTAAATATATTAACTTGAGAGTAAAATGGCTATAAAATGGTTCAAATTTTAGCAATTTTTGCACTAAATAAAAGTACAGAAGCCAGGAAGTTATTTAGGATTAACTCTAGTACAGTACCTTAAACTATAGTTTTAGGCCAGAGTCGACGACGTCTGGTATTACTTGTGATGTCTTGCTTTTTCGTCTTCACTTTCAAAACATGGCGGCTTTGTCAGGACTCTACTTCGAGACATTTCTCTACAGAAAACCAGTTTTATCTTCACAGATAAACATCAAAAAATCTCTCGTATACGTAAAACTGCTTGCACTGTTCCAGCGCTGTTGTTTCTTCCTCGGCGTATAGCTTTCCTGACATTAAAATTGAAAGGAATACTAGTAGCTCTCGTTGTTTCCTCGGCCTTCTTCTTCCAATGCTGAAATTAAACTTCCTTTGGCGCCAATCTGTTCTCGCATTTGATTGGTCGAGCTACTTACCGTCCCTACCCCTTTCCCCGATAGTGTTAAAAATGTCTCCCTTTTCACACGCATAGTGTGTTACATTTTACACGTCAGTGTGTTTTTGACTGGTTTGCAACACGTTTTGTGTGTAGCAAGCCGTGTTGCAGGCGTGTTGTAACGCATATTCGTTTATAACAACACGTCAGTGTGTTTTGGCGACGTGTTGTTACAACACGGCACAACACATCTAACATATCACAACACGCCAACAACACGCTTATGTTCATTTAGAACACGCCTACGTGTCTTTAGAACACACATCAATGTTTTTAAAACACGCTTACAACACGCCTAGTTTTCTAGTGTACTGCATACACAGCACTTCTTTTTTCGTTTATAACAATATAACTGATTGGGTCACAATAGTTAGTATTATAACGAATGCTGCATGCATGGTTTATATATATTTATAAAACTCATTAATAATTCATGAGGAAAACACAAAGAAAATCCATGTTTAATGAGTGTCTGTATACGTGATACAGATTCCTCTTGATTTACATAAACTTTAGCTTTGATTTTCTCGACTTAGACAACGTTTTTTTAGAAAAATTACTACGCCAATGAACTAACCAAATCGGATCGTTTTAGAAGTCATTTACAGAATTCGTGTCCGTTCTGTATCGGGATACAGGCACTCGGCTTCGCCTCGTGTCTGTATACCCCGATACAGAACGGCCACTCATTCTGTAAATAGTACATATATATATAATTATGTATGTATGTATGTAGCGAAGCGTACAGTTGATGAAGTAAACGATAATGTTGAAGAAATATTGTATTTCTAATTTTGTTCGAGATTGTTAACATCTTAGCATATATTGCTCTGTATAGGTGATTTGAACACAGTTTTCTGGCCTTTCTCTATGATCTATGAAATGTCAAAGCGAGTGCAGTCAAAGCATGTAACAGAAGGCGTAAATTAACGGCATTTCGAAAGCGATCACTTCGGATTCTACTTTCTTCCGGCGACAGAACATATGTGATATAGTCTTATCGACTACCCCTTACAAAAAAAACACACAGTGAACACACCGTGAACACATTGTCAAACACAGTGTGTTCACACTGTGTTTCACTGTGTGTTCACTATGTTAACACGGAGTGACTATGTGGAATTGGGACGGTTTGAACTCAGTGTACACACAGATAACACTCAGTGAACACACAGTGTTCACACCGTGAACACCCGGTGTACACAGTGTGGTAACCACTGTGTGTTCACTGAGTGTTCACTGTGTTAACACGGAGTGACTATGTGGAATTGGGACGGTTTGAACTGAGTGTACACCCCGTGTACACCCCGTGCACACCCCGTGCACACCCCGTGCACACCCCGTGCACACACCGTGCACACACCGTGCACACACCGTGCACACACCGTGCACACACCGTGCACACACCGTGCACACACCGTGCACACACCGTGCACACACCGTGCACACACCGTGCACACACCGTGCACACACCGTGCACACACCGTGCACACACCGTGCACACACCGTGCACACACCGTGCACACACCGTGCACACACACACCGTGCACACACCGTGCACACACCGTGCACACACCGTGCACACACCGTGCACACACCGTGCACACACCGTGCACACACCGTGCACACACCGTGCACACACCGTGCACACACCGTGCACACACCGTGCACACACCGTGCACACACCGTGCACACACCGTGCACACACCGTGCACACACCGTGCACACACCGTGCACACACCGTGCACACACCGTGCACACACCGTGCACACACCGTGCACACACCGTGTACACACCGTGTACACACCGTGTGTACACACCGTGTGTACACACCGTGTGTACACACCGTGTGTACACACCGTGTGTACACACCGTGTGTACACACCGTGTGTACACACCGTGTGTACACACCGTGTGTACACACCGTGTGTACACACCGTGTGTACACACGGTGTGTACACACATGTACACACACATGTACACCCCCGTGTACACTAACTTCAAACCGTCATAATTCTAATGTACATAGTCACTCCGTGTTAACACAGTGGAAACTGTGTGTGGAACACAGTGTGTACACCGGCTGTTTCATGCTGTGAACACTGTGTTTACTGGATGTTATCTGGGCGTTATCTGGGATACACATAATACCGCGGGTATATTAATTCAATTTTAGAGACTGAAACAATAAGAATAGGGAACGAATGTTGTTTTATTACTCATTTATAGGCATGAAAAGTAGTCTGAGAAGTCTCCAAATGCACTCTGATTTTACTGTTATTGAATAAAAAAAACCTAACCCTAATCTCAGAAGCAATAACTAATTAGCCTACTATATAGTCACCCTACAGAAACTCCCATTTCTCGTCGAGTGTCTACGCAACTACGGGGAATAGCTTGCCATACTACATGGTAGGCTATTGTGAAAACAGCTTCTTAACCGCTTCTTGTATAATATTTAGCGTATAAATTTATGTAAGTTTACACAATACTTGTGTACCGTTATCTCGCTGTAAGAACGGTACATGTGTTTATTATAAGTAAACACATGGTTTTGAGGGATATTAGTGATTAAATGTCCCCGAAAGCCGAGGGAGGGTTTTGTGGAACCCTCCCGAGGCTTGAGGGGTCATTTAATCACTAATGGCCCTCAAAACCATGTGTTTACTTTGTAATCACATTGTCACCGTGGAAATAAACAAGAATGGATGCTTTTGTTTTGTAAAATCTCTTTATCGAATTGGTTCAGTGTATTATTAATAAATAGTAATGAGGGATGTTTACTCTAAATGTCCCTCATCCAGTATTGATGAGGGAAATACGACAGTAAACGTCCCTGTTAAAACAAAAGAAACCGAGGTGACTATGTGTTTTCAAGTGTTAAAGTCAATTTCCCTTCAAACATGTTTCAAAGCTCTTTAACTTTTCTTTCTCAAGAAGGCGTAGTTTAGCATGCCTGGTATCTTTACATTTTCCCGCCATCTTGGCCCTTATGATGGAGGATTGTGTGCCAGGGTAACAACTTTGGACACATTCTAAAAATATAGAAATATAGGATCGAAATATGTTATCACGTTAGGTTCGATCTTCTCGCTCAATGCTGTATCAATTTTTATATCAAATGTATTTCTAATCAAATATTTGTAAAACGATATTCAATTTGCAAATTTGTAACTTCAAAACAAAATGAACAGATGGTGGTTTTTGGACAATAATACACAGAGAAAAGTAACAATAAACGCGAACTTACCGACAATGGCAAGAACTTTATCCTGGTCTAAGAGCTCCTTCTCTTTATCCTCCACTTTTATTCTTTTGCCTGTAACTAGGCAATGCTCCATCTCATCAACAGTAAAGATGGCAGTCATAAGATTGCATATCATCTTGTTAAAATTAGCAGATCTTTTAATTTGAAGGATAGTCCCCTCAGATAAGTATTTGTTAATTTCACACTGAAATAAAAAACCCCTGCATTAACAACTTACAAGTGATCAATGATTAGTAGTATACAATAGGTAATCATTATTAGTATACTGTACAATAGGTTTTCATTAATCAGAGTACAATTTAGGATTTACAGCAAGGGATTTACGTACAGCCTTCGATAGCATACACACGGAGTCCCTGATCTACATGTTAACGTGCTCAGCAAGTTATACGAGAACACCCGTGCAAAAGTGATAACACCAGACGGTGAAACTGACCTGTTTGAAATTTTCGCAGGAATCTTACAAGGTGACACCCTGGCGCCGTTCATATTTGCAATAATGTAGTACTTGACTACGTCATGCGCCAAGCGACAAGCGATAGGTGACCATAAACTCGAACTTGGTTTTGAACTGGAGAGAAGGAAGAGTAGACGTCACCCTCCAGTTGTCATCAGTGACCTGGATTTTGCTGACGACATTGCTTTGCTGGCAGAGGAAATTAGGCAAGCTCAAGACCTTCTTTCACGTGTGGAAAGTGAAGCTGCCAAGGTTGGACTGCAATTGAATGCAAAGAAACTGAGCTGATGACGTTTAACCAGGTGACACTGGTTAACATCACAACTCAAAGGGCAAAAGCATTAAAGTGGTTGAAAATTTCAAATACCTCGGCTCTTGGATACAGAGCACTGAAAAGGACTTCAACATTCGTAAAGCTTTAGCTTGGAGTGCCTGCCACAAGCTACAAAAGATCTGGAATTCTAATCTTTTACGCAAGATCAAAATGAGATTGTTCATTGCTACTGTAGAATCTGTTCTACTGTATGGGAGTGAGACATGGACACTAACAAAATCTCTCGAGAAACAACTTAACGGGTGTTACACACGAATGCTTACTAATGGGCAGTTGTATCAAGTGGCAAACAAAGTTGTAGAAAGGAGAATGAAGTTAGCTAGGCACTGCATCAGACATCCAGAGGTTATAGCATCATCGCTCGTACTATGGCAGCCAACAAAGGGCAGATTAAGGAGAGGTAGACCAACCATTAACTACATCGACAATTTTAGAAAGGACACACATCTGGAAGAGGTGGCAGAAATACGAACAGCAGTGCAAGACAGGGTGCTATGGAGTAAGTGTGCAAGTGAAGTGAAGAGTGATACAGTATCTGAAAATTGTATCAAAATTTGGCACAATTTTCAAATATGACAAGTAAGTTACAATGTAAATTGGGGGGAGCACAAGTAAAAACATACAGTATAATTACTTGTTTGTTGTATGCCTTGAAAAAATGGTAATCATTAATTGTATTTCAAAATTAGTTCGATTAATCAGTCCTTTCCGAGAGTAAAATTACATGTGTGCGATTTTTCACACGCGTAAATAATTTTGCGCGTGCGAATCGCACGTGCGTTTAAAATTATCAATTATGGCACAAAAATATGAACCTAACTTTTATATTTCCTACACATCCGAAAAAGAAAGCTGCGTTGCTTGATATTCATTGTAAGACGTTATTTTTCGCTTTAACGCATTAGTTAAGTTGTAAAATGTAAAACGTACTTCGCTGTGAAAACTGTTACAGTTGCCTACGCTTAAAGACGATATAAGTAGGGTAGAAAGGCCGATTCTGGCGAATTTTTTTTAGACTTGTTGGCGCCAATGAAAAGAGGGGGGTTGATCCAAAATCCTTTGCTTGGCTTTGCTTGGCAAACAGATTGGCAAAGGATTTTCTAAAATATTCCAGGAGGGGGTTTCTTAAAATATTCCAGAAGGATTTTCCTAAAATATTCCAGGAGGGGGTTTCTTAAAACATTCCAAGAAGGATTTCTTAAAATAATCCAGCCTGGCAAATTTTGCCAAACACTTCCCGAAGATTTTTCCGAAGATTTTTCCGAAGATTTTTTTTGAGGGAGGGGTTGGGAAAATTTTTTTAAAAATGGAATTTTGTTTTAAAGAAATAAAGAGAATAAAATAAATAAAAGAGAATGCCTAGAAGACCCCACAAATCCGAAAAATGCTTTTATACACCAATACTAAGTTGTAAACATACTTGTAGAGTTTGTCAGTTTGAAGCCCAAACAGACATAGCAATAAGATTACACCTAAAAGTTACCCATGGAAAAACACAAAATTTAAGAAGAATAGAAAGATGCGAAAAATGTTCTAAAACCTTTGAAACAGAAAAAGAAATTATTTCCCATCTTAAAAGCCATGATAAAAGAGAAAAAAGGTAACAAAGCACACAAACTTTTAAAAATTTGTATTCTTTTTGGAATACAAATCTTAAATACTATTTGAAATTGGAATTTTGTTTTTAAAAAAATAAAGAGAATAAAATAAAAGAGAATGCCTAGAAGAGAAACAAAAAGAGAAATAATAAGAACTATTGCTGCAGCACCACTAAGTAGCTGGTATACATGTAGCCCCTGTAAATTTAAGACAACTTCAATAACAGCAATAAGACTACATAAAAAAGTTGTCCATAAAGAAATTTTGTTGAACAAAAATATAGAACTAAAATGCGAAAAATGTTTTAAAACCTTTGAAACAAAAAAGAAACAAGATGATCATATGAAATCCCACTCCAAAAGATTAAGAACCCGAGATGTTTAAACTTCTAAAAATTTGTATTCTTTTTGAATACAAATCTTAAACTTAATTTTACCTAGTCCTATAATGCCCAATCGCCAAGGTTGAGATTCCATCCTTTCCTATAACTCTCTTATCATCTGCCGCACTAAGGGCAATCTTATTCATATGGATGGTGCGGATTTTATGTTGGCAACTTCTGAAGGTGTTCATTCCTCTCATAAGGTTTTTTCCTGAGAACAGGCAGTTCTTATAATCCTTAAATTTTATTTCATCCTTGATAACGCTCTTTTTGATCCCCTTGCATTTCTTATCTTCCTTACACTCCATTAACCCAGTTTTAAGGTTTTTCTTCTTTGCCATCTTAGTAGCATACAGCTTTGGTCTTAATCCAGCAAACTTTCCAATCTGGTCTGCTCCAGTCTCGGACTTCATCATTCCAAGAACTTTTTTGTTAGCCCCGCATTCTATACCACTTGGATGGGATTTAGGAAAATTACTGGTGTCAAAGTGGGTTTTAACATCTCCAGAAATGTCTTTGAAGAAATCTTCTGTTTTGATCTTGTAACATAACGAATCCGTATCCGTAAATAACAGCTGAGCCTTTTCTCCATACTTAGGTTTTATATAACCATAGTGGAAATCATACATAGAGATTTTGCTTAGATCCAAGATGGAGGCTCCTGTATAGATTGGTTTGTCAAGATTAACATGGGTTTTTCTCATGTGGACAGCGCCCAAATTTTCATTAAATATGTTAATGGATTTATAATTTGGCTTTCTTGCAAGTTTTTCAAGCTGGTATTTAAATGAGACGAGTCGGATGTCCACTCTGTTGCGAACATTTTCCATTGTCTTTCCAAAGACGGAGTTGTTCATTAGCTTGTAAAAATCCTTTTCAAAGTCGTTGGTAGCTGCTGTCCTTAACCTTGTGTTAAGGTCAATATAGGATTTCATCCAAGCCTTTTCCTTAAATGATATTCCCCTGTGGATTTTCTTGAGTAATATTTTGTATTTCAAACACTGCTTTAATGTTCGGTAGTGTAGAACATACTTTTTCTTATCATTGAGATTTGGTAGTAGTTTTACAACACCATTAATCTCAACACTTTCAGCTGCAAAGGGGAGATCGTTGTGGAGATCGTGTAGCTCTTCAGGATACTCCAAGTCCACTTCCAGAAAGCATCCTTCTCCCTCTTCCCCATCTTTAGTTTCCACAAGGTACTTTTCCCAATCCATCAGTTCCTTTTCTGGGATCCACTTAAATCCTCCTACTGGAAGAGGTTTTGACATTGAATCCCCATACAGATTGTTCCTATCCAAATATGGAATAAAGGAACTTTCCTGCTCTGGGTTGTATTCCTCCATATACTTGTTGTTTGCCTCGGCGTATCGGTGGGTAATTAGCGAGATTCCACCACGGATAGCTTTTTCGAAGAATAGGAACATGTCAGGGTCTGTTAATAATTCCAACTTTTGGTTCGTTAGCTTTTGTGCGGAAACCCAAGCCAAACCAGGACTTGTATAGAACCACATCGGATCAAGTCCATAAGTCTCTTTACATGTTTTCCTAAAATTTTGGACAACATCACCCAAAAGAACAACATCTAGTTTCATGTATAAACCTTGGTAATCCCTCATTGTCTTACACCCAAAGGCTTTCCAAACATTTTTAGCATGAGCATAATCCTCATCTGTTATGTTGCTGTTGTTTAACTTTGAGTAAAATTCTTTCTTTGGTGGTAGTCCAGGATAGTCCAACTTTTTCAAGGAATCCATAAAATCATAGGGAAATACCCCCTTTTTCTTTAACAGGTTAACATGATCTTCCGGATGGTCTTTGAATACTTTTTCTGTATACTTGAAAGCTGTTGAATCCAGGTTTTTAACAAGTGAGTCCAACGAACTTGCCATGAATTTTAGGGAATCCAGGAATCTTAGTTCTAAAGGAACCCACTTGGTTTTTAAGTTTCCATCAGGCAATCTCTCTTTGTGAAAACCAGCATTCATCCATATTTTTTTACTGAAGCTGATATATTCTTCATCCGTCTTTGGTATGCAACTAATTGACCCTTTTGACAACCCCAAACTCTTGATAAAAAGGTGAGCATCATACCCTGACAGATTATGGAACAGCACAGGAATATGTTTGGCACTACCCATTGAATAATTACAAGTGTTATGGGCAGGTCCTCTGTACTTTCCATTAAGATGATCATGGTCTCTTACCCTATCTTTTCCTAAATCTTTTCCACAAACATAGCAGTCTTTGGCTGACTGAAAATCTTTTTCTTGGGTTTCACTTATAATAATTGGCTTAGGGGTTTTCATATAGGTTTTCCAAATTTCCTTTGTCTCAAATTCCAAAGCTTCAACGAACATTTTACCTATATCCTCATGTTCATATTTTTTTGTATAGCTTACAACTTTTCCTGGAAAAATAGCTGGATCAGAGCATATAATTTGTAAGCAGTAACCACTAGGAACATGTTTTTGATATTTTTGAGTATAACTTTTCTCTTCATCTTGCTCCTTTGCATCCAATGGCTTTAGCAAACACTCAAAGTCAGCCACAATGATGAAGGGAACATCCTGGGTATTCTTGTAGTCCTTCTCACTCCAACCCATGGTGCCATTCTTTCCTTTTGTAGGAAATGTTTGAACCTGGGCATCATGTGTTTTGCAGATTTCCATGTGCTGCAACATTTTGGCTTCTGTGGTAAATGGGTTTAGGCAAAAGTTGCAGAAAAACTTTTTCTTTTGGTGGTTGTTAGCTTGGTCTGAAAACAGTCTACTTTTGTTTTTAATAGCACTGTAATGGTTGGGTTCCCAAAATAGGTTTACAACATTTGGATGGTTAGCCCTGCTTATTTGCATTTGAAAAACCTTTTGGATCTCAAAATCAAAACTAAAAACATTTACATTCATCTCATTCATATTTTCAAATTTGGAAATGTCCTTAATTTTAAGAGGAAATTCTAACCCTTTAATGTTGTAACCATTGGCTCTTAGTTTTACTTTTTTAGGTAATATTCCTAAATCTTTTTCAGATGGATCTTCCCTTAAAAAGTCAGCTATTGCAACAGCATATAGAAAACACTTGTTATCCTTGTTTTTGGGGTTAATAATAGCCTTTTTGTCTTGAATTACTTTTGGAAGGGCTTTAAAACCCTTACCATTTAATGGACTGTATTTTGTTATAGAAATGTGTAGACTTTCCACAGATCTTATTGACCATCCAGACCCCTTCTTTTGGTGGGCTGCCAGGTTTTCAAGCATCTCTTTTTTCATCATTTCATAATGTTCCCTAACATCTTCCTCCGTTGTCATTGCTTTCATATGGGAGGTGAAGTAAAATTCTTCAACATCTTCCCATCCAGCTTCGTAATCATACTTTACAAGTTTACATATAAGGGTTGTTTTGACCTTTTTAGAGTTTTCAATGCTGTTAATTAGGTTTTCTACGGTTGGTGTTGTTCTTTCTAAGAATATCGAAGGATCCCTAAATCCCTGTCCTGAAATTTCATACAAAGCTGCCCTCCCATTAGCGAAATCTCTAATGAGTTTTGGCTCTGTTTCCCTAAGTTTTTTGAAATCCCTTGTCCTTTTGTTGAAAATTTTTCCAAGCTTGTTCCCAAGGACCTGTCTGGTTTTGGCGGTTTTGGTAGATCCTCTCCATTTTAGCTGCCATTTTAATTTTTCTGCCAACTTTTCTGCTTTTCTTGCCTCTTTTCTGGCAACCCGTTCCTGCTTTTTTACCTCTTTCCTGGCAATCTGTTCTGCTTTTCTTGCCTCTTTTCTGGCAACCCGTTCCTGTTTCCTTGTTTCTTTAAACTCCTTTTCCTGTTGAAGTTTAGCAAGCCTTTTAGGTTTAAATGGCTTCATTTCACGATCCCTTTGTCGTTGTCGTTGTTTTCTAAGACGGGCATTTTCCCGTTTTTTTAAGAGTTTAGTGTCATTAGAGTCCATTTATTATACCATAAAAAACTTCATAAAAAAAAATTAATTCCTATAAGGTCTAAAATCCTAAAAAATATATATTAATAAAGGATCCAAATAGCTGTTATACTTCCTTTTTTAAAAAAAAATATCCTGTTGAAGTTAAGCCTTTTAAAATTTCCTATAAAATTTTATAGGAAATTAAAGTTTCACCGAAAAGCATTAGAAATTAGATGCCAAACAAAAAACTAGGTATTTTTTTTGGTTTTTCCCCCTTTATTTATACACTCCGACTAACAGTTTGTACCTTCCCATGGTAAAGGATGGGATATCCTTTCTTTATGTAATATGGAATGCAACTAGGATTTTTATTTAAACAGGATGCTGCTTTATAAATACTATGGAATTTTGTTTTTTTTCCATCCGAATCTGTAAATGTTATTTCAACAGGATTTTTAATAGCTTCTTTGTTGCATCTGTCAAAGGTTTCATTTGTAACCAATGGAATATTAAGGTTTTCGCAAAGTGTTTTTAAATTCATTCTGCCAGCTCCTTTAATTCCAATTTTTCCAGCCAGGGTTCTTAACTCTGTTCTGGAATGGTGGCAAATAGGGTTTTCCTCACGGATTTTTTTTAAGTCTTCCCCAAATTTTCTTCTTTCTTCCATTCTTTTTTTAAACATTTCCATTGTTTTATTATTGGTTATTTAATAATGTTTAAAGGTTTTTCTAATGATTCTTCCAAAGGTTCTTCCAAAGGTTTTTCCAAAGGTTTTTCGCAAGGTTCTGAATTTTTAGGAACACAAGAATAGTTTTTTACTATTTTGTTTGTCCACCCTATTTGAATATTCCCCTCCATTGCTAAATCTTCCTTCCCAAAACTTAAACCAAATTGGAAACCCTTCCTTGAAATATGGTTTTTGTTAAATTTTTCTTTTGGCTTGCTTTTAGAATTTCCCATATTATTTTTTTATTATTTTGTTTTTCCATTTCCAAAAGGTTTTTTCTATCTTCTCTTTTTTCTCTAATCCAACTAAAAATGTTCCACCTCATTTATTATATTAAAATTTTCTAACCCTTTTTGGGTTAGGAAACCAAAAATTTAATTAGTATCAGTTCTATTGTTACAGGAATCATCATCATTGACAACACCATCACTTTTAAAAGAATTTTCCATGGTATCATCCCCTTTATTTAATGTTAAAGGTTTTTCCCAAACATGTTTGGCAACTGTTAAACCACCAGAGAACAATCCAACCATTGGAATATATGGCGAAATTTTGTTTACTAAGGATTTAACATCATCGCAAAATAATTTGTTTGTTAGTAATTCTTCATCCAGTTTTTCATCATCTTGGATCATACCCAACTGTTCCATTAATGCTGAAAATTTTGTTATAAGAGTTTCTGTTAGCAGTTTGTTTACACGGTCCTGTTGTTCGACATCATAACTATGTTTAATTTGTGCTGTTAATGAAGCTTTTTTAAGATATTTTTCCGAATGTTTAATTTTCTTTTCGAAAGAAAGCCGGATAAGATCTTCTCTAAGGTTTAAATTTTGCGTTTGAGGTAATTCTTTTTCTTCTTCAAAGTTAGTTTTTTCTGTGTTCATTTATTAATATAGAATGTAATATTAACTGGATATTTTTCTTTTTTTTCTTCTTCATATTCTTCTTCTTCATATTCTTCTTTTTCATATTCATATTCTTCTTTTTCTTCTTCATATTCTGCCGTTTTCAACACTTCATCCAAAACAGAGAAGAGTACTTTAAAGCAATAGAAAGAAGCACAAAAAGTTGTTATAAAAACTGCTTTTTTAAGTGTACTTAAAAAGATATTACTTTTGGGTTCTTCATTTTGTTCCGGTTTTACTTCGTTTAAGGGTTTCATGTTTATTTATATCTTTCTTTATATTCTTTGTAGACAATATACGAAAGTCCTATAGCAAGAACCCACAAATTCTTTGCTAACCATGCTATTCCTTTTGCTCCCCAGGATAATGCAGTTGCAAGAATGTTTAAAATTGGAACCAATATAGGCAAAGCATTTTTCGCAAGTTTTGCTAAAGCCTTTCCTAATGCTCCTGTTGCCTTTGCTGCTGCTGCAACTCCTTTTCCTCCAGCCACTACTACTGTTGTTATAATTCCAGCAATAGTGATGGAAATGCCTGCCAATGCTCCAATGTTTTCTTTTGCCCATACTTTAAACCTTTCAAGTCTGGTTAGGGGATGGTTTTTAAGCATTTCTTTGGTTTTTTCTTCTTCTGGTGCTTTGTTAAATTTTAGTCTAATCCAGTCTGCCTTTAAAGTACATGTGTCAGCAACATATTTGTAAAACTGTTTTAAATCTGGATCCTCTTCCTTCTCACTTTGATCGTCCCAATACCTTCCGTTAATTTCAACAGAGTCCAGGTTTTCAAACTTATCCACAGCCAAAATGCCTCCAAGGTTAGAAAGTGCGGTATCATGTTTGTTTTTATGTTTATCTTTTTTTAATATTTCAGTATCAATATAATCTTTCCTTACTGTTATTTCGTCGCCTAACTGGTCAGCAACATTTTTACGAATGTTGGTTATATTTTCACGATTAATGCTTTCCGGTTGGATCCCTAACAGCTCTTCGATAACCCCATCTCCTGTGTTTTCATATTCAGCTTTTGCTCTTAAAAATAACCTATTAAATTCTTTAACTTTTTTCTCAAATTCTTTATCAGTGTTTAAGTCAAATTTGTTGTCTCCTTTTTTAACAATAACCTTTACACCATCAAAAAGGATTCCAGCTGCTTTTCTTGTGTTTGGGTTAACAAATACTTTGCTTTTTTTAATTAGTTCTTCGCTTGCTTTGCCATCCTTGATATCTGATCTAAGACCAAGGGTTCTTAAGAATTTTTTTGTTTTAAAGGTGGCAGATTTTTTTTGTTTAGAAGCCACTTTTTTAATCCATCTATCAAGTCTTAACTTAAATGCTTTGTCAGTTTCATTTTTTGGTTTTTCAGTTTCTCTATAAATTCTGCTTCTTAACTCTCTGTAATTACCATCTAGTTCTGCAGCGTCAAAAACATCTGCCATTGCAAACAAAGAACTATAGAAATCTTTATCTTCACCTTCTGTTTCAGCTTTTGAAAAGGATGTTTCAGATAAACCTTCTTCTTCTGCTTCTTCTTTTTCCAAACGCTCTTGTTCTTCTTCTTCTGTTTCATTTGGATTTAAATTCTTCATTCTAAATTCAGCCATTTATTTGTGCACCAATAACTTTAACCAGTTCTTCACTGTAAAATTTTCCTAAAATATCCTCATCAGAGTCTCGAATTCTATACATAACAGGGTTTCCCCTAAAAACAGCTGATATTGTAAAAATTTCATTAGTAAAATTTGGATCATATCCTTTTGAAAAATTTTTTCTATATTTTTGTATTCTTACATGATCTCCAGTTTTAAATTTAGGTTTTACACTACCTTCAAGGGGAGGAATTCCATACAGTGTAAAAAAAACTTTGGATTGGTTTTCATCATTAACATCTTTTGGTTTCATTTTAATTGTGCTATGTGTTGTGTTATTATAGCTTTCTGTAAATTTGTCAAGGATGTTCAACCACTTTTTATTTCCTGTAAATGTAAAATATTTCCACATCCTGGTTTTTAATGTTCGGTTATATCTTTCTACAAGAGCAGCCTTTCTGTGGGATTTGGATGAAAAATAGTGGATGCCAAAAGATTTTAAAAGGGTTTTTACCCCAACATTGTAGAACTCCTTCCCTTCATCAAATTGGACTGTTTCTGGATATTTGCCAAATCTTTCCTTAAATTCTGATAACATTTTTGAAACACCTGCAACCATACTTGTTGTGTTTTTTCTATGAACAGGAACTGAAAATCCAAATCTGCTTAAAATTTCTATTCCTGTTAAGATCCACTTTTGATCATTATTTTCAGAACCAAATTTAGCCATATCAACAAGATCCATTTGAAGTTGGTCGGCAAGATTTTTAACAAATGTTTTCTGATATTTTCTTGGTTTTCTAATAGGTTTGTGCAATGTAAATACCCTTTGGTTATGTAACCACTCTTTAACTAACTTTCTTGAAACACCTTCAACATTTTGGTCTAATGCTGTTTGGTAAAGTTTTTCCATGGATTGGTAACCTGTTACAGGGTTGTAGTAAATATCTCGAAGTTCAAGGTCAATAAGTAAAAGTTTATCATCCATTTTTTTATTTAAATAAAAATGAATGAAAAGATAGAGTTTTTAAAAACTTATCCCAATGCAGATTTAACAAAATTTAAATTTGGAAAGAAGATATTTTTTCTAAAGAATGAATTTTTGTTGGATATTAATAGTGATAAGTTTAAAAGAAACAAAAATTACACACAATATTTATACTGGCCTAAAGAATGGAACATTAACGGAACTGTTCAAAATTTCTCAAAACAACCAGAATGTTCAGCAAACCTAAACAAATTTATAATATTTGTTAACAAAGAGGAGAATTTTATTTTAGACTTGGATCCTGTGGATTTAACATTCCAACAACCAACAAAACCAAGAAATCCAGACCTAAATGACTTTCTTACAATCCCATATTTTACAGCCATTGCAGCTTCTTATGTTGCAAGTTATTTGTGTGGGATTTCTAACAAACATTTTAAAAATGGTTTTGAAAGGTTTAGGTCTTCTTTTTTAACAGGTATTGTTCATTACCATTATGTTTTTCAAGTAAGAAGGTTTCTAAAGCATCCGGATAAACTTAGGAGATATCTTACAAGTGATGTTGTAAAAATTTTACAACATAACCCCAATGATGTTTGGATCAAAAAAATAAGTAATTCTACACAAAGTTCTAAAGATTTTACACAAGATATGAAGGACCTTGGATACGAAGTTAGGTATGTAAAGTTGGAACAAAAAAGTTTTGGAAGAGTTAACACATATGAGGAGCTGGTTTCAACTTCCCAAAGACACCCCGATGATTTTAAACACTTTGTTCCAAAAGATAGTAATGGGTTAACACCATTGGGTCAAAAGCTATTCCAACAATCCTTAGAATCTTTTGTTTACTGTGTGTTGGGTGCCCAGGCAAAAACAAGGTGGGTCATTGTTGGACAAGGTGCTAAAAGTTTACAAACACAAGAGGTGTTTAAAAAGTTAATGGAGGATACCATAGCACAAGATGATATTACTGTTAGTATTAGTAATATGAGGCAAGCAATAAAGTCTACTAATGTTATTTTAAATTTTGCGGTGTCTCCAGGTTTAATTTTAATCCCTAGCGATCTCAGAATTTTAATTAATCCTGTTGCTGGGTTTAACAATGTTTTAACAATGGCTACAAACACAATGGTGCTTGGATTTAACCAAAATTTAAATTTTAAACCTTTTTTGAAAACCCCTTCTTCATTTACCTCTACAAAATTTTTGGCAACCCCTTCATCATTTAAAGCCCAAAAATCTTTAAAAGCCCCTTCATCATTTACCTCTCCAAAATTTTTACCAACCCATTCAGAAACACCTAAAAAACAATGGAAAAAAACATATTCCCAAGGAAATTTCACCCCTTCAGAAATAACAAAAAATGACAACAGACTTCCAGAAGTTTTTGGTGCCTCAATAACAATTGTGTTTTTAATCTTTAAACTAATATCACTATAATAAAAGGAATGACTCAAATGTTAGATATCAATATTAAGATTTCCCCAACTTTAAACCTTTTCTTAGAAAAACATAAGAATGGTCCTAATACCAGCAGTTGTTGTAAACAAAGATTGGAAGAATTAGATGGATATATATTTTGTCCAGAATGCGGAATAAGCTATGGGGCTGTTTACAAAGGCGGTTACATAAAACCAAATTTTTGTGAAGGACCAAAAATAAAAAATAATGATGTTGGTAACTTCAATGTCAGAAATATGAAAAAAGCATATTTAGAAATGTTGCCAGAAATTGTAGAAAAACCACTTATTAACCCCTCTAAAAAAAGTAAATATTTAACTTGTTACCACGACAGCCAGAATAGATGTTTGTGTAAATGCGACAAATTTGTGTGTTGTTGTATTTGCCCAACCCAAAACCCAATACCTGTTCAAAAACAGTCAAAATTTGTTGTATTAAAACTTATAGAACATTTTGACAAATCTTTTGAAATTCTTAAAGAACAAGGTTTGGTAACAAGGCGACCCAACAAAAAACATGTATTGTATGCCATTCTTGCAATATGTCAAAGAGATTTTTTAGAAACTTTAACAATACCACCATTTAAAAACCCAGAAAAATCTTTTGAAAAAATAAAATATATTTTAAATTCTGAAGAAGAAGGCTTTAAAACTGTTAAAGAAGAACTCAGAACAGATTTCGAAATTTATAAGGATATGTTATTAAAGATTAAAAAAGAAAAAGATCCTTTAAAAAAATTAACAATCCAAACGCTAACAATTTTTGGTAAGATATAAAAAGATATTTTAATAATTCCTAATTAAAAAATTAGGAATTTAAAATTTAGAGAAATTTTTAGCCAAACAACAAAAAACAAAAATTAGCAAACCAAACCTTTATTTAACATTGTTTTGTTAAACCCTTAAACAAATCTTGACAACAACCATCCAGCACCTGTTCCAGAAAGTGTAACAGCAATAATTTGATACTTTTCCATTTCTTCACTTGGTTGATAAAAATCTTCGAGTTTTGGTTCAACTGGGGTGTCTTGTAAAATTTTATGAAGTTCACTAAATGCTTTTGATGTATCTTGCATATTAAATGTTGCAGTTCTAATTTCATCCTGTAATTCTCTTTGTCTGTCCTTCCTTTTAATCTCTTTTTCAAAAAATGTTTCTTTTGCTTTTTGAAGTTTTTCTGTTGCTAAGTTATGTCTTTTTGCCTCTTTAGCAAAACCATCTTTGTTAAATGATTGAAAAAGATAACCAGCACCAGCAAAGGCAACTGCATTAAACAATCCTCCTACTACCATTGATGCCATTTATTTAATATGTTTCCATATCCTTTTTGGATATGGGTACATTTTTGTCTAATCACTCATGTCTCCTGAGGTTTGGAGTCTTTTTTGTGGAGGTTCCTTAACCTTTTTTAAAAATTTTATTTGTAACTGCGGGAACCTTTCCTTTTTTATGTTGACGAAAACACTGTCAATCTCTACTTTTGCGTCAACATAGCACAATCCTTTAAAATCTTTTTTGTCCTCCTCGCTCACCTCTTCTTTAATGTTGAAGGATATAATATTCCCAAAATCTCCAAAAAATGGTGTTTCTTTGGTTGGCTTAAGTTGACTCCAGACTGCTAAAACCTTTTCACAGTTTTCTTGGTTTAGTTGTACCGTTAATCTAAACCCATTTGCTGGTTTGCCATTAAATGTTCTAGGTTTCAAACCAAAGCACTTGGTCTGTTTGAATTTTAAAATAATTGGTTGCTCTAATTTTTCAAATACACTCATACTCCTTTTATTATATTGTTTAAAATCTAAAAAGATTTTTCAATTTAAACTTTCTTTGGATCTAAACTTTTAGGTATGTATCCTTTTTCTTGCGCCATTTTTACGGAAAATAGTCCAAGGAAAACAGCTACACCAAGTTTGACTGTTTCTTTAAAACTAGCTGGTGCTGCTAATGATTGGCCTGTTAACTTTTTAACACCCATACCCACTCCAACAGCTGCAACTGTAATTAATGATGCTTCATACAAATCATTTAAAACTTCGCTCTTATTCATTTATTATAGGGTAAAATTCTTATTTTTTTTAAAATAAGAAATTTTTTAAGTAAAAAGTTTTACAAAATTTTTTGCATTAGTTTTGGCTGGCTTTGGTTTAAGTTTTTTTTATTATATTTTAATAATTTTACATGGTTTTTTAAAATTACTATTAAGTCATTTAATGCCACTTCTAGGTTTTCCGGATTTTGGTCTTTTTCTAAATTCTTCAAGTGTTTTAACACCCCTTTAATGGTTTTTAATTTTTGGTCAATATTATCAACAGACATCTCTTTTATTATAGTCTTAAGATTTAGGAAATTTCAAAATTTTGGGGGCATAAAAAGATTTCAAGAATGATATCGCCAACATCGTTGTCAACTTTAAATTTAAGTTCATTGTAAATACCATTGTCTAACATGGCTACAGAATTAATGTTTTCAAACTTCTCAACAGAACCCTTTAATATTTGTTTTGTTGTAATTGAAAGAATGGCCGCTGTTCTATCCCGTTTTCCAGAAAATGAGGTTTTTGTTCCATCAATCATGTTGCAAGTTATGCATACAAATCTCATTCCAAGATTTATGTTAACTGTTTTTGGACTAATTTGAGCAGTGTTTTTGGTTATTATTGCTGTTTCTGGAAATCCTAACAAAGGACCAAGTTTTAGCAGGGAAAGATTTTCTGTTGGTATAATTTTGATTTTGCAGCTAAAAGGAATTAACTCTGATTTTATTTCATTTTCCTTAAATCTTTCCATAATCATACCAACAGTCCAGTAACCATTGTCAAAACTAATTTTTTTTGTTCCATGCATAATATATGTTGGATTTGTTATGTTGTTAAAATTCCAAAACACTGTTGCATTTTTAACTAACATTTTAGTGTTTTCAATGATTAAAGGATCTTCAAATTTAACGGTTGTTTCTCCATTTTTAAGCAAAATTCTTAGATTCCTCATTTATTGTATGGTTATATGGGTGTATTAAATTTATTTCTAATTTTGAATATATTTTGGATTTTAATATTTCTTTGATTTTTTTCTCTTCTTCTTTTGGTATGTCTAAATAATCATCTAAAATAACCTGCATATCTTTTCTGTTTGGGTTATAAAATGTAACCAGTTTGGAAATATTTTCTCGATATGGTTTCGCAATACTTGTCAGTTGTTGGGTAACAACTATTGTACTAATATCCATATGCCTGGCTCCAAAACCAAGTTTAACAAGTTCACTGGTCCTGTTTTTAACACTCTGTCCAGAAGCACAGTCATCCAAAATAATTAGGCTTGGTGTTCCTTTACAATAGTCAACCACATATTTTAAAAAATCTTCTGACTGGTCTTGATCGCAAGGGATAACAAAAAATCTTGGATCATTAAGGTGTTCCCATTCAAGATAAGTTTTGTTCCATTTAAAAGTGGGGCAAATTAAAAATATATTTTCAAATTTTTTTGTATAATTTTCAGACAACATTTTTAGAAGGTAGTGGGTTTTTCCACAACTTGTCATTCCAACGATGATCATATTAAATGGTTTAACGGTATTTTCTAAGGCTTCCATTTATTTTAATAATTTACGCTCTGGAATTCTCCTCCTTGAACTTTCAATAAGCCATCTGAAAGGATGAAAATATGACATTTAAGATCAGTTGTTGTTGCCTTTTTCTTGATCTCTAACATTATTCCAGATTGTGTAGTTAAAAGTTTTGTTCCATCTCCATATACATCGTTATCATTGATCGAACGAAGATCTACAACAAGTGCAAACTTCTCTTCTGTAAAGAACTCCTCAGCTTGGATAGTTGGATAATCTGTTTGTCTGAAAAGTCTTTCAGCCTCTTCAAACAACCTCCGTTTTGGGATTCCTTGGGAGTAAATACTGTTTGGAATTCCTTCAATAGTAATTTTCACCCTCTCAATGTTTGGGTAAACATACTCTTCAGATCCACTTCTGGTTGCTTTTGTAAACAACATTACAACAGCCTTCATGCTCTTTCTTGGAAGATTGATGGTTTCATTAATTAATGTTGTCTCTTTTGCCCATGGTGAAGTTTTCATTAAAGTTACATGTTCGAAGGAAAGGGCTCTACCTACTTGGTAGGAAGATTCTATTTCCCTAACTAGAGAAATGTTTGTAATGGTTTCATACTCAAGTTCAATGTTCTCAAGTGAGTAACCAGCTACAGATTGGCTATTTTGAGCTTTCATAATGGCTGAACCTTTTGGCAATGTAATAATATATTGTAAGTCATTTGCCATGCTGTGGGGTGCATACAATCCATGGTCCTTTAAGATTTTACCCAACTGGATTCTCTGTTTTGTTCCATAGACAGCTGCATATGAGTCGGAAGCGGCATCATCAGATTTTGAAATAAGTTTTCTTTGGTTTTCTGAAGCAATACCATCTTCAACCATATTGGCTCTCTCATGCTTGTCCATCCACAAATCCTTATAAGTTCCAAGAAGGCTTTCTCCTGTGTTGTCATAAACTTTTTCTCCTGCAAATCTGACTTCCAGCCGTTCTTGTAATTGTCTTGCAAGGTTGTTATTAAACCACGACTTGGTATTTTTGTTTTTAAAGTCAAACAGAAGAAACATCTTGTCAGGAACTAAGGTTGTTCCAGGTTTAAGTTTTGGAACATGAATGTAAATTACTTCTCCTTCATTAGCAGAATTAGGATTGAAAGTAATTACATTTCGGGCTCGTTCTCCGGTTATTGAACTTTTGTGTAAACGGTTATAACCAGGAATTAGTTTAACTTCTCTTTCGGTATTCATTTATTATACCATAAAAAAGTTTATTTTGATAAAATTTCTTATTTTTTTTAATAAGAGATTTTTTTTTAAATTTTAATTCGATTCATAATCATTTGGTTCATAATCATCTGGCATTAAATCATCAAAATCCGACCAAAGATTGTAACAATGGTTTTCATTATAGTTTTTAAGATCATATTTACTATATAACAACCAAAGTTTATACCCATAATCTTCCCCTTTTGAAATAAGGTATATAAGTTTTCCAATGTTAAACCAGGTTTTACTACCAAATTTACATTCTGTTGTGTAACTGTTAACAATCATGTTTTATAAAATTCCTATTTTTTATTAATAGGAATTAAAAATTTTTAATTTAAAAACTTTGAAAACATTTAGAGATCATATTGGGAAAGGTCTTTGTAAACTGTTTTTGCCTTAGAAATTTTTGGAGGCTCCTCTTCTTTTTGTGTTTTCCATTTATTATATGCGATATAGGTTAGTAGAAGTGTACAGCAAGTTCCAAGTATTGTTCCGGTATATGTTATGAAAGATTCTGTAGACATATTTTCACTTTCCTCTGGGATTGTTTTTAATCTTTCTTTTTTCTTTTGTTTTGCAGCCTTGCTTATTTCGGCCAGTTTTTTTCCTTGGGCAACTCTTTTTGGATTTTTGATATGAACAGGTGGTGGGGTTTTTGTAATAGTTTGTTTTTCTTCACTTTTTTCACTTTGTTTGCTTTGTTCTTCTTCCATTTATTTAAAGTTTGTTTAAGTTTGTTCAACAACTAGCTACAATTTGTTCTACAACTAGTTCAACAACTAGCTACAATTTGTTCTACAACTAGTTCAACAACTAGCTCAAAAGTTACTTTAGTACACAGTATCATATATACCTATCCTTGTTAGCATTTTAATTTGGTTCTCATTGGGGTGTAAATAATTACAAATATTCTTATGGTTTGTGTTGTAATATATGTCTTCTATGGAGTTGTCTGTTGCTGTTTTTATAATAACCTTAACCAAAACGCATTGGTTTCCAAATTTACATTCTTGTATTTTTTCATCCATTTTATTAATTAATTTTAAGTAAGTTAAGTTCAACATCCCAAACGTTAAAAAACAAGTAGGTATAATAGTCGCCAAACGAAGGGGAAGTACAATGTAAAGATATCGAGGTTCCCTTTATTAGGGTTGCAATACCTTCGCAAAATATGTGGTGGGGAAGGTTTTCATTATATGTTATTCCCATGGTTAAACTTGATAGATCTCCAAGTCTGTTTGTTTTTTGGTCAACATCTCCATGGAAAAGGTATGTGCTTAGATTAAAAAAAGTGTTATATGTGGTTGTATCATGCCAAGTGGTTTTTTTGGATTGTTGGTCTATTTTATGCCCATCTGGTTGTAGTAAAAACCAATATTTTATTAAAAATTTTCCAGATTCTGTTGCTGTAAAATTTAATAGTGTGCTGTTGTTCCATGAGTTGTCCCAAACTCCAGCTTTATGGCTTGTTTTCCCACCCCTTTTTCTATATTTTAACACCTGGGTAAAATTTCCTGCTGTTCCTGTTGCTCCTGTAATTCCCCTTAGTCCTCTAAGTCCTCTTAGTCCAGTTGATCCTTTTGGTCCTGGTAATCCTTGTGGACCTGTTGCCCCAGTATCTCCTTTGTTTCCTTTTGCCCCATCATCACCATGGTCTCCTTTGTCTCCTTTTTGGGCTGTTGCACCTGCCATACCTTTGTCTCCTTTGTCTCCTTTGTCTCCTTTAGAACCTTTGGAACCAGCATTTCCATGGTCTCCTTTGTCTCCTTTGGGACCTGCTACTCCTGTTGCACCTGCTAACCCCCTATCTCCTCTATCTCCTTTGATTCCTTGGGGTCCTCTAATACCATGATCTCCTTTGTCTCCTTTGGATCCTTGTGCACCTGTTAAACCTTTATCTCCTTTGTCTCCTTTATCTCCTTTATCTCCTTTATCTCCTTTTTGGTGGGCTGATGTACCTGCTAAACCTTTGTCTCCTTTATCTCCTTTATCTCCTTTAGATCCTTTAGAACCAGCTAAACCTTGTGGTCCTTGGTTTCCTATGTTTCCCTTATCTCCTTTATCTCCTTTGTCTCCTTTAGAACCTGCTAAACCTTGGGGTCCTTGGTTTCCTATATCTCCTTTGTCTCCTTTGTCTCCTTTGTCTCCTGTTGCACCTGTATCGCCTTGTGGACCCTGTTCTCCATCCTTTCCATAACCAGCATAATCTGAATCTTCATAACCATAGTAATAACTCATGTTTATTTATACGAAGTTTCCATATTCTTTCATCATATCCTTATTAATTTTAACAATATCAGCTGGAAGTAATGGACCATGAATAATTTTAATACCATAAATTTTTCCTTTTAAAATACTATTATTTATTGCAGAAGTTGATGTTGGATCAAATCTTTCATTAAAAAATACAGATCCAAATGGATTACCTAAAAACCTCAAATCTGGGGTAAATTCTGATCCTGGAACCAGTTTACTATTTAAATACACACAACCTCCCGTTCCCAACCAATGGCAAGATATAATATGTTTACTTAAAATACTATGGCCAGTAAAGGAAAAATTTTTATAAGTTCCATTTGAAATACCACTGACTATTATTCTAGAGTATGAGTAGGATTTAAAGGCAAGGGTTTTATCATAACCACCATTATCATTTCCAATAAGAAAACACCAATAATCACTAACAGATGTATCAGCCACCTCTAAAACAACAAAAACAGAAACATCTCCCCATCCAAATTCGGGGCAAACAAAACACATGTAGTTAATCCCCTTGTTTTCAATGTAATCTTTGCCAGAACCAGCATCATCTGAACCAAATGTTGGGGCAAGGGTTTTATCATTCTGCCATAAACAGTATTTTCCATTTCGTGCTTGTGTTATTCTTTTTTCTCCATTAACGGTTTCAAAGGTTTTGTCAGCGGTTGTTAAGTTAATATCAAAAACAGTTTTGTAATTTTCATTTAAATGGTCTACTTTCTTTTCAATGTCTTTAATTTTCTCATCAATATCGCCATGTTGGGCAGTGTGTTGGCGTCTGCCATAACCATAGAAGTAACTCATTGTTTATTTAAAGGATTTTTTATATTTCTTATTTTTAAAAATAAGAAATTTTGAAAAAATTTTAGAAAATTATAATTCGGAAATTGTACCGTTTTCAGGAAGTTCCCCTAGTTCCTCATGTGGTTCCTCAAGTGGTTCCTCAGGTTGTCTTGTTTCGTTTACCCAATTTTCAGGAAGGTGGTTTTCTATTTCTTCTTCATCATTTCCTTCAACTATGTAATATCCATTTTCTTCATTCCATTCTAATTGCTCTTCATCCCATTCTTCAAACATTTCTTCTCGTGTTTCATACCAACCCTCAATCTCTCCTTGTTCGTTATAGATAGTATACCCATTTAAATTTTCAGTATCATTAAATTCAAATTCTTCAGTTTTATTAAACATTCTCTTTTATTATAGGTTTTTTTTTAATCTTTAAAACATAATGTCGTTTTTATAAAAAATTATTGTGTAAGTAACGGACTACATCATCGCATTTGGTATCTTTACCATATATTTTGCGGACCTCTTCAAACGCAATCCCCATTATTTCCATTGTTATAACTTTTTCAGATTTTCGCCTTTTTTTATATGGAATAACAACAATGTTATTTTTTAAAAGCCCCCTTTTTTTTCCAAATTTTGCAAAAATCATTCCATAGTCCATAAAATAATATTTGCTTATTTTTTCATTGTAAACAACTCTGCAAGTTCCAAAAAACTCAGATGTTATTAGTATTTCAAACATTGTTGTTAATGCATAAAAAATAGCAACCTTTTGTGGATATTTCTCTATTGCTAATAAAAATTCATAAATTTTTTTAATTTTTTCTGTAAATTCTTTAATGTTATCAAACTGTAGTGTTTTCCTATAAAAAATAAAAAGATCATAAAAAACAACTTGGAATGTTTCATCAAACGATGGAATTTTTTTTAATGCAAAATTTTGGATTTTGTAAACAGTTCTTATTATTTCTTTTTTTGTTTCTCTTCTAGGCATTCTCTTTTATTTATTTTATTCTCTTTATTTCTTTAAAACAAAATTCCATTTTTAAAAAAATTTTCCCAACCCCTCCCTCAAAAAAAATCTTCGGAAAAATCTTCGGAAAAATCTTCGGGAAGTGTTTGGCAAAATTTGCCAGGCTGGATTATTTTAAGAAATCCTTCTTGGAATGTTTTAAGAAACCCCCTCCTGGAATATTTTAGGAAAATCCTTCTGGAATATTTTAAGAAACCCCCTCCTGGAATATTTTAGAAAATCCTTTGCCAATCTGTTTGCCAAGCAAAGCCAAGCAAAGGATTTTGGATCAACCCCCCTCTTTTCATTGGCGCCAACAAGTCTAAAAAAAATTCGCCAGAATCGGCCTTTCTACCCTACTGATATATATTACATTGCAAAGACCTTCATTGTGAGATCTTGCGCTACGCTGTGAGACCTTACGTTACGTTGTGAGACCTTCCGTTGCGTTGTGACACCTTCCATTACGTTATGACACCTTCCGTTACGTTGTGAGACCTTACGTTACGTTATGAGACCTTACGCTACGTTGTGAGACCTTACGTTACATTGTGACACCTTACGTTACGTTGTGAGACCTTACGTTACGTTGTGAGACCTTCCGTTACGTTGTGAGACCTTCCGTTACGTTGTGAGACCTCACGTTGCGTTGTGAGATGTGACATATTACTGAAACTTTCACACATTTTCACAATTGTAATGTGAATGAACAATTGAACATGGCGTTTCACGCGTGCGATAAACAGCACGCGCAGTTGGGTTCACGCGTGTGCCAACGCGTGCGCGTGCGATCGCACACGTCAAACGAAAAGGACTGATTAATATAATAATATAACAAGGTTTGGTATATCAATCAAATTAGGCCCTTCGTACAGAGCGAAACGTGATACCATGATCGCCTCGGTTTCTTTTGTTCTCCGAGGGGATTTAAACACCGAATTTCTATCATTACTCATGCGAGAGGGAAATTTTTCTTTGTCTACTTAATTTCCCGTGTATATTGATGAGGGAAAATTAGAAGACAAAGAAATCCTTTGTCTTCTTCTAAATTTTCCGCTTGCATATATTATGAAAGCGGGAAATTTAGAAGAAGACAAAGGATTTCTTTGTCTCTTAAATTTCCCTCATGTTATTCATATTATTCAAAGTGGAAAAGCGGTTCACTCGTCCGTAATAAATCAAGCAGTTCAATTTCCCTTGTGCAGATTCAACGTTTTCCTCGGCGATCGTACACTGTAATAACAAACTGATATCATGATATCACAAACCTACCCTCCGCTGCGGGAAATTTAATCGCTAATTTCCCTCAGTTATTACTTATAAAAATTGTACTTCTCTCAACCAGTCAGAATGCAGTAATTTTGTCATGCATACTATACTGTACATGTATAAGATAGGAATTATAATTACATTAAAAGCAGTACACTAGTACTGCAGTACACTAGTACTGTACATACAGTACTTGGTGTAAATGTAGAAGTTATTATTTTTGCACATTACCAGACAATGTACACACATATTTTGCACATATATCAGGATTTTGGCACTGTTTCAAAATTGTAATACACCTACAGTAAGGAGATCGCAGTTAAGTTTAACATTAGGCCATGGCAAATTTATAAATGATGTCTAACCTTATTGCTTGATGCCTCTATGTTTGTGGTACATGTTCCAGAGGATTGTGGGGTAAACTTGTTTGGAGTAGATATGCATTCATCTGGTACTACAGGTAATTTACTAGCAGCTGTTGCTGGACATTTGTCTGGTGTTTCAGATGTTCTTTTTTCTGCGGATCCTCCACATTTTATTTTAATACCTCCAATGGTTTTAACTATTGTTGAGGTAACATTTTCCAGCATATCTATAATTTAACAGTAACAAATTCATCAAGTTTATAAATCATGGATGGAAGCAAGAGCAGGGTGAAATGTGGTGAAAAAAATGTGGGTCAAGTACATTACAATTACAATATGGTGTACCGGTTATACAAGATCAAATGATGAAATAGTGAGATATACAACCTTATGTCTCTAATGAAATATGTTTTGTACTGACTGACTGACTGACTGACTGACTGACTGACTGACTGACTGACTGACTGACTGACTGACTGACTGACTGACTGACTGACTGACTGACTGACTGACTGACTGACTGACTGACTGACTGACTGACTGACTGACTGACTGACTGACTGACTGACTGACTGACTGACTGACTGACTGACTGACTGACTGACTGACTGACTGACTGACTGACTGACTGACTGACTGACTGACTGACTGACTGACTGACTGACTGACTGACTGACTGACTGACTGACTGACTGACTGACTGACTGACTGACTGACTGACTGACTGACTGACTGACTGACTGACTGACTGACTGACTGACTGACTGACTGACTGACTGACTGACTGACTGACTGACTGACTGACTGACTGACTGACTGACTGACTGACTGACTGACTGACTGACTGACTGACTGACTGACTGACTGACTGACTGACTGACTGACTGACTGACTGACTGACTGACTGACTGACTGACTGACTGACTGACTGACTGACTGACTGACTGACTGACTGACTGACTGACTGACTGACTGACTGACTGACTGACTGACTGACTGACTGACTGACTGACTGACTGACTGACTGACTGACTGACTGACTGACTGACTGACTGACTGACTGACTGACTGACTGACTGACTGACTGACTGACTGACTGACTGACTGACTGACTGACTGACTGACTGACTGACTGACTGACTGACTGACTGACTGACTGACTGACTGACTGACTGACTGACTGACTGACTGACTGACTGACTGACTGACTGACTGACTGACTGACTGACTGACTGACTGACTGACTGACTGACTGACTGACTGACTGACTGACTGACTGACTGACTGACTGACTGACTGACTGACTGACTGACTGACTGACTGACTGACTGACTGACTGACTGACTGACTGACTGACTGACTGACTGACTGACTGACTGACTGACTGACTGACTGACTGTCTGTCTGTCTGTCTGTCTGTCTGTCTGTCTGTCTGTCTGTCTGTCTGTCTGTCTGTCTGTCTGTCTGTCTGTCTGTCTGTCTGTCTGTCTGTCTGTCTGTCTGTCTGTCTGTCTGTCTGTCTGTCTGTCTGCTGTATGATGAAGGGCCTTCGCCGAAAATGTCAGGAAAAAACATTTATCACCATTTCATGATTTGATCTTGTATTTGACATTGCCTATGCAGCACATCTAAAACTTTTTGATTTTGGATTCTGAAATTTTTATTTAACCCATTCTTGCCTGCGCCAGCCAAAAAGGCCCCTTTATTAATTTACTCTGTCTAACACCATATTATTTTACTCTCAGCCAGCCTAGGCAGCAATTGGGTTAATGCCGGGCAAAAGAGTACTGTACTGTAATCAATAATTTAGTTCTTTGATTTGTAAGTTTGCTGTTTTCAAACAAATTGGAACAGTAATTAGTAAACAGTAAACTTAAAAAGCACTTTAGTTGGATGAATCGCGAAGCATACATCTAGATTTATAAGGCAGTTTACATTTTCCAAACAAGGGCACATGGCCATAAGTCGGCCTATTATAAGCTATCAATCCTGAAATTACAGTACATGATGATTATAATTAGGGTGTCAAGAAAAAATAACACACATTGTTACCCTTGGCTTGACATTTATGGGTTAATATATACCTACAAGTATTGTTATTTTTTAATTACTGAATGTGGATCAGAGGCATCAGATATGCATATTTTGCAACTTGTGGTTCTCAGGTGAGTCTAAAAGATTAACTGTAACCCATTGATACCTGAAACATCCTTTTTACATTTTCATTTAACACCAGAACTTTTTTATATAGTTGGCAAAGGGAGTCACTGACCACCACCATGGAGGGGGGGGTTCATTTTCGACATTGTTTAAATTCATCAATCCCTCTCCACAATTTTTACGCTTTCTAGAATGTGATTGGGATATTCTTCAAGGAAGTTGCATTATTTTCTACATGTATGGTATATCATGCAATGAGACTGTACTGTACATGTATCAGTTTATTACACAAACCTTTCTGAAATTCCATCAACTCTTTTTTGAATTTGAGCTGGGTTTCGAGCTGTTTAACCCTAGCAATAAGGTCTGAGTGAGTCATGTTCTCCAGACTTTCCTCATCAGATGATGATTGAAAGGCCTCCTTGCTTTTCTGAATTAGCATCTCCATTGATGTTTCTTCCGCTTTATTTTTCTTCTTCTGAATCTACAATACAGTACAAATCAGGTATTTATACCTTACCTTTACAAAGGTTTTGTTTAGTCAAGGACAACATTTCCTAGTATGGATTGACTGAGTTAATATTTGGTAAATAACTTAAAAAGCCATTACATGTATATCACCCTGCTCATTATTATGACTGTGAGCAATTAAGAGAGTGGACTCCAAGTGATTCCCATACAAAAAAAATTGAATAGGAAAATTTAAGGGATGAAATGTTGTACCTGGACATACAGTACTTTAAAACTGAATTTTATTTCAAATTAATTTGAGCAATTTTTGGAACTAGCTAGTTCATTTAATTACTTCATTGGTGTCCTTGTGTATGAAAGTCAAATGTTGTACCGGTAACAGTTTTAATGATGGCATCTGTCAGGATATTACCGTACATTTTATTAGAGTCCCCATAACTCCATGTCGATGATGCAGACCATGCTTATAAGTGCATCCATTCAATTAATATTCACAAGTTGTGTCGATCTGCATGCAGCTTAATGAAAGAAGAATCTGCCACTGAGGAAGTTGGTGCATAGCAGTTGCAGACAGCTCTACTAATAGTGACTAACATGAATGCATTGATGATCAGATTCTTTTTGACAATGCTTCTGAATTTTGCCTCAGACAAATTTACCAGACATTTGCACATTTGGATGGAGAAACAGTGATTAATTACAGTAGTTCAAAATTGTCCGATGTCTGACCATTAATTATATTTTCATGTCCTGACACAATTATCAATATAATATACTGTTCAAATTTGCTGCAATGCAAGATCAAAATGACGACTTTCATAGCTCAGTGCACTAGAAATTATAATATAGATAAAATACAAACTATACAAAGTATATTTTTGTAAATAAAGTGTTGCCATACCTTAACTCAAAAATATAATATGAATACGTGTATATGAAAAATTGCACTTATTGATTTCAAATTTTCATTATTTTTATATAAACCAGTACATTAAGCATCCATACAAAATGTTCAATCTATAGAATCCTAAAGAATATTCTATTGGAATTTGGGACTCTATTAAATATTATATAGAAGTTCTAAATCCAACATAATATTCTATAGAATATTCTGCGGCATTTTGAATACTCTATCTATAGAATCCAATAGAATATTCTATAGAATCTGTCCCAATTTCGTATTACATGAACATTCTATAGAATATTTTTATTTATTGAATATTCCATAGAATAATTAAATTTCATTATATATATAATTGGACATTTGGGTTTAAGAAAAACCTCACCTCCTTTTTCTTTCGCTTTGGATTTGGATCGCCTTTCTCAGGGCTTGAAATTAGCGGTATCCCGATATCCACGGGGTACTAAATTTTATTTTTGGATACTAGGTGTCATAGGTTCAGTATCCCGAAGGGATACTATGAAAATTTCACAGCAAACACTAGAATTTTGCCAGATATTTGTTCATTCCAAATTCCCAAAGGAATTTTTCCGCGCATTTATATAAAAAATTAGCGAAGTCACCAAGGAATCCAATCTTGTTTATAAAACTCCAGCGATCCGCCATTAGCCTGCAAACATGCTCTACCGCGTGACAGCCAGCTCGCAGGCAAGCACACCATATATGGCTATGTTAATCATCCCACAATTCTCTACGGGTTTTAATATATGTAAATTATAGAAATATGCGATTGCGACCCAGTGTGACCAGATTTGGTAATTTTAATTACTTTTGGTAATATTTCGCGATTTTTCGGACTTTTTTGGTAATTGAAAATTTTTGGTAATTTTTTTAGTAATTTATTTTAAAGTTAGTAATATTTTGGTTATCAACCAAATACGCCATAATGACACAACCTGTTATTCAAAAATTCAATGAGAACAGTTGCAGGTCCATGCCTGCAAAGCTGTACATCCCAATTGCAAGCTGCTGGTCCAAGCTGTCCAGCTGAATCGACGGAATCGTGCTGATCACCACTGACCTGTGCTGATTGCGGGCTCGGAACCCGTGGCCGATCATCGCGACGCCATATTTGCATTTTGTATTTTTGCACAAACATGGAAAAAACATAGTTTCAGTGATGG
Organism: Paragorgia papillata; assembly: GCA_035771165.1. Classification (NCBI taxonomy): domain Eukaryota; kingdom Metazoa; phylum Cnidaria; class Anthozoa; order Scleralcyonacea; family Coralliidae; genus Paragorgia; species Paragorgia papillata. The sequence continues at coordinate 265,211 of JAWNZC010000235.1, forward strand.
AAAGCGACGAGGATGAAATTTCTGAAAGCCAGAAAGGCGAAGAGGATACCAGAAAAAGAAAGATCACGACCAAAACTCAAAATAAAGGTGAAAAAAAGTACAAGCAGCATTATCGAAACGAGTGGGCATTGTTGCCGGAATTTTCGAAGTGGCTAACAAAGGGCAAGACTGCAGACACTGCTTATTGCAAAGTATGTCGATGCGAGATTCAAGCAAGATTGGCTACCATTCGCATACACGGCCAGAGTTCAAAGCATACGTCCCTCATGAACACATCATCTGGTTGTTCGCAGGTACGTAAACGTGTTGACTTTGCGCGATGGTTTTGTGTCAAAAGACAATTTTGATTTCATCTTCATAATATTGTATATTGATTTTTAGCTTTCCAAATATTTTAAACCTGGTAACAGCCTTTCCGATGAAGTAAAGAAAGCAGAATTAACATTTTGTGCATTTCTTGCTGAGCACAATTTGCCTTTTCGAGTAATGGATCACTTGTGCACCATAATATCTCGAACATTTAAAGATTCAGCGATCGCTAGTGAATTTTCGTGCAAACGCACAAAGACTGCTGCCATAACATACAATGTCTTATCCAAAGAGTTCAAGACTCAGCTTAGAAAAAGTCTTCATGAAACTACAGATAAAGGAACAACAAAGTGCATGGCGATCGTCATTAAACTATTTGACGAAGAAGCAAAGAAGGTCGACACGAGATTATTAAACCTAGTCCCAGTGCAAGGAGAAACGGCTGCTGATCTTTTTGAACTGATGAAAACCGATTTGGCAAAGCATGATGTTCAAATTACGCAATTAGTTGGATTTGCAGCAGATACAACCAACGTAATCTTTGGTGAACACAATAGTATTGCTAGTCGTATAAAAGAAGAAAATCCCAATTGTCTGGCCATCAAATGCGCGTGTCATTCATGTGCACTAGCGGTTTCCCATGCTTGTGCCCTCCTTCCACGAAACTTAGAGCAGGTTGTAAAAGAGTGTTACAATTATTTTGCTCTTTCAAGCAAACGGTGTAACGAGTTTAAAGAATTCCAGGAATTCACAGAGTCCAAGCAATATAGAATGCTTAGGTTCTACGATATAAGATGGCTTTCTTTTGGGTCGTGTGTTGAGCGTCTTCTTGGTCAATGGGATGCCTTGAAGTTGTATTTCACATCGCAGTATTTAGTCGATCGTTTGCAAGCCTCTCAGTTCTTGTTTGAGCAGTTATCCAATGCCATTACAAAACTGTACTTCGCATTTCTGAATTACATCATGTCCCTTGTGAACAAGCTAAATGTGATTTTCCAGTCCGAGACACCAGCTATTCACAAGTTTCAATCAAATTGCACGTTAGCTTATAAATCAATACTCAGTAGTTTTGTGAAGCCAATACTCCTTAAAGGTGACGTGGCAGTTATTGATGTTCGAAACCCTGCAAATCATCTACCATTAGCGCAGCTTTATATGGGGACAGATGCAGCAAGGCTCCTTGCTTCTGATGCCTACAAGAATGTCGCAAAGGAAATGATCAAAGCGTGCTTTCAGAGATGTCAGAAATTTTTGATAGAGCTCTGCTTCCAGTTGAAGAAACGATTACCCATAGACGACCCCCTAGTGCGGCAGTTAAGGTTCCTGAATCCACAGTTAGCAATATCAGCAACGATTCCAAGTATCGCTGACGTTGCTGCGAAATTTCCTCAGGTCATTTCCACAGAAAAGCTTCAGATTCTTGACCAAGAATGGAGGGAACTGGGTTTAGATGAAGAAATATCAGAATTAGCTGACAAATGTGCCACATCGCCTACTGAAGAGTTTTGGGCCAATGTAGCGCTGAATGAGGAGTACCGTATCTTAGGAAGATTTGTGAAGGCAATGCTGTGCTTACCTGTTAGCAATGCTGATTGCGAGCGGGTATTTTCTAAGTTGAATTTGATTAAAACGAAACAAAGAAACCGTTTTTCAACTGAAGGAGTGGCATCGCTCATTTTTGTTAAGGATGGAATTAAGCATATGTCACGGTCTTGCGAAAACTTTGAACCCACTAAAGAGATGCTTGATCGGTGCAATAAAGAGATGTATACCAATGTCGAGGCTATCTATCATTCATTTCTATCTATCATTTGCAGCGTGCAAATGAGTCCGAAGATGATGATGTATAATCAATCACAGTTGCGACCTCTCACCTCTGTTTTAGCTTAACACATGTTTAAGTTTAACGCACAAAATGCTAAAATATTTGAAAAGAACTCCGGTTGAAACACCACAAGAGATTGTGAAAATAGTGATAGATGATGGAGAAGAGAAGCGATCGGCAGAAAAAGAAAGGCGAGCAAAAAGAAACGCCGAAGTGAAACGACATTTAATACGAACAAGCGAAGCGCTGTCATAAGTTTAATGAAAGATGGAAAAAATCCTTCCCGTGGGTGACAGTTAATAAAGATGATAAAATGTTTTGCAAAACTTGTGTAGCCAACACCAATTATTGCGAGAAGGAGTCGAAGTTCGTGAAGGGTGGGTGCGCAAATTTCCACGTAAAATCATTACAAACACACCACAAGAGTCAAGGGCACAAAAGATGTGCTGAGCGTGAGAAGGCCATGGCAGCAACACCAGGGACTAATCCTGCTGAAAGAGCATTGCAGTCGATGAACGAACAGAACTTTAATAAATTGAGAATATTATTTCGAGTAGCACATTCCATCGCTAAGAAAAATCGACCCTTCCAAGATTATATATGGAGCCTCGATCTCCACGAAGCAACGCATGGAATATCACTTGGCGAAACTTATCGAAATATCAAAGCTTGTAGAAATTTTGACTCAGACGATTCATCTGACTTTAATGGATTTTAATTTATTAAACTTAATTAAAGAACTCTTCAGAGTTGAAGTTCAGTCTAATATTTTGCAGAGAGTGTGGGTCATATTAAATAATTGCAGTATTATACAATAACATGAATAAGATGTTAAATTTTGGATACTACAAGTTGCGATTTGGTAAAAAAAATGTGGGATAGTGGATTTCAAAAGGGGATACCAGTTTCAAAAACCTGGTATCCCACTTGGATACTGCTGAAAATTCCAAATTTCAAGCCCTGCTTTCTCCACTGACTCCTCATCAGATGAACTTATACTTTGCCTTTGGGTTTTCCTTGGATTCCTTGAATGCATACCTACCTCATGATCTGAAGAAACGTCCCCCTCTCGTAACTTTGCAATGAAAAGTTTCTCCTGCTTTACTAAATCAGCTTTTTTATCTTAATATCAACGATATAAAGAATGGTTAGTACTGTAAAATATAAATATATTAATTAAAATGCAGATTTTATTGCTGTATAGTGTATAGTGTATACAATAGTCTAAATAAGCAATGTTGTTTTTTTTTAAAACATACAAAAATGTTTATTTCAATTGTAATTGCTACCACTTAGTACTGTTAAATATTGCTAATAAAGGCACACATATTATAATTAAGAGAGATTTTTAACCCATTTCAAACATATTAACATATACCGGTATGTCATTTAGGTAAAGGTCATATCCCTTGACTATTGCTATAAATAAGTTCAACAATCATTGAGGAGTTTCGATATACTGTATTGTACCCAGCCGTGGGCAAAGTTATAAATTATTACTGACCAGACAAAATTGTTTCAGTTATTGTATTTGTGTTTACATGTAAATCAGTATTTTAATATATTTAGGGGCTGTTTACATGAGCCGGGCTAGCCCGGTTAACTGGGCTGACTCGTGTCACGAAATTCTTTCCTCGGCCACAAAAAGAGATTTTAATCAACGTTAGGGTTAGTTTACATCTATACTAAACCAATTCTTGTTTGTACATTTAGTTTAAGCGAGTTTTAAATCCACAGTGAGATCCTAATCAATCGCGTGAGCCCAGTTAACCGGGCTAGCCCGGCTCATGTAAACAGCCCCTAAAACGCCTAACCTGGTCTAGTAAATTTTCAAAAAAAAATTAATATTGAAATGAAAACAAATAGTGAAATAGTGATAAACTGCCAATCTTGCCGACGTTTTGCCTTCATTGACTTCATTGACTTCATTGAATCATGACTTCATCAGAGTTTTTGCTCTGATGAAACTGGGGTCTACGCTCGAAACGTCAGCAAAAAACATTATCACGATTGTCAGTTTATCACTATTTCATCATTTGATCCAGTAAATTTTATATGGTAACTTAACTTCTATCACAAAATTTTCAATCAAGGAGTCTGCATCTTCATACATCGGTACGAATTTATTTATTAATGCTTGTGGGGACAATTGGGGACAGGAGGGATCCGTGCCAAATACCCCGAGGAGAAAAGGGCGGGAATATTTCAAGGCCCGGATGAGAAACTGTGAAAAAGACTTCAGATTTTCGACCTTTATCGTCAAAAAATATGTTAAATCCTATTTAAATTAAGGCAATAAATAGAAAGAGAATAAAAAAAACTGTAAAACTATTAAACCTCACCACTTTTTGCAACAACTTTGCCCAAGTAGGCTTTCCAGCCATGTTTTGGCGTTTTGATTTCTGGGTCTCCATACTTCACCATGCCAAGTTTGTTTTTATCTTCCAACATCGTCTTGTCGTGGACCATTTCGTGTGTCAGAATACTCGTTTCGTTTGTTTTAAACCCAATGCACAAGCACCCACATATTATTTGATGAAATAAATTGGCGTTTTGAAGGACAGTTTTAGTTGCTCCTGAGCGAGCTCCCGAGGTAAACCAAAACGGAAAAATAAGTTAAGACTCAAAGTTGTGACGTATGGCCCTCGTTCCTGTGCTCGTTCCAGTCTTTCTGGAGTACTTTCGTTGCATTCGAGAATTTTGAGGGGAAAATGGCCACAAATCTATGTGAAACCGACTCAGGTTCTGATGTTGCTCATGGAAATATTGAATCGAATGATATTTCAACAACTACTCCGAATCGAGGTCCATATCGTCGTTATTTACACGAAGGTATTGGCACAGGTGCAATACCTCGACAGACACGAATGCGATGGCGACAGGTAAATCAACGACAAAGTCAAAGACAAGAGGAGTTTGATGTAGAAAGATCATTCAACCAGGTAATAATAGGCTATGCAAACACTTTCTTTTGTGAGGTCAGTTACATATCAGGATTATATAACCTGGTGCAAACATAAAAGTATACTTTAATATGCAAACCATTGCGGTTTGCCTGCAACTAGGTTTTTTCACAAAAACTTTCAAATTCTACCAAACACTCTCGTATTTGCATCAAGGCCTATCAGGCTATATAAACACGGGTGGCCATTTTCTATTTCTTAAATACATCAGTTTTCGGAGTTTTGTTCAATCGTTTCTTAGTTTATATAGCCTTTAGACTTTAGACTTCAGTGCATGGGGGAGCTGTCCACTTCACTTTTTTTGGCAGGAATATTTTCCGGTGATAGCTCTAGTCTAGGTCACAGACCTAGATCTTCGATCTTGATTATGTATATCATATTTTTACCTTTCAAAAGTCGGTAAGATAATATGTAAGAATGCAAGAAATTTTTTAAAAACAATTTTATCAAAAAAAATGGGGTCTCCACACAAAAATTGGGGTTAACGTTGAACAGTAATTAGCGACCATTTTCAAACGTCACGTTGCTATAGCAACCGTTGGCGCGCCTAGTTACTGAATTGTTTTAATGCCCGGTATATCTTTGCAGCCACAATTATTGTCGTCACTCATTCCTCCCCTTTGCCAAGCACAACATTCCTTTCCCTTTGTGTAGAAGAACCAATGAAATTGGAGCTTTGATCGCTACTAATTGCGAAATATAAACGCCTGGCTCAGCGGAGCGAGCGTTGTTTTGTGAAAGCTAATATTTCGAAAAGTTTCGCTTAAAACTTAACAACATTTTCGAAGAATAGTCTATTGACTATATTCTTTCTGCCATGCAAACAAATGTGCTTGAAAATCAATGTGAAGCGTGTGAGCATCGGAGAAATACTGTTGGCACACAGCGTGCTCAAATTACATTTCTATAGGTTTAAAAATTGTCTGGGCTCTTATCACAAATATTTCGAAAAGTATAGCTTTGAACTACACCGAATTTATGAAGAGTGATATTTCGATTATTTTCTTTCATTATATGCATATAAACGTGCGTGGAAGTTAGTTTAAAGTGTATACGCATGAAGCATCAGCGCGATAAAAACAATTGTAAACAAACCCGTCGACGGAAATAGGGTGAAGAGCTAGAGAGTGTCTACATGTGTTCACTCGAGACTGGTTAATATTTCGAGTACTTTAGTTTAGAAATTTACGAAGTTTACGAAGAATGGTATATTAATTATGTTCTTGACACTTATACAAATAAATCTGTGTGAAAGCTTTTGAAAAGGCTACAAGTGTCGGCGGAATGTACTAGGATAATACATTTTACGGGCCATATGCTTGTGTATGAGCCAAGGCGCGACTGTTTTATGTAATATTTCAAACGCTGCTGCTTATAATTTGGTACAAATATTGCGTCAATTAATGTCATTAATAAAATGATATTGTGCTGTGGATCACAACATGAATGAATGTACATGAAATAAGTAAAGGTGATGTACAGTCCGTTCTGCGCATGTACGAAACTAATGTTTACATCTTTATTTACAAAAATAATACTAATACCTTATTCAAGATTGTAGACTTTTCTTGGTTCCCATTCATTACTTGTACCCAAAACAACACATTTTCAGGAAAAAATAGAAGAAATCCGAGGAGATGTCCTCGCCGAATCGCTTGGTTTTATGCCATGTTGTTCCTAACGGTTTACATTTTGCTGAGTACTTCATGTAATTATCTACGAATGTCATGTTTTGGGGACCACATTGAGGTCATGCGCAGAACGGACTGTACGTCAACCTTTAAAGCTGTGAAGTAAGCAAATATTCAAAGTTAAAAACGGCTGCGGTCAGTTCCGGTCCTGTTCCCAGTTTTTAGGAGCCAAGCTGTGATTGGCCAATCGTCGCGAAAGGAATGTTGTGCTCGGGTAAGCAGCCGCTTGTGAGGAGGAATGAGTGACGACACTAAAAGCGGCTGCGCGAGGGAGACTAGGTGTATATTTTCCTATGTATTACATTCAGTTTTATTCCACTGATTAATTATTTAAGCATTTGATTGTGGATTTCAAATTAATACAATCCTTTCAAGAAACGTACGGCGGGGAGACACCTAATTTCTGTAAATCAAATTTTGAAAACAGGTTTGGTGCAACACACATTCTGATGGCTTCTGAGCGTGCTCACGCAATGACCAACAAGTTGTCTACGTCGCGAGGCGCTAGAGTGTAAAAATTAGCGTGCCTGCATGAGCTAATTGAGCCTCCGTAGCCCTTTTTATCTCTTTATTTACTATTCAAAACATTATTTCGGTAAATAAAAAAGAATACTTTGTCACAGAGTCAGCGTAAATTTGTTTACAGTGTTTCGGAAGTTACAAGACGACTCGCAGAGCTGGTGAAACACTCGGCTATCGCTTCGTGATGTTCAGGCATATCTCGTGTTTCTTAACTTCGTTGCCAATGTAACGTCGCGCATGCGCGACAGGAAAAGTGTCGGGTGTTTGCAGAGGTTTCTTACCTCTAGAGACCACTGCCAGCAGGGAAGATAGGTACAGACCTTATGGGCTATTTTTCTAACGCAGTCCACTTTTATTTCAATACTAATACACGATAGTCCTTTAACGAAACGTTTTAGAAATTCGATTTGGAAATTCAAATCTTAAGAAAATCGATTTTCCAAAAAAGTCGAAATTGAAGAAGTTACGTATAACTATAACATCAGTGGCGAAAATTAACTTTTTCAGGTCGGGTGGCAATCGTCGAATCTGATAAATATCCGACAAATGCCCAAAAGCGTTGGATTTTGACTGTGTTTTTTTTTGTCGAATATTTTGCGGAGATGGGCGGGCGGCTCCCCTCATAACCCACCTCAATTTCCGCCACTGTATAACATCTAATGTATAATTACTTCTCGATCATATTTAGAACATTGAACCTGTAATAGCTGCGGCAGATGGTTTACCAAACATTGCGCCGCCATTATTTGAAGACCACCATGAGATGGAGATCCAAGGAGACGTATTGGACAGTGACACCGACAGCATAAATGGTGATTGTCCCAGTAAATTAATTTTTCTGATCAAATAATATGTACAGTAATGTGAAACGTTTTTGATATGTTTTTTTTTAGAAACAAAGATTACAACAAGAAAACGATTGTGATGCTGGTCTCAATACATATGCAAGCGACGCAGAAAGAGAGCAGACTGACGTAAGCTGATCTTAATAATTTCCTCATAAACTATATTTAGTGCAACATTTTTGAGCTGAATGTTCTAAATTTGTTTTTGATAAACTTGATATGACAAAAATAATCATTCATAAATAATATGTCAATTATTAGAAAAACTTTTTAATTATTATTAATTAACACTAATTCCCATTCCCACTTTAGGATGACGATCTTCAGAGACCTTTATACGATGGGGCACGAATAACGCTTGGGCTCACAGTTATTTCTGTTATGTCATTTGTACTTAACCATGGTTTGACATCGGCTGCCTTGATTGTCTTTTGAGCCTACTCAATCTTCTTTTACCTATTGAGTCTATACTACCACAAACAAAATATCTTTTTACTAAGTTTGTAAACCACCACAGCAATGGAATTGAATTCCACTTGCTCTGTCCAGATTGCAACGCCTTATTAGGTACGGGTGACTCACTTCACTGTATGACATGCGACAACGATTTAAGTAAGAAGGAATTAATTAATAAAGGTTCGTTTTTTATTTACATGAATATTAAAAATCAAATTGAAGATAAACTCGCTGATGATAATATAAGTAAATGTCTCTTATCTGAAAAAAATGAAGATAGTTTTATTAAGGACATACAAGATGGGAAAATGTATAAAACATTTTTGGGAGGAGAATTGTGCAATGGTTACAAAAATTTAAGTCTAAGTATGAATTTCGATGGTGCGCCCGTGTTTGAATCATCTTCTTTTTCTATATGGCCTATGCAATTAATGATAAACGAACTTCCTCCTGAGATACGTCGAAAAAACATGATGATAGCAGGGTTATGGTTTGGAACAGGAAAGCCACCTTGTCTTTCTATTTTTGAACCATTTACTAGAGAGCTAGATTCTTTGGCTCAGGATGGAGTAAAGTGGTTTAACGGTAATGAGGTAATCATGTCTAAGGTCTATTTAGCCGTGTGTCCGGTCGACAGTGTGTGTCGTTGTGTGCTTCAAAACATGAAGCAGTTTAACGGTGAATACGGTTGTCCGTGGTGTTTAAACAAAGGCGAAATGGTAGTGAAAGGTGGTGGGTACGTTAGGGTGTACAAATACAATGATGTCGAAGCCGATAAAAGAACGATGACAGAAAATCTGCAACATGCTGCTCAGGCCTAAGAATCATCTACGCCTGTTTATGGTGTTAAAGGTCCTTCCCCGTTAATGAATGTTAAAGGTTTTGACCTTATCCACGGAATACCGCCAGATTGTCTACACGCCGTTTTTCTTGGCGTTACCAGACAAATGACTGGTCTCTGGGTTGATTCGCGCAATCACGACCAAAACGTTTACATTGGAGGGCATATCAGCACAGTTGATTGTAGATTGGAAGCAATAAGGCCTACGTCAGAGCTTACTAGATTGCCACGGTCCTTAGCGCAACGAGCGTATTGGAAGGGCTCTGAATGGCGATCGTGGTTACTATTTTATAGTCTGGTGGTTCTCCGTGGAATTCTTCCAGATCGTTACTTGCGGCACTTGATGCTTCTCGTTGACGCAGTTTTCAGGTTGTCAAAAGACAAAATTGACAGCGCTGACATGCAAACTGCCAACGCATCTTTGACAAAGTTTGTCATACTGTTCAAAGATTTATATGGCGAAGAAAATTTGTCTTTTAACGTTCACCAACTTCTCCATCTTACTCCTGCGGTGAAAAACTGGGGACCACTTTGGAGTTTTTCTTCAATGTGGTTTGAAGGTTATATTGGCACTATACAAAAATTATTCCATGGTACTCAAGCAGTGTCAATGCAGATAGCCCGATCGTTTCAAATTCTACAGGGGATTAAAAGCACTGCCAAATCAGTGATTAGGGACGCCCGCGTCCAAGTGCCCCCTGATGTAGAGTCATTTCTTAACAAGCTTTTGCATGGCCAAGTCAATGTTAAAAAGTGCGCCTCTGTTGGTGATATTCACATGGTTGGTATAGGCCTGGTGAGACAGTTTACAATTGAAGAGAAATATGCTGTGGAGATATTTCTTGGTAAATCTGTATCAGGTACTGGCAATTTCTATAAAAAGTGCATTTCAAATGGAATAATGTTGCAGAGCAGGTTGTATCGGGAAACCAAACGAGTAAATTATATCGTCGGTTTGGAGAATGGTGAGGCAGCTATAATTGAAAACCTAGTAATGGTCCCTATTCCTTCTTCAACTGACAGGCCCGTTGCGATTGTTCGTTTCCTGGAAATTTCCCCTACTCTGATAGCCGGCAAAGACTCGCATACTGGTGCTTCCGCGAAACACATAAAACATGTTTCTGAGGTTGATGACATGATAAGGGTTGTTGACATCAGTGCGATTAATTGTAAATTCATTTGTATCACACAAGCCAGCGATGTTAATTCCCAAATTATCAGTGCTTTACCAAATCTTATTGAGAGGGATTAGTAGCTATATTGTTAAATCATTTGTTCAACTGCTTGTTTAAAAAGTTAAAGATGTATACTAACTATTAAATAAAGTGGTAACAAGAACTATTAATGACAACCTATCACTTCTCACTGTTAAGCGATTATCATATTAGTTATCAGATATCATGTAAATAAAGCAGGCGTTTCTTCTTCTTAATTATGATGTCATCTGCATATTTCTTGTATATATAGGTATATGTTTATGTTTAATCACTTGGTATGATGATGATTTTGAAATATAATCGAAATATTACCATTTCACTTTTGTGTCGTCTTCTATAGCTCGAATATTGGGTTTAAAAGATGACAATTCTTTTCGGAATTTGTATATATATATATATATATATATATACACGAATTTTATAAGTCGGATGAAGTTTTTAACAAAAGGTTAAATGAATATATATATATATATATATTAAATACTGTAGTTTCAATTAGATTAGATACTATAGATTCAAGTAATACCGCAGTCTACACCCGAGTGTACACTGAATTACTCAGTGTAATAACTGAGTGACCACACTGTGGAATCTCCACTGCGAAAAATGGGTGTCACTGAGTGTACACGGAGTGAAAATTTTTAACCACTCAGTGAACCACTGAGTGACCACAGTGTGGAATATCCACCGTGTTAAAAATGGCTGTCACTGAGTGTACACCGAGTGAAAATTTTTAACCACTCAGTGAACCACTGGGTGACCACAGTGTGGAATTTCCACTGTGTTAAAAATGGCTGTCACTGAGTGTACACCGAGTGAAAATTTGGAATCACTCAGTGACGCCACTGAGTGACCACACTGTGGAATATCCACTGTGTGATCACTATGTGGAAAATCGTGTTCACGGTGTGACCACCGGGTGAACACAGAGTAAACACCGCGTCAACACTGTGTACACACTGTGTAGACACTGTGTAATTTTTGTAAGGGACATATAAGCTATTTTAAGGAAATAATATGCATGGACAATGAAACACAATGGGTCGGAAAATGCAATAGCTGTTTGGCCCAGTTCAACAAATCGTCTGAACACCAGTTGACGTCGTCGATGCGGTAAACGCCGGTTCTTGCCCGATCCCTGTTTCAGAAACCGACTCGCCGATTACAGTTGATAATAATATTGAGGAGAGACGAAAGCGAAGTGCTAACCTGATTGATCAATTAACCATTCCGTCGAAAAGGTCGTGCAACGCGGAAAAAATTCCAATAAATGAAGGGGAATTCCCAGGAAGCACAAATAAATGCAGAATTGGTAAGTGTATATAGATATTAAAATTTGAATGCGTAGCAAAACCGTATATATACAGAAAAAAACATTGTACAACAACCATAATTGACTATAGTACTTGTTAAACTTTTGAATTGCTCTTCGCATAGGTCATTGACTTGTCACTATAACAGAACTTTAATTAAAAAAAAACTTTAACTGTACTCGAACAAATTAACGCAGAGTACCGCGACTATATATTGTCATACACTTATACTGTTTTCGTCGTGAGATATTAAAGACAGGAAAGACTGAAATATAGTCAAATCTAATCTCCGCCATCTGTCTAGAGGTCGGTAACCAGTGTTATAATATATATAGAGAGAGAGCGAGGAGAAATATATTAAATATCATGAAATAAATAAAGAAAGAAAACGTTGTCCGCTTAATACAGGGTTTTGCCGGCAACGTTTACATTGATTTTGGTGTTCAGGTTTATTTAAATAGAATTCGTTTCGATACTTCGGGAATTACCCACCACTTAATTCAGGGCCTCTTAATACAAGGGCCAAGGCGACATAATATATATATATATTGACTGTATATGCATGTCCACCGTGGCGTGGGGTTGGTGATTCGGACTGGTCGAGTTTTTACTTTTCAATTTTTGTTTAGAGCGATATGCATCATGTGGCCAGCTTTGATTTCAGTTTTATGAGTTATTGATGAAATATAATTGAGACGAATCGCAATCGTGATACACTCGTACAATACTCGGGTAACAGTAAACAGGATATTACACAAGATAAGAAAGTAGGGTTGCGACGTTCTTCTAGATTGGTTGTGACAACAATTATATAGAAAAAATAAGAACCGCGAGCAGGTTTAAACGTACTTAAATAATACTAGACAAGACTTTCTCTGATCAAAAATTTATTGTAACGAGCTTTCGGATGTCAGTCTACAGCCTTCGACGGGTTGAAGCAAAAAGGAAATTAAATCTTTCTATATATATACAAACGGAAAACTAAAAGCAGATTAAAGTGTCAAAAACAAAGAAGCGGAACACTGATTAAAAAGTGACTAAAACCAATTATAAATAGATTTAAAAATGTCAAAATAAACGCCTATAGGGATATATAAAATATATAAGAGTTTATAAATTTATGTATTATTTGTTTCTTAAATAAAATAGCATATTGTTCTGGTCTTCTGGAAGAGGTTTTGAATTATTGTCAGCTTCTTTTGTTAATCCTGTGTGCCACGATTCTAGCGTTCCTCGTGCTTTTAGTTTTCCGCTTGTATATATATTATATATATAGAAATTTAATTTCCTTTTTTCTTCAACCCGTCGAAGGCTGTAGACTGACAGCCGAAAGCTCGTTACAATAAAGTTTTGATCAGAGAACGTCTTGTCTAGTGTTATTTTAGAACAATTATATAGTTCCGACACCTATGATACGGACATATTCTTAACATTTTTTTATATATCTAAATTTAAATGGCCAATTCCGCGTCCCTGTTGCTCAAATTAGCTTACCGCCAAAGGAAAGGATGCTGAGAAATGTTGAAGAAATATTTTTGAAAAGATTGAAAGAAAATATGAAAAAACACCCCAGTGGTGCTTACGAGCCCTTGTATCTGCACACAAAACATATGCAAAATAAGGGGGCTTTTGATGACACCAAAGTGAGCGAATACAGATACGAAGTGCTTGGAGGAACCCATAATTTCCTTGCCACAAAGGCATTGTTGCATGAAAATCCAAATAACAAAGAGTATGAAGCAAGATATGCCACAATATTTGTCGGACTCACTGACGAAGCGGCGTTATGGCTAGTATCGCGGCACAACCTTACAGGCTCTTTCCGCCACGAAGTGACATATCAGGATGAGGTATGCATTCGTTTCATGAATATGTAGTCAAACTGGAAAATAGGGCTCCGCTGGAAACGTCAGTTTCCCTTTACTAAAAACCTCCGCGGTTACCACATTTTCATTTTGGTCTGTTCAAAACACTGCCTATGCAGTACTGAGAGTACTCTGCCTTTCTATACTGTAAAATATACGCGTGACTAAAAATTGAATTAAAAAGTAATGAATTCCAACAGCCTGCAGGAATCAAACTTAGTATTCTTAAGCCGGTTTTCTGCTTGCGACTAAATTGGCGCGAATCGAACTTTTCCTTTTGTCTAATAAGCTCTCGACTGGAACGATTTAGAAATCTATTCATCAATTTTTATAATAGAAATGTCGATTTGCGCGAATTTATTCGCAAGTTTATTTTTCAGATGCTGAACCTTCAGGTACCGGTACAAAATATAACTAACATGCCAATATCATTATATCTTAATTGATGATGTGTACAAGGCTTATATCGTTCTCCAAAGCAAAAAAAGAACCGCAGTCCGGCAGAAGAGTCTTCACGATGTTGCGAGGGGTGAAAAAACGTTTCCAAAATCTCTTATTTGTATCTATGACCATCAACGCCTAACTATAATTCTCTCAAGTGGAGTATTAATTTCCTAAGCCATACATACCTACGTCACCTTTAGGATGGCCTCGATTGGTTAAAAACAAGTTTTATTAGTTAATTAACTTATCTTGTAATCCAGAGAAACAAATTGTCTAAATTTCATCAGAGTGATCAGGTTAGTAACACAAATGCAAGGCATTCACTTTCGCTTGTTTCATAAAGTAAGAGCTATCATCGTCAAAATCAGTCGGGGGTCGGAACTAGAGATATAATACAGTGCTTATAGAGGGTTGTGAGAATTTCTCGATATAGACATTTGATTAATATATTGTGGTTGGTTGGTCGATTGATTTTCGCAATATTTCGTCCAGCGGTCATTGGTATGTTGACACAAATTATGAGCAAAGAAACTTTGTAATTTATGATGTTGTTTTGAATTACAGCAAATCTGGGAATGACAAAATCTGTTTCGGTGTTTCCTCCTTTTTGGTCTATCATGCAGCAATTCGTCGAGAGATGCAACGAGACCATTTCATCTTTGATCAATCGGGTGGAAACTTAATATGAAGTACAGCTTCCTCTGACGTGGAGGTATATAGAGAGTTTATACGACGATTCTGTCATGAAGACGATTGGATTCTAGACATTAATTCCTCCAAAGGTTTGTTAACGTGAAAACATATAACCTTTAAAGAGAAATTAGTCTTTTCTATTCCAAAAGAAATCATGGTAAATAAAAATTATTTCAACAGAACAGCCTACATATCAGTTAGGGGGTGTTTACAAGAGGCCGGCCCAACCTGGCTGAACTGACTTTAGGTCGGTTGTAGTGTTTTAAACAGAATCTACATATCTAACTTGAACCGATTCGGACTACAAAAAAACCCTATTTTTAACCGACGTAATAGAAACCAAGGCCATGTAATTGGACCGGTCTTATGTAAACAAAACCCAAACTCGCCCTGAGTATCACAGGGCCCCTGCAAAACGGCAGGGTGAGATGACAGTCTTCACGTGATGAGCGGTAAATAGTCTGGCGCTATATGACTAGTAATATATATAAAATTGCAGAGTAAAATACTAAAAGGGAATTCCAAGTGTGCAGGATAAACAAAAACAGAACTCATAAGGGAGATCATTATTAGGGTTTGAAGCCAATGAGAATGTATTTTCAAATGGTGTTCGTTCTTACGTTCTGTACCATAATAGAAATTGTCGTCATTAAATTCCAAGTTTTCTTTTAGGTTAACGTCATCACACTTCGCAATACGCCATTTCTCTATCTATTCACGTTCCTCTCTGACCAAGGGCCCAAATTAACCTTATCTGTATTTCGATTTGTATTTCACCACTGCCTAGTATACGAAGCACTTTAATTTCCCTATCTCAGTGCTTCAGGGGCGCAACTAGAAAATTTCGAAGGCAGGGGTTGTACCAAAAAAAGGGCAAAGTCGTCACTCAACAACTACAACAACAATCAGTTCCGTAGCAAGGTGTCGAAAAGTGGGGGGGGGGCAGTATTGGCAATTAGTGAGCGCACTTGTAGGGGGGTCCGGGGGTCCTCCCCTGGAAATTTTTGAAATCTAGAACCTCGGAAACACCATTTGCAGCAATTTGAGCGAACTTTTTCATCTAATTCTATACAGCGAGTATAGTTGAAATTTTACTGTGAAAACGAAGAAATTATCACACCAACATACCCTACAGGTTGCCAAAATCCAGCTCTATCGCTATGATTGGTTCATTTTCGCCATGAGATTCGAAACCTGAGCCCACAAATTCAGAAAAGCGGTTGTTTTTAGGTAAAACTTGGTGTATCATATTACAAACTGGGTACGAGATTGAAGCCGAACTAGAAGCCTCTTAGTCTCGCCAGATTTGCGGAGAATTGCATTGCTTACTACAACAGACGATTAACTATTTGTTTATCTAATGTCTAACCTAGTATTAGAGGTCTCACAAAAAGGGCAGGGGTTAAAAAGGGCAGGGGTTGCAACCCCCCCCAACTCCCCCCCTAGTTGCGCCCCTGTGCTTGATTCAGTTGCGTTAAGTTATATGCATTTTTGCAGGTCAATGTCATATGCAGTGTTTTAAACGACTGTTTCATCCATTTGGTTTTACCTTTAGGATCAGCTGTTATTGCTGCACTGGAGTTTAAAAGAAATGCCGTGTGCCTTCAAAGCTCAGACGATGCCATAGTTATGATACGTAGAAAACTTTCGCAGTTCATATCTCAGAAATGAATTTACAAGCCTGATAGGCTCTATCAGGCTTAAGGCAATAAAAAATCTTTTACTTTACTTTTATTTCACTTTACTCTTACTTCATAATTTTGTCTTTTAATTGATTAGAGAAATTTAGATGTTTACTTTTAATTTAATTTGCTGTACTTTAGTTTTAGCAAAAACTTGTATATAGGATTATAATTTTTTTTACCAACCTTATATACTTCTTATTAAGATTGTTTATTGCATATGTTTTGCAGAAAGACCTATAAGGTTGGGAAAATTTTTGCCAACCCTATTGTTTTTATTAACTGTTATATTCTATAGATTTTACAGACAAAAGTATAAGGTTGGGAAAATTTTTGCCAACCGTATCGTTTTCATTAACTGTTATATTCTATAGATTTTGCAGACAAAATTATAGGGTTGGGAAAATTTTTGCCAACCCTATCGTTTTCATTAACTCTTATATTCTATAGATTTTGCAGACAAAACTCATATAGGGTTGAGAAAATTTTTGCCAACCCTATCGTTTTCATTAACTGTTATATTCTATAGATTTTGCAGACAAAATTATAGGGTTGGAAAATTTTTTGCCAACCCTATCGTTTTCATTAACTTTTATATTCTATAGATTTTGCAGACAAAACTATAGAGTTGGAAACCTTTTTGCCAACGTTATCGTTCTCATTCACCAGACCAAAAAATATATAGTGTTGGTCAACGTATAAATTTTACAGAGCATGAACTTAAGTAATTCTGCAGAAAAAAAAATGTCATAGTTTAGGTGTTATTATATTACCTTATTTTTGCAGCGATTTTTTTTAGTTCGCATAATATACATATAGGGATTGAAAAAGTGAGCAATAAAGTAAAATAATGTTTTAACTTTCAAATAAAACATGTTTTTTCAAACGTTTCTTTTCGCATATTTTTAAAAATTACCAGATTTTTGTGTGTACTTTCAGCACTACTCTTATTTTTTTTAAATAATGAACGTTTTTGCGAACAAAAAGGAGGAAAATCGCAAAATTCCACTTAAATACCTCAAAATTAGCACTTTGGAATTTCACGAATTAGTTTGGAACGCGTTAAAAGTTAAAATTGCGATGAGTGACTTGCGTTTTCATTCGAGTAAACCGAGTAAGCAAGCGAGAGAGCTGATATAAAGTATCATTGTTAATCGTGCACAGCGTGGTCTGTTGTTTCAATGCCAATGTCACAATCATGTCATTCATGTGATTTATCCGATATCCAGGTTGGGGTTTTCATGGTTTTTCAGTTCTCAGTTTCAAATTTCAGAAGTTAATTAAGCTTTCAAACAAGCACGGCTTTCTCAAACAGCTGGTAGATTACATATATCACAATAATCACATTATTCAAACCTCATATAACCAATAGAAAACAATAAGCTGAGTAAATATTCCACTTCGTCTAAGTATTTTTGATCTCAAATTGTGCCCGCGGCACAAATCGCTAATCGCTATGCATTTCTTTGACTTCGCCGGCGATTGCACAGTTTGTGGTATATTGTATAAAATCAATAAAAGTTATACTATAGATCGCGGACACGGTGGCAATGAATGTTTGCTGTTTCTGTCAGATTTCATGCAAAATAGCCATAGAGGCAGCGTATCGGAAGCAACATATTCATATATTCTATGATACCGTCTATTCTTCAGTCTAAATAATAAATGTTTTATTCGCGGTCACTGCGGGTAACGAGTTTTCTCGAGCGCTCGATTTGAAAATTCGAAGCAAATATTACGACAATATACTACCTAGATGAACCTGAATACCTAGATGCAACAATGCCAGTCGAGTGCGCGTTCTATATTTGAAAATTGAAATAATAATATGTTTTTACCTGTCTCATTTATGTTTGTCGGCTTCTCCTTGACACTGAAGAACGACGTTAGCGGCTTAAGATATTTCGAGCTTTCTTGCAAAAGTTTGGTCTCTTGTTCCTTTCTCTTTTTAGAACCATTCTTGTATTTTTTTGTTCGGAGGTGGATTCTCAGAGTCGCGAGGGCCCCGAGCTCTTTTGTCCGCCATTTAGTCATTTAGTGAAATGGTAGGGACATGGCATCTTCATTCCTCCAGTTCGCGCAAAGTTATAGTATGTCTGCATGTAGCTATGTTACCCTGAGGCCTGAAGACTCGTGCAGTGCTCATGTTACAGCATTAAACAATGGTTTCACTTTCAGACCGGAGGCGGAACTGCGGAAGTATAAATCCGCGCGTGTTGGCGTGTTGCGGCTACGGACAACAATAAACGCTTTAAATGTTTCAATATTAGACGAGTTTTGCGTGTCCAGAAGGCAGAAGTTTACGTTTCAGAGTTTCACAGTTGTAGATGAAAATTCCTACGTCTTATGAACACGCAAACCTTCGTAACGCCTTACTTCACACACATTGGGCCCCGACTGATTTCACCAGACCTTACCTGCTTGGGGCCCACTATTACCAATTTTTTGGGGGCCTACCGGGAAATCTCCCGGTGTCCCGGTGGGCCACGCAGCCCCTGGCTTACATAGCCTATAATACGAACTACAAAGAAGGTGTGAAGATCTTGCTGAGATGTTGTTATACTACAAGAGAAGATGTTAGTCAGAATAGGAGCCGGAGCAGTAGCGGATTGACATATAGGGGTTACATGGACATCGCTTCAGACTGACGACGTCGTTGCTGCAGTGGGGTGTGTATAGAATCTATCATCTTGTCTAAACCCAATAATTTACGTAGCTTATAATACAAACTATACCGAGAAGGTTTGAAGAGGTTGCTGAGGCGTTGTTTCTGTGAGAAGAGGGCCGGATAATCAGAATATCAGCCGGAGCAGCGTCGGATTAACCTAGGGACAACTGGGGTACGTGCCCCAAGGGCCCGAGTTCATGAGGGCCAAAAAGAACACCACAAATGCAATGGAATATAATATTCAGGAAAGGCAAGAAACCATTTATAGAATTAGAAATCTTGAAATGTCATATAGAATCTTTATATATCACATTACATTACCATGTAGAGAACATTTTTCATGATGTCTTACACTGCTAAAGTCAACCGAAAAATTTCGGCTGACTCGAGCGAGATTTGAACATTAGAACAATCTTGTTTTTAACTTTACAAAATAAGCGACAAAAGTATTTTATTAAAATAATCCCTGGACCTCGGGGAGTGGGGTGCAACCAACCTCGTCCCCAGGGCCATTTGTGGGGGGCAGGGTGAAGCTGACAGCCAAAAACAAAATGGCGAGAACAAATGGCGCTGGCACAGACTGCCAAAAATGCTCCATATAATGGCGCGTTTTTGACTCGGACCCAGTCTTCACTAAATTTATCGCGCCTGGTCACACTCATTTTTTTCTGATTATTTAGTTCAGCTTGACTGACCTAAACTGAAAACAATCAAAACATTCATTTCCAAATACGTTGTCGAATTATTAAAATAAACAGACTTTTAATAAATATCTGTAAATGCTTAGTACTTATCATTGTTTCACCGTTGTATCTGTATCAAATTCCCAAGAAACTGGATTGCCATTGTCTGGGGTTGCCTAATTCTTTCCGGCGGATTCAATTCAGAATACCTAAAAAAAACAACATGATAGCTCAGCCTGTGCCAGGGCCATTTGTTCTTACTGCAGTTTTGGCCCAGCTCCTACTAATGGCCCTGGGGTTGAGGTTGAGGTGCAACTTGTCAACCTTTTTAGGTGTTTGGGGACAGCATATCCTCTCATCTAGAATTCAGAATTATTTCCATTCCTTACCCTAACCCAACCTCTAATTCTGACCCTAAGCCTAACTACAATCCCCGACAAACCTAACTAGAACTGGCCCTCGGCGACCACATACCTCATCACAACTCCCCGGAGAGAAAGTATGGGAGAACCTTTTCTGCGTTGAGATTAGGTTCAGGGTTTGCGTTGGGATAAGGTTTCAATCAAGGTTAAGTAAAGACTTGGAACTCGTTCAATTCTCCACTTAGTTGCATGTTCAAACCAGTGAACTGTATATATATAACAGGAGTGATATCGTACCCAGGAATTTTTCGTCGCTCCATCGATCGCTAGGCAAAAACCCTGGTAGGAGTTGCTGACGCCGCCACCCATATTTTAGGTGATGGCGTCAGCAATTCGCAAATATTGCTTTGGGAAGGGAGGCCAAGATTATGTTTGCACCATGGAAACTTCCGGACCACGGGAGGTAGCCATGAACGGACGTACATAGAACGTGTAAATTAAAGTGCACAATGAAAATCTGAAAACGTGCAGCAAAAAACAACGAAGAAGCTAGTACCGTAATAGGCTTATCTGCTTTTTACCTGTCACGAAATTGGATTGTACGAGGAAATATCTACTAATGCGAACAAAAGCAAAATTCGAGTCGAAAACTCGTACGGAGAATGCAGGTTTTTCTTATTTTTCTTTGTTATACTGCATTTTGACTACTGCCATGCCAAAAATTATTTAGATTACTGCTAAATTATAGCTGTAACTTGAGTTTCAGTCGTGGAAATGTTAAATCTGACATTTTTCGCTGCGAAGATCGAGTATTAACTCCATAGCTGTAATAAGACCCGGTAAAGTGCATTATCCCATGACACACCCAAAATTCATTGTATCAAGAGACGCGTTAAATCCTTTATCCAACTCTCTTAGGGGGCCTTTACACGAGCCCGGGTTAGCTCGCCAACCCGAGTCAACTCGTCTACGAATAAACCCCTGTTAGCGTTTACACGATAGCCGGATCAACCAGTCTTGCCGAGTGACCCTTTTCAAGACCCGGGTCGACCCGGGTTGGAGAGGTGCGGAACTTTGGTCAATTCCTTCATGTAAACACGGGTTGACTTGACCCTAGCCTGATTATCAGACGGTACGGTGTTCGCTCTCTCCACCTCCGCGTCTGATGGACTTCACGGGGTTTCATGTTCTGTGACGTATTATCCTTTAACCAATCAGAGCAAAGGTTTTAGTTTTTGAGAACTAATTATGTATGCAAGGTACAGTATACCCGAAATGTGAAACAAATATGGCGGATGTAAGGCTTGAAGTCCTTGAGGAAGTCCTGAAAAAAGCGTGCCGTACATATGGTATTGAAAATCTTTTTGCTGAGCAGAAAAAAGCCTTATCAGCTTTTGTTTCAGGAAAAGATGTATTTGTCAATTTACCTACAGGATTTGGCAAATCTTTGATCTTTCAAATGGCTCCGTTTGTCCACGCTGAACTCGCTAAATTCTATCCGAAGGGAGGGTTTTCGCAAAATCCCATCGTGATTGTTATTTGTCCTTTACTCAACCTAATGGAGGACCAGAAGCAATACTTGAAGAAATTGGGGATAGCAGCTGCATCTATAGGAGGAAATGAGGTCGAGAACTTGAGAGTTGAAAGGGGAGAATGCAGTCTCGTCTACACATCACCCGAATCATTGTTGGCAAATAGCAGGTGGAGAAACATGTTGTCCTCTGACATCTATAAGAATAATCTGGTAGGAATCGTTGTTGATGAGGCTCATTGTATTAGCCATTGGTAAGTATTCTAACGTTGGAATATTATATTGAAACAAAAGCTATTAAGTGTTTGTGACATTCTCATTTTAATTTTATATCGAAATAATATGTAATATTAAACATATATAATATAAATAATTAAATATATTAAAATACCTGTTACACTATAAGAACTATTGTATTGATCCGGTAACTCACTGCCAAAGCCCACGACTTGTTGACATTTGATTTAAGTAGGTTTATCATAATGTATATTTACAGGTATGTATTTATTGGAGTTTGACATGAACATTGCACTTTTATAGGGGGACCTCAAAAAGTCAAACTGCTGTGGCTTTCCGTCGATGGTTTTTCAAACTAAGTGAACTACGATCCTTAGTAACAAAGAATACTGTGTTCATGGCTGTAACAGCAACAGCCACTCAAAAGACTAGGTACATTATTTGTAATGTTCTTCGACTTCAAGATTTTGTTGATATTTTCCAGAGCCCAAATAAGGCCAATATAACATTTGCTGTACAATATATGAACAAGCAGATTCCATTGATAGACCATTTTAAGTGGTTGCTGTTAGAATTACAGAATGAAAAAGCTTCTACGGGGAGAACAATTATCTACTGCCAGACAATCAAGCAGTGCTCACAATTGTATTCTCTTTTTGTAAGAGAATTGTGCATGGAAATAAAGAAATCTAAAAAAAGAGTAGTTGAAATGCTCCATTCATTGTCATCAAATTCTATCAAACAAGTAGTACTTGAAGAAATGGGCAAAGAAGAGGGCTGCATCAAAGTACTTATATGCACAATAGCATTTGGCATGGGAGTGAATTGCAAAGGAGTCAACAAGGTTATCCATTTTGGACCGTCTAAATCAATTGAGGCATATATCCAAGAGAGTGGAAGGGCTGGCAGGGATGGTAAACCAAGCTGGGCAATTCTACTTTATCAGTCATTGATGCTAATCAATGTTGATCAAGAGATGAAAGAATATGTGAGAGGGCATTATAATTGTAGGCGTCAATTCCTTATGGGTCATTTTCAGGAGTCATCAGTAATGTCTACCAACAGTGGAAGTGATTGTATTTGCTGTGACCTTTGTTGCAAGGATGTTGATTTATTGCCAAATGCAGCAATTAATGGTACAGAAGTTGATCAAGTAAAAACCCGCTTAGTCTCAGCTGCAAACAAGGAAGTTTTACAAGCCAAGCTTGTGATGCTAAGAAAAAGTATTTTTTTGAGTATGTTCAAACAAGCCCCTAAAGGGAATCTTCCAGTTATCTCACGACCGGATACTTTGTTTGGATTCCAAGATACACAAATTACTCAAGTATTAGAGAACTGTGACAAGATGTTTAAAATACCTGATGTTAAGAACTATGTGGAGATCTGGAAAGAAGTACATGCCAGGGGCGGATCTAGACTGTATCAACTGTATCGTATGATACAGTCAGATTTTCACTTAATAATTTAATTAAATTAAAATAAATTAAAATTCGAATAATTACATTTCACAAGTAGCTTTTTCAAAGTTCAGCAACATCATTTTCAAATTCTTTAATGTTAATGTGCGCAATTTTTCAAAGCTTAAAATAAGTTTTGTTCTACGACCAGCGAGACGAACTCACACTTTTCTGTAGGAAATTCTCGGTAGCCCGCAAAAATTGCCCGTAAGCGCATCCCCACCAGCCTGCGTTTCCTTGCCAGTGAAGCATCGCGCAAAAGGCGCTCTCGTCTCGATTCTTTATTGGCGATGTGTTCCCGATTAGGTTACGATTGATACAGTTGTGCTAAATATAGTAACTGTAGCGACTGTATCTGATACAGTTGAGTCGTCATTGACTGTATCAAACCAATCAAAATGCTTGCATGATTTTGGTCACGTTTTGCTGCAGTTTCCACACTTCCGATACAGTTGACTGTATCGGAGCAGTCTCCGACGATCTAAATATGATTACGGCGTGATGTGATTTAGTTTTATGCAACTTTACGAGCGGCAAGCGCCTCTAACTCACCATGGCGTCCAACAGTGTTCTACAACAGCTGTTGCGTGTCTTGGATAATGGAAGTTATTCTCCTTTGGAAAAGGCGAGTAGATTACTCCCTCTTAAGCGTATTGTGAGAAGTGTCTTACAGCCGAATTTGCTGTGTCTAATTTTGTGAAGCTACAGTTCCCTCGCAGCCATGCAGGAATCGCGCTCTTCAAATCAGCACCTAGTGAGGTATAAAGTTCATGAATAATAAATATTTTAGCTACTAATATTATGCACTAAATTTGGAGTATGCTAATGAGAGTGACTGAGACTGTCCTTGACTTGTGTGTATTGATTTACATTAAAATGAAGACTTACTCGAGTCGGCGTAAAGCAAAGTACTGAGTGATAGTTGCTGTTCTGATATGCTTTTGAAAATACCATTAATTTAGTTGTATTAAATGTTGTCGTTAATTTTAAAACATCATGAACCTCTCTGTATACTAGTGTCTGTGTCATCATCGTTTTGATCACAATGGCATTAACACATTTAGAATGTGCAATTCTGAGTATAATTATTTGCCATTTAGAATGGGAATATAAAAGTAGATGTCTGGGCTTATTATAGCCTAATTAATTTATAAAGTATGATAGCTTGCCGATATAGGTAGGCTGACCTGTATATTGAATATTAAATAATCTACAGTAACATAAACAGTTTTAGTTGTTGACAATATTTACTACTAAACTTTTTATAATACAAGTTAACTTTAATTTGTCGTTTTTGGGTATTTATATTCATGAAAAATTTAAGTTGCGCGTGCCGCTGTATTTTGTCTAAACATTCCCTCAGATTGCAGGAAATCGCATTTCCGGTGTCTTAATTTTCAAAATTTTCCGGGGGCGAATGCCGCCGGACCCCCCTAACTTTGGTGTCATCACAAATACGATACAGTCAGATTTTCTCCTAGATCCGCCCCTGCGGCCATAGCCATCCCAATTTGCTCAAAAACGGCTAATAATACCTGTTATTTTGTTTCGTCGGCTTGAGATGTGTCCACACGCCTACGTCAAAAGTAACAGATAGCCGGTCTGATCACCGCGCGATGGAATTTCGCACTCTTCGAGTCGTTTCAGGTGAACTTCGAAGAGTCGTAGTTCGGAAAATATGCGACGAAATGATGCCAAACTTCGTGAGATTGCCTTTTACAAGTATATCTTTCACTTAGTACAAAAAAATCGTATACCATTTTTTCATGTCATAGACACTTTAAATGTATTATATATATATATATATATATACGTTTTAACTTCAACCGCCCTGTCAACAAAAAGTTCAACCCAATATAATTTAATCAATAGAACTATTTAACAAAAATAGAATAAAATACGTTTCGGGGGTTTTATTTAATTATGCCCGAGCCAGGGCGGAGGGCCGAAGGCCCGGAGCCCGGTGAGGGTGCTAATCTCGACGTGGGTGGAGTCCACTTTACACGCGAGATGAAAAGCCGAAAGCAATTCTGAAACCTGTTTGTAACTTTATATATTTAACAGTTATACCATGAGCTCGAGTCGTATATGAGCTCATAGCCAACTAGGCGCTTCGCCGAGTTGGCTGTTAGTTCGTATACGACGAGAGCGAATGGTATAACTGTTTCAGTATATAGCCAAGTACTGCACAAGAGACAAAATTACAGCGAAATGTTTGAAACAACAAACTTCCGGCATAGGCAACTAATACTTCCGCCATGCGTAATGATGCATTCACATAGAGTTTCTCGCTGAGCTGTTCGGTAAACAGCTTTGAAATGTTGCACAAATGTTGCTCGAGAGGCAAAAAATGTGTTAAGCAGATCAACAAAAAAGATTAAAAGGTACCTTTATGAAGTCAAAAGGTGGGGCAGTTGTTTATATTTATAGCGTTGCAGTCGTGAAAAAGGTTTTGATTTCATGCAAAAATCAAACTGAAACACCTTCGGCAGTGAAACTAAATTACTTAGTTATGTTTTGAAATAGAACATGCTTTTTACTACTCCAATTCTAAATAAAAAAAAGTCTCTTTACTGGTGATCTCCTACGAAATGTGTGTTGTAAGCTTGATTTTAACCGTGAGTTTCTTTGTTTGGCAACAAATTAATATCAACCCGCTAATTTAGTCGTGTTTTTGAAGTAAAAAGACGTAATTTTTAGGTGAATTTTACCATTTGACATGCTAAATTGTGTATTTGGAATGTATTTTTACACGTTCTTTTTTTACACATTTGTTTGAGGGTGTTGATGTTTTTCTGTATAAAAATCCGTCAATTTCAACTCTTTTCGGCAGTTTAAAAAAAACATGCCGCCATCTTGTTTTTCCTCTACTAGCAGGATATGAGCTGATAGCCTAGTAGTAGGGAACCAATCAGATTACGCAAAAGCTCATATCCGATAGCATGCTATAATAATATATATATATATATATATATATATATATATATATAATAAATATATATATATATATATATGTTATCAAATCCACAACTTGCGCAGTTCGAATAGCAGGGTACTGGTAACTAACCTGTTAAATTATTTAAATTTACGTCAGCAAATTATAATTTATAAGTTCGGTTGGATTTTTCGATAGTTTTTCAACGATCATATATAACGAAAGAAATCTTTGCCAGAAAAAATGGTTTCAGCTAAAATGTGCATTAATATTACTATGGAAAAAGACCAAATAAAGAGATGTGGCAGCGAGAAAAAGACAACAATAAATACGACTTAAAACCACTGAAAAAAGCCTAAAAATCAATTCGATAAAGACCGAAAAAGATGCCGACCGAAATGTAACTGAAAGAAGAAGGATGTGTCCTGAAACTGTTCAAAGCCGGTAAATAATTTTGCTCTGGTGTATTCTACATAACTCGAGGGGGAACGATGAAGAAATTTTGAAACAAACGGCTTTTTGGATCATGAAGAGAACTGAATGATGCCTTGTCATATTTATGTATCAGCATGCAACAACGAAAAAAGTAAGAAACTGCGAACGTCGAACGAGAAAAACAATCCGAAAATACTAGACTGAATAATTGGCAGTGTTTGTGGTGACTAAAGCAGAAGAAAGTTTAACGGTAGGAGATTCGTATTTACCAGTTTAGCTGAGTTAAAACGGAAGAAATCTTGAAAATGAAAATGAAAATTAATATAAATAATATATTGTCTATAGAATTGTCTTTGAACGCTTGTTTTTAGTATATATATTTTTGAATGAAAATTTGTCATCATCTTGTTTTTTGTTTTTTTTAATATTGACTTTGTATGTTCTTTCGGTGTGTCAATACATGACTACAGATGAACCTTGCTAACTAATTTTCTGGAATGTTTTCTGATCTGTGTGTCATTAATACAACAAGAAACAGAAATTAGGGCGGGGGGGGGGAGAAGTGGGGTTAAAAAATGCATATAAAGCGGGCGAGGGGTTGTTGCATTGATGTATTTCTAGCCTGTAGTTCAGGCGTTTCGGTAGTGGGAGGGGCGGGGCGAGCTAAGGAAACGCTGCCGCCATGATATTCAGAAACAAATTCCACCCCCTTTTCTCAATTATGACATGAGCCAATCGCGTACGAGAAATATATGAAAATTGTTTACTTCCTGTCAACTGATTTATTGCGAATGTCATAAAATCACTCAATGAAAATCACTATAGAATATAGATAGAGAAACTCTTCACATAATTAACAACAGAGAATGTGGTAATGTTTGTTGACATCTGTGTGATCTAGAGTTTAGTCTGTAAAGTTTAGACCTAATTAGAACGGGTTTGAGACAACAAAACTCGTAGAACAGAATGAGCGCTCCCGAGGGAAATAATAATCACATGGAGTCTATGACGGAATTTCATATCACGGAAAGCAACTAAGCGAGGAACTACATTTAAGAGCACTCCTAAAACTTTACGTAATTTTACTTGAGTCACAACACATTACCAATCGAAACTATTATATAGAAATGTATAAAATCGTTCTTGATTCCAAATTCATGTCTGTCAACCGCGTTCGCTGCCGGCTAACGGCTAGAATTTGGTGACGGCAAACCACAACACGGCGTTTATATACATAAAACAAGCGAGGATTTTCCCACACTGACAAAACAACACCAGACTACTAAAGTTAATTAATGTAAAAGCACTAAGATATGTATTCAATTTGATGTATTGTGTGTTTGACGGTTTGACCCATAAATATAGTTTGACCATGCACGGTTTGATCCTGGCTAAACAACGTCTTGAAATAAACGAAGTTTGTCTGAATTAAATGCAACAATAATGCTATGCGATGAAACATATTTACCTTGCGAATGGAGTATTTCTGTTTTTGTTTTAAAACAAACTACCAAGCGCGACTAAAATATAATTAAGAATAAGACTTTATAGAAGAGCGTTCATTGTCTTCGGAGTTGGCATACAACAGGTAAATTACTCTGAAAATCTTCGTACACTTCGTCAAAAATCCCAAAAAATCTTTAAAAAAATCCCAAAATCGTACTAATTTTAATAAAAATCCCAGAATCCCAAAATCCCAAAAAATCCCAAAAAATCTTTAAACATCTCATAAAATACTCGGAAAAACCAATAAAAACCTCAAAATCATCGCAAAATCGAGAAATCCCATCAAATTTTGAAAATTTTTCCACGGAATATCCTATTTAAACCCTTAAAATGCCCTTATATCCATTCCATATCCTCGAAATCTCCATGTTCAGTCCAATACTTCATGTAGGAATTTATTTATCACAATGAGGATCGGGAGAAAAATGGCGACAAACACGTGTTTGGGTAAGTTTTGCATATTTATTCGCTTATTTTTACTTATGATTGTTTATATAAAGTTCTGTTTTTATCAAAGCGTTACCTAAAGCTATTTAAAAACAACATGCATTTTGTTGTATGTAGTTTTCGTTGCTCATTTGCATATTTATATAGAAATTTTAATATTCATATTGACTATCCAGACTATTGTGCCTTGTTCTCGACCAGACCTTGATCATGAAATTTTAATCATTGCACTGCATGGTCCTGCTATAGTATAGTGACGTATACACGCACTTAAGTATTAAAGTAACAATATTTTTTTATATTTTTACTATACTATAAACACAAACATATAAATCTTAGTTGATATAGTTGAAGGGCCTTCTCCAGAAATATCTGATGAGACATCTGGCACTCAGACAGACACATCCGAGGACACATCACTGAATAAAAAGGTAGGGTACTGTATTTTGGTTTGGAATGAACTTTAACATTACAGCCTGAACTGGGAAAACCGAGGCCTGGCGTAAAGTTCGGCATAATTTTTTAATTACGTTAGACCAATCACATACAATTCTTAACTCGATCAATACTGACAGTTCATTGGTCCAACATAATTAAGAAATATGCAGGATTTTATTAAAGCGGCATCGGTTCCCCCGTTCAGGCTGTAACTTTTCCACCCTGGTCTCAAAAGTAGGCTTGTGCTGTTGTTTTTTTCCTCGGTTTCCTTAAATATTCCAAGAAATGCTACTACAAAAGCAATTTAGTTTTTTACTAAGTTTTTTACATTGATCCACAACAAAATATTGCCACATCACCAAACTTGTAATCTCTCTGCTTCAAAATTTTGGGCCTACTGTACCGTTAAGTTCCAAAGTTCAAGTTTAAAGTAAACAGACTGTACTTACACAGTACACTGTACTATCCCCCCAACTCTTACAAATGACTGGACATTTAAAATGGTGGCATGCTCTCCGACCCTCATAGGATGATGGTGCCAAACTCTGGAACCACCTTTCCACATCGCCGCCTACTTTTTTCATAAAGCCTTCTACTATAAATCTTGAATGATAGTCCAGCTAACACCTGAGACGATGTGGAGGCTGTAGCTGTAGGGTAGTAATGTAGTTAACAATGAGGCAATTTTTGCTGCTTTTGTTACTGTAGTATTATAAACATTGCAATGTTCTTAGTACAGTTGTTGTTTTTCCCATTTAAGGACACAAAAAGTGTGTATAAAGGCTTTATACCACCTGAATTGTGGAACATCTTTCCTCCACAAGGCACCTACTTGAAAAACATCCTGAAGTATAGTGGGTATGAAACTTACGAGTCGATAATCACATTAAGGGAAGAGGGTGATCTTGAAAAGGCATTTGACTTTGTTAAATCCATACGTGATATCATTCCTAACAAAGAAGAAATGTTTGGTATTTTCTCGTCCCATCCACAAAAGACTTTGCTCATACCAGGGCTAAAGGTAATGATTATATAATCATGATTAGGAAATATGGGAATATAAAATATATTACAAAATATTTAAATGGCGGGATTTAAATATGTAATTGTTCTTTCTGTGTGTTGGGAGGTTAATTGGTTGCACCGGAACCAACTTTTTGGGTTCTGCTTATAACCGGAAAAAGTTATCCAAACTGGAACTGAGTTTTAATACCAAGATTATGCCTAATGGGTCAATTAGGATTGTTATTCTGGCATGAATGCCAACACCATCATTAATAACCAGTGACCAGTTTGAGATGACAGATTTCTTACA
Source organism: Paragorgia papillata (assembly GCA_035771165.1). Taxonomy (NCBI): domain Eukaryota; kingdom Metazoa; phylum Cnidaria; class Anthozoa; order Scleralcyonacea; family Coralliidae; genus Paragorgia; species Paragorgia papillata. The sequence goes on from JAWNZC010000235.1 coordinate 295,891, forward strand.
TATTTATTCAACCACATACCTCAAGATGAGAATGATATACAACTAGTCCTATCATGTAATTGGCTGGCTTTAAAGTTAAGTGCTTTGCCCAGGTTTGGGGCAAGGGGAAAAGATTCTCGGTAAAGGGCACTTTCATTATTATCAACTCAGAGAACAGGAACTTAGTTCTTTTGACTAAGGCCTCCTACTTAGCGAAAAGTCTCTCAAAAATAGATGGGGTGACACCCAAAGAGCATGTATAGGGACAACTGTTCCTTTTGCGCCCAGTTCCAAAATGGCGGAATCCCTGACTTTACCTAATAACTACGGGTATTTGGAACCATTGACCATCTTTTAAGATATGATTAAAATGCAAAATCTAATCTAACTATAGTAGCTAATATAGTTAAATCTATTTGTTTGACGCTGTAAACATTGAGATTTTCCAGCATCCCAAATTGACTTACAACGTGAGTTTGGTCGACATTCTATTTAGCCTGTCATGGAGAAATTTATTGATGAAGTAGAGAAGTGGAAAAATGTTGACACCCTCGTAACACCTTGCAAGAGACCAATAAAAGAGGCACATGGGAAAACAAAAAAAGTGAAGACATCAAGACAATCAACAGCAAGACCTTTAACAAAAACATCCATTAATAGTGGAAATATGCAAGACAGAGTAAAGACATGGATCTTAGCTAGACGCGATGCTCAACAGAAACTGGCAGAAACCCGTTTTACAATATAGACGATGTCTTTGATGTAACAGTAAGTTGTCAATGCATGTATGTACTTACATATTTTACATGTAATTAATTTATACATTCCGTTTTGCATTATAAAATACAGTAATTATAGCATACATTTTGCATTTCGTTATCACTACAGATAAACAAAGAATCTACATGCCTGAAATTTCATTGCCATGTTTGCGACACAGTTGTTGGAATTCCGGAGAAAGAGGATGGGAATCCAACGTTATCGAATGTGCAGAGGCACTTGACAAAAGTTTGTTGGTTAAACGACAAAAAGAATGCCCAGAAACAGGGAAATTTGATGAATATGTTTTCCAAAAGGTATCAAACTGTTAAGTTTAGGGGTTGAATCACACATACAGTAGGTGATGACCAGGCAACAAGTTTTGGAATAGGGTGAGCAATCAATGACTAAATCATGCTCACCCTCAAACTGAAATTTGTACATGTTATCAGTTATCAATCACCAAATATGGGTAATAGATTCTCTCAGTATTTACAGTATAAGTTTCTTCAAAAAGTATATTTACAGATTACAGGTACAGTAAATAGCCACAATGGAAAATTCAATATGGACATTTAATTTCATTTTAGTGCTGAAACTAGTTCAAAGAACGACAAAGTTATTTTTCTTGATGATGATAATATTTATGAGATTTCTTATGGTGACAATTATGCTAAACATTCTGAAGAAAGTGGTGAATCAGAGCTCGAATCAAATGCTAAGGAATCAGATGTTCGTGTGAGTAGTAAATAATGCATATTACTAATACGTATAGGGTAAAATACTGTAAACTTCCTAATATAAGCCTCGATTAGCCATCCTGTATTAAGATTAGCCTGCCGATTTTCTAACGTTTAGATATTTTAAATTCAACCCCCTTCGCCATGCATTGGCTTATACACTAGTGTGATTATTCTTTGAACAAATGTACTGTGACTGTAGGATGATCTTAATAACAAGAGCAAACTTCCTGGCTCTGAAGACCATGAAACATCAGCTAAAGAAGGAAAACAAGTAAGTACAATACAGTAGCTCTTGTCGAATAAACTCAGTTATGCTTTAAAGATTCCACTGCGACTGTTAAATAACCTTACTCCTTACACCCAAAGAACGTATTCCCATGGATGTACTGTGTCTTCTTAACTCTGGATGGTAACTGCCTGTACGTCCATATACAAATACTTAAATTTTGTAATGTATTCCAACTGTACTTTTAATTAATTTTAGGTGGATGGTTCAAAAAACGTAACAAAGCCCGCTGGTCGAGCCGTTTATACCGAACGCAGCGGGCGTTAAAAAAAGTGGCTAACGCTCCTGGTCAAACCAAAATAACAGATCATTTTGACAGCGAAAAATTTTTAGAAAATATCGATGCACATGAAGTTACAAGAATACCAATCAACACTGCATTTGGCATAGACAGAAACGAAAGTGTTAAACCTATACTAAGAAAGTTGTTTGAAAATGCTGAGAAAAATTCCCAGAAGAAATCGTCACATGGTTTTCGTCACGAAGAGACAATAAAGAAATTTGCTTCATCGTTGTATTGCTTAATAGGAAAGGCGGGGTATGAAATGCTTCAGCATAATTTTGGTTGTGCATTACCAACAGTGGACACCATTACCAAAAACATACCCAGAAGGAAAAAGATAAGGGAAGGGGATTTTAGATTTGATGAACTCGCTCAACATTTGAAAGACTGCATGAACTGCTCTATGGGTGTCCATATTCAACTTGACGATACCAGGATATTGCAGCACATTGAATACGACCAAGTTACAGATAGGTATGTTGGATTTTGTTTACCCATGGTTTGCCGGATGGAAATGCTTTTATTTTCGACACATTTGAAGATCTCGAGGCAGTTTTTAATTCACAACCGTGCGTTTCGTATGGACATTGTATAGTAGCTAAACCGGTAAAGGTGGAAGCTCCCTCGTTTGTTCTCTTTGTTCTCGGAACAGATTCGAAATATACGCATAGTGACATTGAATGGAGATGGCAGTATATCACTAATGAGCTAGGTAAGCGTGGTGTATGCGTATATTCAAACGGAGCGGATGGGGCTGGACCGTTTTTAAAGGCAATGATTAACCAATGTGGATTATTTAAGTTGTCGAAAGAAACCAACGTTCCGGAAGAATGGACATTCTTCATGATGCCTAAATTGAGAGAGAACGCATTAGCGCAAGATGTCATTCACCTTTTAGCAAAGCTGAGGACTCGTCTTATCACACCGTCAAATATATTAAGTCTTGGTTCGGAGGTAGGACATTTAATTGAAGTTCTAAAGCGTTATCCCAAAGCCAAACATGGTTTGACACAGCGTGTGATCGACAACAAAGATAACTGAACAAAACTACGCCAGCATCGAACTTCTTATTAAACGAAGCGTCGAAGAATGTTTACAGGAACTGGACGTAAAAACAAAGACATCTGGAACGGTTATTTATTTGTCTTTCATGCGTGATATAAGAAATTGCTTTTTTGATAAATCTATATCCCCTCTTGATCGGCTCTACAAGATCTGGAAAGTGATCTTCTTCTTATGAATATGGCGGACGTTGGTTGTGTGAAAACGATCTGGCTGAAGGTGACCATTTTATCACCAATAATGCGTATTTATGCATCGAACTCAATGGACACATGTTGACCAACCTCGTCTATAATGTCGCCATTGGAAAATTCCCACCCGAGTCTCTACGAGTCTGGTTGTGTGGCTCCCAAGCATGTGAACAACGTTTTCGATTGTTACGATCCATGATGCCAACGTTTTCCACAATTGTCAACTTTTCTCTCAAAGGTATTCTTGAAAAAATTCACAAGTTACAATTTATTTCAAGCAGTGAATCGGATGAGAGTATTGCTTTTCCAAGATTAAAGAAAAGGCTTTTACAGACAAAAGATGAAACTGAAAAAACCTTTGATGTCCCCAGTGAGGAGGCCATAACGAAAAAAGTTTTGGAAAGCAAAAATGATGCAGTTAAAATGTCAAGAAAATGTGGCATGAATTTAAGATCTTGGAACGACAGCGACTTAGTGAAAAATCTCGAATACGTCGTTACTGATGCCATCACAAATGATCAAGAGTCATGTGAAGATTCCTTGCTGATCGACCGTGAAGCCTCGAATGAAACAAGTCAATCCATGCCTCAGCACGAGATCGTGTCCATTCAGGAGGACCTCACCCAAAAAAAACTGAAGAAGAACACGGACACTGCAGGCATTCCAACATACGTAAAAGATACTGACTCGGAGACAGTTGAATCAGCTAAAAGGACGTATAGTTTGTTAGATCACCATGCATTTGTGAAATACAAGGATGCGTACATAAGGAAGACAACTGCCTTATATCTTTTGCAAGAAAACTTCCAAGTTTCAAAAGACCGACTTCTTCGCGTGCGTGCCGAACAACCCACCCATATTTTTGGTAGTTCCTCCCTTAATAAAGAATGCGAAAATCAGGCGGTAAAATGTGGCGACCTTTGCATATTTAAACGCGTTGATGATAATTATAAGTGTTTATTGGGAAGAGTTGTCCAGTTTTCTTACATGCGGGGGAACAAAAGGAGCGGCAATACTCTTCTGACTATGTCGACTTGACAAAGGAGTCCTATAAGGATATTGGCGTTTTAGCGAATTGGTTCCATGGTATAAAAGAAAACGTTCCTGAAATAGAAGATAAGGACGATGTGAACTTTATTCCACTTAACTTGGTTTTTACTCCGGGATATCTTTCGCTCGAGAACTATGTTTCAACTATAGATGACTTATCGTTGGTGTTTCGCGGTGATTACTCTTTCTCCGTCCCTGTTTCCGTTTTGAAACGTGTTTTACCGCGGTGGAAAGTCCAATTAACTTTTGATCTATGAAGCCCATGGCATGGCCCATGGTGTAAAATAATTTAATTGACTGCACTCTTAAAATAATAAAATTTTAATAAAATATTGTTTCCTTAATAATGATTAATTCATAGAGCACGTAGAGAACATTTCATAGAGAACACAAAAATTCCATAGATTATATGCCGCAAAAATTTGCGGAAAAAGTTCGACGAAAAAAAAAAACGGGAGAATATTTCGAAAAAAATCTTGAAAAAATCCCAAAATCCCTGAAAATTTGGAAAAAAAAATCCCAGAATCCCGAGAAAAATTGCAGGGATTTTTTAATCCCAAGAATCTTCGTACGCTTTTTTCAGAGTAATTTACCCCTCGCAACAGGCTTCAACAACGGCTTGCCGGAAGATTATTTGTCAACATTAGCCAATGAGATCGCTGCGTTCGTGGACGAATGCTTTTTTATTTTCTGAATAGCCACGTACGGCAGGCGTTAAAATATCGAGGCCCGCAAAGAACGCCTGCGAAGGAAGCTACCGTTTCCTCAGATCGCCTCCCCCTCCTACTACCGAAACGCCTGCACTGCAGGCTATGTATTTCTAGTAAAAAAAAAATATATATATCTATATATATATATATACACACAAATGGATACTCCAAACCGCCAACATGGGTACAATCCCCGATCGGACTTACAGCCCACTCCGTCGAGATTAGCACCCTCGCGACGAGGCCCGCTTCGCGACGCGAACCACAACGTCAACGAACACGAGGGGATAAAGCACAGGGAGCCAATCTTGGCAGCGCGTGGGCATCTGTGGCGGTCTCGAAAGACGCGCGGGGGACTGTGGACTGTTTTTTCGATTTTTTAAAATCCCCTGCCACAGTCCCCCGCGCGTCTTTCGAGTCGTGTCCGCCCATTGAACTATAAGAAGACTGGAACGATAACTCAGGGGGGGATTTTGAAGCCAGTGCCAGGCCCTTTGCAGGTAGCTCCCATCACTCCGTCAGTCCCGTGCTTTTCATCCTGCCATATATTTTGTTTGGGACGATAACAAATTACTCCAAAACAACGGATTGAAATACATTGTTTTATACGTATGTTTTTAGAAATAGCATTGGCTTCAATTTGATGTATAGTATAAGTTTCCTCGTTATTTTAAACTTTTTAAAATGTAGTAAATGTTCGACCATATTTCGCTGGGAAATAACACTAAGAAACTTGTTGTAGTTTTTCTGAGTTTTGAGCTGAAATACTTAACGCTGAACGTTGGGCTATATATGAAACTGAAGCTATTGAAAAATGCTATTTGGTATAGAAACTTCAAGACTTTAGCTAAAAGGGAAATAGTTAAAAAATATAAAAACAACTGCCATTTTGTAACGTTCGGCAAACAAAATGGCAGTTGTTTTTATATTTTTTAGTTATTTCCCTTTTAGCTAAAGTCTTGAAATTTCTATACCAAATAGCATTTTTCAATAGCTTCAGTTTCATATACAGCCCAACGTTCAGCGTTAAGTACTTCAGCTCAAAACTCAGAAAAACTAACATTTAAAGATTTTTGGCTTCATCCATTCATAGGGCCTGACTTATGGAGTTAGCGTTCCAGTTTACTTAGAGTTCAATGTGTCCGCCACAGGTGCCCACGCCTTCTGTGCCCACAACCCCGTGAAGTTAGCTGCCAATTCGCCAGCTGCCAATTCACTGCCAATTAAGATAGCTGCCAATTCGGCACAGCAATGTTTCGCAATGGCGCTTCCAGGGGGGCGCGGTCGAGCAGCAGTCTCGCTTCGCAGACCAATGTTTCGTCGGTCTTTTAACTCGTTCAATACAACTTTAACACAAAATAATCATTTACCGTCGATAATTTAGGACATTTACGTTCGTACAAACTACATTTCTTCAAGTAAAATTATGTTTTAAGAATGCTAGACTTTAATCCCATTCTCTCCATATTAAACCTATTCAGACTTAATAACAAACAAGCCGCGCTCCATCTAAATAATTTTCTGCTCGGTAGATAGCGAATCCAAATATACCGTTCGATTCCTTATACAATTCTGCGTCTAGCGATATTAAATATGTGATTTCAATTATTTTTCTAAATTTTCTGAACATCTATTTTGTAACGCGCTCTTGCTGACTCAGATCAAATGACACCTTGATTTGCCAACAAAATATTTTCTGCACGGTAGACGGAGATTCTGTAAACGGGATTAGATTCCTTGTTAAATTCTACATAGGACAATGTACGAAACGAATGTTAAACTGTAAACAAAGTAATTTATTTATATTTTTTAATATGATCGTCACTTAGCGCGCGCTTGCTGACTCAGATCAAATGACACTTTGATTTGCCAACAAAATCTTTTCTGCACGGTAGACGCAGATTCTGTAAACGGCATTAGATTCCTTGTTAAATTCTGCATAGGACAGTGTAGGAAACGAATGTTAAACTGTAAACATAGTAATTTATTTATATATTTTTAAATATGATCGTCACTTAGCGCGCGCTTGCTGACTCAGATCAAATGACACGTTGATTTGCCAACAAAATATTTTCTCCACGGTAGACGCAGATTCTGTAAACGGCATTAGATTCCTTGTTAAATTCTGCATAGGACAGTGTAAGAAACGAATGTTAAACTGTAAACAAAGTAATTTATTTATATTTTTTAATATGATCGTCACTTAGCGCGCGCTTCCTGACTCAGATCAAATGACACGTTGATTTCCCAACAAAATATTTTCTGCACGGTAGACGCAGATTCTGTAAACGGCATTAGATTTCTTGTTAAATTCTGCATAGGACAGTGTAAGAAACGAATGTTGAACTGTAAACATAGTAATTTATTTATATATTTTTAAATATGATCGTCACTTAGCGCGCGCTGGCTGACTCAGATCAAATGACACGTTGATTTGCCAACAAAATATTTTCTGCACGGTAGACGAAGATTCTGTGAACGGCATTAGATTCCTTGTTAAATTCTGCATAGGACAGTGTAAGAAACGAATGTTAAACTATAAACAAAGTAATTTATTTATATTTTTTAATATGATCGTCACTTAGCGCTTGCTTGCTGAATCAGATCAAATGACACATTGATTTGCCAACAAAATATTTTCTGCACGGTAGACGGCGATTCTGTTAACGGCATTAGATTCCTTGTTAAATTCTGCATAGGACAGTGTACGGAATGAATGTTAAACTGTAAACAAAGTAATTTATTTATATTTTTTAATATGATCGTCACTTAGCGCGCGCTTCCTGACTCAGATCAAATGACACGTTGATTTGCCAACAAAATATTTTCTGCACGGTAGACGCAGATTCTGTAAACGGCATTAGATTCCTTGTTAAATTCTGCATAGGACAGTGTAGGAAACGAATGTTAAACTGTAAACATAGTAATTTATTTATATATTTTTAAATATGATCGTCACTTAGCGCGCGCTTGCTGACTCAGATCAAATGACACGTTGATTTGCCAACAAAATATTTTCTCCACGGTAGACGCAGATTCTGTAAACGGCATTAGATTCCTTGTTAAATTCTGCATAGGACAGTGTAAGAAACGAATGTTAAACTGTAAACAAAGTAATTTATTTATATTTTTTAATATGATCGTCACTTAGCGCGCGCTTCCTGACTCAGATCAAATGACACGTTGATTTCCCAACAAAATATTTTCTGCACGGTAGACGCAGATTCTGTAAACGGCATTAGATTTCTTGTTAAATTCTGCATAGGACAGTGTAAGAAACGAATGTTGAACTGTAAACATAGTAATTTATTTATATATTTTTAAATATGATCGTCACTTAGCGCGCGCTGGCTGACTCAGATCAAATGACACGTTGATTTGCCAACAAAATATTTTCTGCACGGTAGACGAAGATTCTGTGAACGGCATTAGATTCCTTGTTAAATTCTGCATAGGACAGTGTAAGAAACGAATGTTAAACTATAAACAAAGTAATTTATTTATATTTTTTAATATGATCGTCACTTAGCGCTTGCTTGCTGAATCAGATCAAATGACACATTGATTTGCCAACAAAATATTTTCTGCACGGTAGACGGCGATTCTGTTAACGGCATTAGATTCCTTGTTAAATTCTGCATAGGACAGTGTACGGAATGAATGTTAAACTGTAAACAAAGTAATTTATTTATATTTTTTAATATGATCGTCACTTAGCGCGCGCTTCCTGACTCAGATCAAATGACACGTTGATTTGCCAACAAAATATTTTCTGCACGGTATACGGCGATTCTGTTAACGCCATTAGATTCCTTGTTAAATTCTGCATAAGACAGTGTACGAAACAAATGTTAAACTGCAAAGAAAGTAATTTATTTATATTTTTTAATATGATCGTCACTTAGCGCGCGCTTCCTGACTCAGATCAAATGACACGTTGATTTGCCAACAAAACATTTTCTACACGGTAGACGGAGATTCTGTAAACGGCATTAGATTCCTTGTTAAATTCGGCATAGGACAGTGTACGAAACGAATGTTAAACTGTAAACAAAGTAATTTATTTATATTTTTTAATATGATCGTCACTTAGCGCGCGCTTCCTGACTCAGATCAAATGACACGTTGATTTGCCAACAAAACATTTTCTGCACGGTACACGGAGATTCTGTAAACGGCATTAGATTCCTTGTTAAATTCTGCATAGGACAGTGTACGAAACGAATGTTAAACTGTAAACAAAGTAATTTATTTATATTTTTTAATATGATCGTCACTTAGCGCGCGCTTCCTGACTCAGATCAAATGACACGTTGATTTGCCAACAAAATATTTTCTGCACGGTATACGGCGATTCTGTTAACGCCATTAGATTCCTTGTTAAATTCTGCATAAGACAGTGTACGAAACGAATGTTAAACTGCAAAGAAAGTAATTTATTTATATTTTTTAATATGATCGTCACTTAGCGCCGCTTCCTGACTCAGATCAAATGACACGTTGATTTGCCAACAAAACATTTTCTACACGGTAGACGGAGATTCTGTAAACGGCATTAGATTCCTTGTTAAATTCTGCATAGGACAGTGTACGAAACGAATGTTAAACTGTAAACAAAGTAATTTATTTATATTTTTTAATATGATCGTCACTTAGCGCGCGCTTCCTGACTCAGATCAAATGACACGTTGATTTGCCAACAAAATATTTTCTGCACGGTATACGGCGATTCTGTTAACGCCATTAGATTCCTTGTTAAATTCTGCATAGGACAGTATACGAAACGAATGTTAAACTGTAAACAAAGTAATTTATTTATATTTTTTAATATGATCGTCACTTAGCGCGCGCTTCCTGACTCAGATCAAATGACACGTTGATTTGCCAACAAAACATTTTCTGCACGGTAGACGGAGATTCTGTAAACGGCATTAGATTCCTTGTTAAATTCGGCATAGGACAGTGTACGAAACGAATGTTAAACTGTAAACAAAGTAATTTATTTATATTTTTTAATATGATCGTCACTTAGCGCGCGCTTCCTGACTCAGATCAAATGACACGTTGATTTGCCAACAAAACATTTTCTACACGGTAGACGCAGATTCTGTAAACGGCATTAGATTTCTTGTTAAATTCTGCATAGGACAGTGTAAGAAACGAATGTTAAACTGTAAACATAGTAATTTATTTATATATTTTTAAATATGATCGTCACTTAGCGCGCGCTTGCTGACTCAGATCAAATGACACGTTGATTTGCCAACAAAATATTTTCTGCACGGTATACGGCGATTCTGTTAACGCCATTAGATTCCTTGTTAAATTCTGCATAAGACAGTGTACGAAACGAATGTTAAACTGCAAAGAAAGTAATTTATTTATATTTTTTAATATGATCGTCACTTAGCGCCGCTTCCTGACTCAGATCAAATGACACGTTGATTTGCCAACAAAACATTTTCTACACGGTAGACGGAGATTCTGTAAACGGCATTAGATTCCTTGTTAAATTCTGCATAGGACAGTGTACGAAACGAATGTTAAACTGTAAACAAAGTAATTTATTTATATTTTTAAATATGATCGTCACTTAGCGCGCGCTTCCTGACTCAGATCAAATGACACGTTGATTTGCCAACAAAACATTTTCTACACGGTAGACGGAGATTCTGTAAACGGCATTAGATTCCTTGTTAAATTCTGCATAGGACAGTGTACGAAACGAATGTTAAACTGTAAACAAAGTAATTTATTTATATTTTTTAATATGATCGTCACTTAGCGCGCGCTTCCTGACTCAGATCAAATGACACGTTGATTTGCCAACAAAATATTTTGTGCACGGTATACGGCGATTCTGTTAACGCCATTAGATTCCTTGTTAAATTCTGCATAAGACAGTGTACGAAACGAATGTTAAACTGCAAAGAAAGTAATTTATTTATATTTTTTAATATGATCGTCACTTAGCGCGCGCTTCCTGACTCAGATCAAATGACACGTTGATTTGCCAACAAAACATTTTCTACACGGTAGACGGCGATTCTGTAAACGGCATTAGATTCCTTGTTAAATTCTGCATAGGACAGTGTACGAAACGAATGTTAAACTGTAAACAAAGTAATTTATTTATATTTTTTAATATGATCGTCACTTAGCGCGCGCTTCCTGACTCAGATCAAATGACACGTTGATTTGCCAACAAAATATTTTCTGCACGGTATACGGCGATTCTGTTAACGCCATTAGATTCCTTGTTAAATTCTGCATAAGACAGTGTACGAAACGAATGTTAAACTGCAAAGAAAGTAATTTATTTATATTTTTTAATATGATCGTCACTTAGCGCGCGCTTCCTGACTCAGATCAAATGACACGTTGATTTGCCAACAAAACATTTTCTACACGGTAGACGGAGATTCTGTAAACGGCATTAGATTCCTTGTTAAATTCTGCATAGGACAGTGTACGAAACGAATGTTAAACTGTAAACAAAGTAATTTATGTATATTTTTTTAATATGATCGTCACTTAGCGCGCGCTTCCTGACTCAGATCAAATGACACGTTGATTTGCCAACAAAACATTTTCTACACGGTAGACGGAGATTCTGTAAACGGCATTAGATTCCTTGTTAAATTCTGCATAGGACAGTGTACGAAACGAATGTTAAACTGTAAACAAAGTAATTTATTTATATTTTTTAATATGATCGTCACTTAGCGCGCGCTTCCTGACTCTGATCAAATGACACGTTGATTTGCCAACAAAATATTTTCTGCACGGTATACGGCGATTCTGTTAACGCCATTAGATTCCTTGTTAAATTCTGCATAAGACAGTGTACGAAACGAATGTTAAACTGCAAAGAAAGTAATTTATTTATATTTTTTAATATGATCGTCACTTAGCGCCGCTTCCTGACTCAGATCAAATGACACGTTGATTTGCCAACAAAACATTTTCTACACGGTAGACGGAGATTCTGTAAACGGCATTAGATTCCTTGTTAAATTCTGCATAGGACAGTGTACGAAACGAATGTTAAACTGTAAACAAAGTAATTTATTTATATTTTTTAATATGATCGTCACTTAGCGCGCGCTTCCTGACTCAGATCAAATGACACGTTGATTTGCCAACAAAACATTTTCTACACGGTAGACGGCGATTCTGTAAACGGCATTAGATTCCTTGTTAAATTCTGCATAGGACAGTGTACGAAACGAATGTTAAACTGTAAACAAAGTAATTTATTTATATTTTTTAATATGATCGTCACTTAGCGCGCGCTTCCTGACTCAGATCAAATGACACGTTGATTTGCCAACAAAATATTTTCTGCACGGTATACGGCGATTCTGTTAACGCCATTAGATTCCTTGTTAAATTCTGCATAACACAGTGTACGAAACGAATGTTAAACTGCAAAGAAAGTAATTTATTTATATTTTTTAATATGATCGTCACTTAGCGCGCGCTTCCTGATTCAGATCAAATGACACGTTGATTTGCCAACAAAACATTTTCTGCACGGTAGACGGCGATTCTGTAAACGGCATTAGATTCCTTGTTAAATTCTGCATAGGACAGTGTACGAAACGAATGTTAAACTGTAAACAAAGTAATTTATTTATATTTTTTAATATGATCGTCACTTAGCGCGCGCTTCCTGACTCAGATCAAATGACACGTTGATTTGCCAACAAAATATTTTCTGCACGGTATACGGCGATTCTGTTAACGCCATTAGATTCCTTGTTAAATTCTGCATAAGACAGTGTACGAAACGAATGTTAAACTGCAAAGAAAGTAATTTATTTATATTTTTTAATATGATCGTCACTTAGCGCGCGCTTCCTGATTCAGATCAAATGACACGTTGATTTGCCAACAAAATCTTTTCTGCACGGTAGACGCAGATTCTGTAAACGGCATTAGATTCCTTGTTAAATTCTGCATAGGACAGTGTAAGAAACGAATGTTAAACTGTAAACATAGTAATTTATTTATATATTTTTAAATATGATCGTCACTTAGCGCGCGCTTGCTGACTCAGATCAAATGACACATTGATTTGCCAACAAAATATTTTCTGCACGGTAGACGCAGATTCTGTAAACGGCATTAGATTCCTTGTTAAATTCTGTATAGGACAGTGTAAGAAACGAATGTTAAACTGTAAACATAGTAATTTATTTATATATTTGTAAATATGATCGTCACTTAGCGCGCGCTTGCTGACTCAGATCAAATGACACGTTGATTTGCCAACAAAATATTTTCTGCACGGTAGACGCAGATTCTGTAAACGGCATTAGATTCCTTGTTAAATTCTGCATAGGACAGTGTAAGAAACGAATGTTAAACTGTAAACAAAGTAATTTATTTATATTTTTTAATATGATCGTCACTTAGCGCGCGCTTCCTGACTCAGATCAAATGACACGTTGATTTCCCAACAAAATATTTTCTGCACGGTAGACGCAGATTCTGTAAACGGCATTAGATTCCGTGTTAAATTCTGCATAGGACAGCGTAAGAAACGAATGTTAAACTGTAAACAAAGTAATTTATTTATATTTTTTAATATGATCGTCACTTAGCGCTTGCTTGCTGACTCAGATCAAATGACACGTTGATTTGCCAACAAAATATTTTCTACACGGTAAACGGAGATTCTGTAAACGGCATTAGATTCCTTGTTAAATTCTGCATAGGACAGTGTACGAAACGAATGTTAAACTGTAAACAAAGTAATTTATTTATATTTTTTAATATGATCGTCACTTAGCGCGCGCTTCCTGACTCAGATCAAATGACACGTTGATTTGCCAACAAAATATTTTCTGCACGGTAGACGCAGATTCTGTAAACGGCATTAGATTCCGTGTTAAATTCTGCATAGGACAGCGTAAGAAACGAATGTTAAACTGTAAACAAAGTAATTTATTTATATTTTTTAATATGATCGTCACTTAGCGCGCGCTTCCTGACTCAGATCAAATGACACGTTGATTTGCCAACAAAACATTTTCTACACGGTAGACGGAGATTCTGTAAACGGCATTAGATTCCTTGTTAAATTCTGCATAGGACAGTGTACGAAACGAATGTTAAACTGTAAACAAAGTAATTTATGTATATTTTTTAATATGATCGTCACTTAGCGCGCGCTTCCTGACTCAGATCAAATGACACGTTGATTTGCCAACAAAACATTTTCTACACGGTAGACGGAGATTCTGTAAAGGGCATTAGATTCCTTGTTAAATTCTGCATAGGACAGTGTACGAAACGAATGTTAAACTGTAAACAAAGTAATTTATTTATATTTTTTAATATGATCGTCACTTAGCGCGCGCTTCCTGACTCAGATCAAATGACACGTTGATTTGCCAACAAAATATTTTCTGCACGGTATACGGCGATTCTGTTAACGCCATTAGATTCCTTGTTAAATTCTGCATAAGACAGTGTACGAAACGGATGTTAAACTGCAAAGAAAGTAATTTATTTATATTTTTTAATATGATCGTCACTTAGCGCGCGCTTCCTGACTCAGATCAAATGACACGTTGATTTGCCAACAAAACATTTTCTACACGGTAGACGGAGATTCTGTAAACGGCATTAGATTCCTTGTTAAATTCTGCATAGGACAGTGTACGAAACGAATGTTAAACTGTAAACAAAGTAATTTATGTATATTTTTTAATATGATCGTCACTTAGCGCGCGCTTCCTGACTCAGATCAAATGACACGTTGATTTTCCAACAAAACATTTTCTACACGGTAGACGGAGATTCTGTAAACGGCATTAGATTCCTTGTTAAATTCTGCATAGGACAGTGTACGAAACGAATGTTAAACTGTAAACAAAGTAATTTATTTATATTTTTTAATATGATCGTCACTTAGCGCGCGCTTCCTGACTCTGATCAAATGACACGTTGATTTGCCAACAAAATATTTTCTGCACGGTATACGGCGATTCTGTTAACGCCATTAGATTCCTTGTTAAATTCTGCATAGGACAGTGTACGAAACGAATGTTAAACTGCAAAGAAAGTAATTTATTTATATTTTTTAATATGATCGTCACTTAGCGCCGCTTCCTGACTCAGATCAAATGACACGTTGATTTGCCAACAAAACATTTTGTACACGGTAGACGGAGATTCTGTAAACGGCATTAGATTCCTTGTTAAATTCTGCATAGGACAGTGTAGGAAACGAATGTTAAACTGTAAACATAGTAATTTATTTATATATTTTTAAATATGATCGTCACTTAGCGCGCGCTTGCTGACTCAGATCAAATGACACGTTGATTTGCCAACAAAATATTTTCTCCACGGTAGACGCAGATTCTGTAAACGGCATTAGATTCCTTGTTAAATTCTGCATAGGACAGTGTAAGAAACGAATGTTAAACTGTAAACAAAGTAATTTATTTATATTTTTTAATATGATCGTCACTTAGCGCGCGCTTCCTGACTCAGATCAAATGACACGTTGATTTCCCAACAAAATATTTTCTGCACGGTAGACGCAGATTCTGTAAACGGCATTAGATTTCTTGTTAAATTCTGCATAGGACAGTGTAAGAAACGAATGTTGAACTGTAAACATAGTAATTTATTTATATATTTTTAAATATGATCGTCACTTAGCGCGCGCTGGCTGACTCAGATCAAATGACACGTTGATTTGCCAACAAAATATTTTCTGCACGGTAGACGAAGATTCTGTGAACGGCATTAGATTCCTTGTTAAATTCTGCATAGGACAGTGTAAGAAACGAATGTTAAACTATAAACAAAGTAATTTATTTATATTTTTTAATATGATCGTCACTTAGCGCTTGCTTGCTGAATCAGATCAAATGACACATTGATTTGCCAACAAAATATTTTCTGCACGGTAGACGGCGATTCTGTTAACGGCATTAGATTCCTTGTTAAATTCTGCATAGGACAGTGTACGGAATGAATGTTAAACTGTAAACAAAGTAATTTATTTATATTTTTTAATATGATCGTCACTTAGCGCGCGCTTCCTGACTCAGATCAAATGACACGTTGATTTGCCAACAAAATATTTTCTGCACGGTATACGGCGATTCTGTTAACGCCATTAGATTCCTTGTTAAATTCTGCATAAGACAGTGTACGAAACAAATGTTAAACTGCAAAGAAAGTAATTTATTTATATTTTTTAATATGATCGTCACTTAGCGCGCGCTTCCTGACTCAGATCAAATGACACGTTGATTTGCCAACAAAACATTTTCTACACGGTAGACGGAGATTCTGTAAACGGCATTAGATTCCTTGTTAAATTCGGCATAGGACAGTGTACGAAACGAATGTTAAACTGTAAACAAAGTAATTTATTTATATTTTTTAATATGATCGTCACTTAGCGCGCGCTTCCTGACTCAGATCAAATGACACGTTGATTTGCCAACAAAACATTTTCTGCACGGTACACGGAGATTCTGTAAACGGCATTAGATTCCTTGTTAAATTCTGCATAGGACAGTGTACGAAACGAATGTTAAACTGTAAACAAAGTAATTTATTTATATTTTTTAATATGATCGTCACTTAGCGCGCGCTTCCTGACTCAGATCAAATGACACGTTGATTTGCCAACAAAATATTTTCTGCACGGTATACGGCGATTCTGTTAACGCCATTAGATTCCTTGTTAAATTCTGCATAAGACAGTGTACGAAACGAATGTTAAACTGCAAAGAAAGTAATTTATTTATATTTTTTAATATGATCGTCACTTAGCGCCGCTTCCTGACTCAGATCAAATGACACGTTGATTTGCCAACAAAAACATTTTCTACACGGTAGACGGAGATTCTGTAAACGGCATTAGATTCCTTGTTAAATTCTGCATAGGACAGTGTACGAAACGAATGTTAAACTGTAAACAAAGTAATTTATTTATATTTTTTAATATGATCGTCACTTAGCGCGCGCTTCCTGACTCAGATCAAATGACACGTTGATTTGCCAACAAAATATTTTCTGCACGGTATACGGCGATTCTGTTAACGCCATTAGATTCCTTGTTAAATTCTGCATAGGACAGTATACGAAACGAATGTTAAACTGTAAACAAAGTAATTTATTTATATTTTTTAATATGATCGTCACTTAGCGCGCGCTTCCTGACTCAGATCAAATGACACGTTGATTTGCCAACAAAACATTTTCTGCACGGTAGACGGAGATTCTGTAAACGGCATTAGATTCCTTGTTAAATTCGGCATAGGACAGTGTACGAAACGAATGTTAAACTGTAAACAAAGTAATTTATTTATATTTTTTAATATGATCGTCACTTAGCGCGCGCTTCCTGACTCAGATCAAATGACACGTTGATTTGCCAACAAAACATTTTCTACACGGTAGACGCAGATTCTGTAAACGGCATTAGATTTCTTGTTAAATTCTGCATAGGACAGTGTAAGAAACGAATGTTAAACTGTAAACAAAGTAATTTATTTATATTTTTTAATATGATCGTCACTTAGCGCGCGCTTCCTGACTCAGATCAAATGACACGTTGATTTGCCAACAAAATATTTTCTGCACGGTATACGGCGATTCTGTTAACGCCATTAGATTCCTTGTTAAATTCTGCATAAGACAGTGTACGAAACGAATGTTAAACTGCAAAGAAAGTAATTTATTTATATTTTTAATATGATCGTCACTTAGCGCCGCTTCCTGACTCAGATCAAATGACACGTTGATTTGCCAACAAAACATTTTCTACACGGTAGACGGAGATTCTGTAAACGGCATTAGATTCCTTGTTAAATTCTGCATAGGACAGTGTACGAAACGAATGTTAAACTGTAAACAAAGTAATTTATTTATATTTTTTAATATGATCGTCACTTAGCGCGCGCTTCCTGACTCAGATCAAATGACACGTTGATTTGCCAACAAAACATTTTCTACACGGTAGACGGAGATTCTGTAAACGGCATTAGATTCCTTGTTAAATTCTGCATAGGACAGTGTACGAAACGAATGTTAAACTGTAAACAAAGTAATTTATTTATATTTTTTAATATGATCGTCACTTAGCGCGCGCTTCCTGACTCAGATCAAATGACACGTTGATTTGCCAACAAAATATTTTGTGCACGGTATACGGCGATTCTGTTAACGCCATTAGATTCCTTGTTAAATTCTGCATAAGACAGTGTACGAAACGAATGTTAAACTGCAAAGAAAGTAATTTATTTATATTTTTTAATATGATCGTCACTTAGCGCGCGCTTCCTGACTCAGATCAAATGACACGTTGATTTGCCAACAAAACATTTTCTACACGGTAGACGGCGATTCTGTAAACGGCATTAGATTCCTTGTTAAATTCTGCATAGGACAGTGTACGAAACGAATGTTAAACTGTAAACAAAGTAATTTATTTATATTTTTTAATATGATCGTCACTTAGCGCGCGCTTCCTGACTCAGATCAAATGACACGTTGATTTGCCAACAAAATATTTTCTGCACGGTATACGGCGATTCTGTTAACGCCATTAGATTCCTTGTTAAATTCTGCATAAGACAGTGTACGAAACGAATGTTAAACTGCAAAGAAAGTAATTTATTTTTTTAATATGATCGTCACTTAGCGCGCGCTTCCTGACTCAGATCAAATGACACGTTGATTTGCCAACAAAACATTTTCTACACGGTAGACGGAGATTCTGTAAACGGCATTAGATTCCTTGTTAAATTCGCATAGGACAGTGTACGAAACGAATGTTAAACTGTAAACAAAGTAATTTATGTATATTTTTTAATATGATCGTCACTTAGCGCGCGCTTCCTGACTCAGATCAAATGACACGTTGATTTGCCAACAAAAACATTTTCTACACGGTAGACGGAGATTCTGTAAACGGCATTAGATTCCTTGTTAAATTCTGCATAGGACAGTGTACGAAAACGAATGTTTAAACTGTAAACAAAGTAATTTATTTATATTTTTTAATATGATCGTCACTTAGCGCGCGCGCTTCCTGACTCTGATCAAATGACACGTTGATTTGCCAACAAAATATTTTCTGCACGGTATACGGCGATTCTGTTAACGCCATTAGATTCCTTGTTAAATTCTGCATAGACAGTGTACGAAACGAATGTTAAACAAGAAAGTAATTTATTTATATTTTAATATGATCGTCACTTAGCGCCGCTTCCTGACTCAGATCAAATGACACGTTGATTTGCCAACAAAACATTTTCTACACTGTACGATTTGTTAAAACTGTAAATGTAACGGTTTTATTTATATTTTTTTATATGATCGTCACTTAGCGCGCGCTTCCTGACTCAGATCAAATGACACGTTGATTTGCCAACAAAACATTTTCTACACGGTAGACGGCGATTCTGTAAACGGCATTAGATTCCTTGTTAAATTCTGCATAGGACAGTGTACGATAAACTGTAAACTGTAAAAATTTTTTATATTTAAACAAATAACGTTTTTTACAATCTGACTGTAAACAAAGTAATTTATTTATATTTTTTAATATGATCGTCACTTAGCGCGCGCTTCCTGATTCAGATCAAATGACACGTTGATTTGCCAACAAAACATTTTCTGCACGGTAGACGGCGATTCTGTAAACGGCATTAGATTCCTTGTTAAATTCTGCATAGGACAGTGTACGAAACGAATGTTAAACTGTAAACAAAGTAATTTATTTATATTTTTTAATATGATCGTCACTTAGCGCGCGCTTCCTGACTCAGATCAAATGACACGTTGATTTGCCAACAAAATATTTTCTGCACGGTATACGGCGATTCTGTTATACGCCATTAGATTCCTTGTTAAATTCTGCATAAGACAGTGTACGAAACGAATGTTAAACTGCAAAGAAAGTAATTTATTTATATTTTTTAATATGATCGTCACTTAGCGCGCGCTTCCTGATTCAGATCAAATGACACGTTGATTTGCCAACAAAATCTTTTCTGCACGGTAGACGCAGATTCTGTTAAAACGGCCATTAGAATTCCTTGTTAAATTCTGCATAGGACAGTGTACGAAACGAATGTTAAACTGTAAAGTAATTTATTTATATTTTTTTAAATATGATCGTCACTTAGCGCGCGCTTGCTGACTCAGATCAAATGACACGTTGATTTGCCAACAAAATTTTCTGCACGGTAGACGCGATTCTGTAAACGGCATTAGATTCCTTGTTAAATTCTGTATAGGACAGTGTAAGAAACGAATGTTAAACTGTAAACATAGTAATTTTATTTATATATTTTTTAAATCATGATCTTAGCGCGCGCTTGCTGACTCAAAATGACACGTTGACCAACAAAATATTTTCTGCACGGTAGACGAGATTCTGTAAACGGCATTAGATTCCTTGTTAAATTCTGCATAGGACAGTGTAAGAAACGAATGTTAAACTGTAAACAAAGTAATTTATTTATATTTTTTAATATGATCGTCACTTAGCGCGCGCTTCCTGACTCAGATCAAATGACACGTTGATTTGCCAACAAAATATTTTCTGCACGGTAGACGCAGATTCTGTAAACGGCATTAGATTCCTTGTTAAATTCTGCATAGGACAGTGTAAGAAACGAATGTTAAACTGTAAACAAAGTAATTTATTTATATTTTTTAATATGATCGTCACTTAGCGCTTGCTTGCTGACTCAGATCAAATGACACGTTGATTTGCCAACAAAATATTTTCTACACGGTAGACGGAGATTCTGTAAACGGCATTAGATTCCTTGTTAAATTCTGCATAGGACAGTGTACGAAACGAATGTTAAACTGTAAACAAAGTAATTTATTTATATTTTTTAATATGATCGTCACTTAGCGCGCGCTTCCTGACTCAGATCAAATGACACGTTGATTTGCCAACAAAATATTTTCTGCACGGTAGACGCAGATTCTGTAAACGGC
The DNA here is from genome assembly GCA_035771165.1 of Paragorgia papillata. NCBI lineage: Eukaryota > Metazoa > Cnidaria > Anthozoa > Scleralcyonacea > Coralliidae > Paragorgia > Paragorgia papillata. The sequence goes on from JAWNZC010000235.1 coordinate 316,950, forward strand.
ATTAGATTCCGTGTTAAATTCTGCATAGGACAGCGTAAGAAACGAATGTTAAACTGTAAACAAAGTAATTTATTTATATTTTTTAATATGATCGTCACTTAGCGCGCGCTTCCTGACTCAGATCAAATGACACGTTGATTTGCCAACAAAACATTTTCTACACGGTAGACGGAGATTCTGTAAACGGCATTAGATTCCTTGTTAAATTCTGCATAGGACAGTGTACGAAACGAATGTTAAACTGTAAACAAAGTAATTTATGTATATTTTTTAATATGATCGTCACTTAGCGCGCGCTTCCTGACTCAGATCAAATGACACGTTGATTTGCCAACAAAACATTTTCTACACGGTAGACGGAGATTCTGTAAACGGCATTAGATTCCTTGTTAAATTCTGCATAGGACAGTGTACGAAACGAATGTTAAACTGTAAACAAAGTAATTTATTTATATTTTTTAATATGATCGTCACTTAGCGCGCGCGCTTCCTGACTCAGATCAAATGACACGTTGATTTGCCAACAAAATATTTTCTGCACGGTATACGGCGATTCTGTTAACGCCATTAGATTCCTTGTTAAATTCTGCATAAGACAGTGTACGAAACGGATGTTAAACTGCAAAGAAAGTAATTTAATTTATATTTTTTAATATGATCGTCACTTAGCGCGCGCTTCCTGACTCAGATCAAATGACACGTTGATTTGCCAACAAAACATTTTCTACACGGTAGACGGAGATTCTGTAAACGGCATTAGATTCCTTGTTAAATTCTGCATAGGACAGTGTACGAAACGAATGTTAAACTGTAAACAAAGTAATTTATGTATATTTTTTAATATGATCGTCACTTAGCGCGCGCTTCCTGACTCAGATCAAATGACACGTTGATTTTCCAACAAAACATTTTCTACACGGTAGACGGAGATTCTGTAAACGGCATTAGATTCCTTGTTAAATTCTGCATAGGACAGTGTACGAAACGAATGTTAAACTGTAAACAAAGTAATTTATTTATATTTTTTAATATGATCGTCACTTAGCGCGCGCTTCCTGACTCTGATCAAATGACACGTTGATTTGCCAACAAAATATTTTCTGCACGGTATACGGCGATTCTGTTAACGCCATTAGATTCCTTGTTAAATTCTGCATAGGACAGTGTACGAAACGAATGTTAAACTGCAAAGAAAGTAATTTATTTATATTTTTTAATATGATCGTCACTTAGCGCCGCTTCCTGACTCAGATCAAATGACACGTTGATTTGCCAACAAAACATTTTGTACACGGTAGACGGAGATTCTGTAAACGGCATTAGATTCCTTGTTAAATTCTGCATAGGACAGTGTACGAAACGAATGTTAAACTGTAAACAAAGTAATTTATTTATATTTTTTAATATGATCGTCACTTAGCGCGCGCTTCCTGACTCAGATCAAATGACACGTTGATTTGCCAACAAAATATTTTCTGCACGGTATACGGCGATTCTGTTAACGCCATTAGATTCCTTGTTAAATTCTGCATAAGACAGTGTACGAAACGAATGTTAAACTGCAAAGAAAGTAATTTATTTATATTTTTTAATATGATCGTCACTTAGCGCGCGCTTCCTGATTCAGATCAAATGACACGTTGATTTGCCAACAAAATCTTTTCTGCACGGTAGACGCAGATTCTGTAAACGGCATTAGATTCCTTGTTAAATTCTGCATAGGACAGTGTAAGAAACGAATGTTAAACTGTAAACATAGTAATTTATTTATATTTTTTAATATGATCGTCACTTAGCGCGCGCTTCCTGACTCTGATCAAATGACACGTTGATTTGCCAACAAAATATTTTCTGCACGGTATACGGCGATTCTGTTTAACGCCATTAGATTCCTTGTTAAATTCTGCATAAGACAGTGTACGAAACGAATGTTAAACTGCAAAGAAAGTAATTTATTTATATTTTTTAATATGATCGTCACTTAGCGCCGCTTCCTGACTCAGATCAAATGACACGTTGATTTGCCAACAAAACATTTTCTACACGGTAGACGGAGATTCTGTAAACGGCATTAGATTCCTTGTTAAATTCTGCATAGGACAGTGTACGAAACGAATGTTAAACTGTAAACAAAGTAATTTATTTATATTTTTTAATATGATCGTCACTTAGCGCGCGCTTCCTGACTCAGATCAAATGACACGTTGATTTGCCAACAAAACATTTTCTACACGGTAGACGGCGATTCTGTAAACGGCATTAGATTCCTTGTTAAATTCTGCATAGGACAGTGTACGAAACGAATGTTAAACTGTAAACAAAGTAATTTATATTTATATTTTTTAATATGATCGTCACTTAGCGCGCGCTTCCTGACTCAGATCAAATGACACGTTGATTTGCCAACAAAATATTTTCTGCACGGTATACGGCGATTCTGTTAACGCCATTAGATTCCTTGTTAAATTCTGCATAACACAGTGTACGAAACGAATGTTAAACTGCAAAGAAAGTAATTTATTTATATTTTTTAATATGATCGTCACTTAGCGCGCGCTTCCTGATTCAGATCAAATGACACGTTGATTTGCCAACAAAACATTTTCTGCACGGTAGACGGCGATTCTGTAAACGGCATTAGATTCCTTGTTAAATTCTGCATAGGACAGTGTACGAAACGAATGTTAAACTGTAAACAAAGTAATTTATTTATATTTTTTAATATGATCGTCACTTAGCGCGCGCTTCCTGACTCAGATCAAATGACACGTTGATTTGCCAACAAAATATTTTCTGCACGGTATACGGCGATTCTGTTAACGCCATTAGATTCCTTGTTAAATTCTGCATAAGACAGTGTACGAAACGAATGTTAAACTGCAAAGAAAGTAATTTATTTATATTTTTTAATATGATCGTCACTTAGCGCGCGCTTCCTGATTCAGATCAAATGACACGTTGATTTGCCAACAAAATCTTTTCTGCACGGTAGACGCAGATTCTGTAAACGGCATTAGATTCCTTGTTAAATTCTGCATAGGACAGTGTAAGAAACGAATGTTAAACTGTAAACATAGTAATTTATTTATATATTTTTAATATGATCGTCACTTAGCGCGCGCTTGCTGACTCAGATCAAATGACACATTGATTTGCCAACAAAATATTTTCTGCACGGTAGACGCAGATTCTGTAAACGGCATTAGATTCCTTGTTAAATTCTGTATAGGACAGTGTAAGAAACGAATGTTAAACTGTAAACATAGTAATTTATTTATATATTTGTAAATATGATCGTCACTTAGCGCGCGCTTGCTGACTCAGATCAAATGACACGTTGATTTGCCAACAAAATATTTTCTGCACGGTAGACGCAGATTCTGTAAACGGCATTAGATTCCTTGTTAAATTCTGCATAGGACAGTGTAAGAAACGAATGTTAAACTGTAAACAAAGTAATTTATTTATATTTTTTAATATGATCGTCACTTAGCGCGCGCTTCCTGACTCAGATCAAATGACACGTTGATTTCCCAACAAAATATTTTCTGCACGGTAGACGCAGATTCTGTAAACGGCATTAGATTCCGTGTTAAATTCTGCATAGGACAGCGTAAGAAACGAATGTTAAACTGTAAACAAAGTAATTTATTTATATTTTTTAATATGATCGTCACTTAGCGCTTGCTTGCTGACTCAGATCAAATGACACGTTGATTTGCCAACAAAATATTTTCTACACGGTAAACGGAGATTCTGTAAACGGCATTAGATTCCTTGTTAAATTCTGCATAGGACAGTGTACGAAACGAATGTTAAACTGTAAACAAAGTAATTTATTTATATTTTTTAATATGATCGTCACTTAGCGCGCGCTTCCTGACTCAGATCAAATGACACGTTGATTTGCCAACAAAATATTTTCTGCACGGTAGACGCAGATTCTGTAAACGGCATTAGATTCCGTGTTAAATTCTGCATAGGACAGCGTAAGAAACGAATGTTAAACTGTAAACAAAGTAATTTATTTATATTTTTTAATATGATCGTCACTTAGCGCGCGCTTCCTGACTCAGATCAAATGACACGTTGATTTGCCAACAAAACATTTTCTACACGGTAGACGGAGATTCTGTAAACGGCATTAGATTCCTTGTTAAATTCTGCATAGGACAGTGTACGAAACGAATGTTAAACTGTAAACAAAGTAATTTATGTATATTTTTTTAATATGATCGTCACTTAGCGCGCGCTTCCTGACTCAGATCAAATGACACGTTGATTTGCCAACAAAACATTTTCTACACGGTAGACGGAGATTCTGTAAAGGGCATTAGATTCCTTGTTAAATTCTGCATAGGACAGTGTACGAAACGAATGTTAAACTGTAAACAAAGTAATTTATTTATATTTTTTAATATGATCGTCACTTAGCGCGCGCTTCCTGACTCAGATCAAATGACACGTTGATTTGCCAACAAAATATTTTCTGCACGGTATACGGCGATTCTGTTAACGCCATTAGATTCCTTGTTAAATTCTGCATAAGACAGTGTACGAAACGAATGTTAAACTGCAAAGAAAGTAATTTATTTATATTTTTTAATATGATCGTCACTTAGCGCGCGCTTCCTGACTCAGATCAAATGACACGTTGATTTGCCAACAAAACATTTTCTACACGGTAGACGGAGATTCTGTAAACGGCATTAGATTCCTTGTTAAATTCTGCATAGGACAGTGTACGAAACGAATGTTAAACTGTAAACAAAGTAATTTATGTATATTTTTTAATATGATCGTCACTTAGCGCGCGCTTCCTGACTCAGATCAAATGACACGTTGATTTTCCAACAAAACATTTTCTACACGGTAGACGGAGATTCTGTAAACGGCATTAGATTCCTTGTTAAATTCTGCATAGGACAGTGTACGAAACGAATGTTAAACTGTAAACAAAGTAATTTATTTATATTTTTTAATATGATCGTCACTTAGCGCGCGCTTCCTGACTCTGATCAAATGACACGTTGATTTGCCAACAAAATATTTTCTGCACGGTATACGGCGATTCTGTTAACGCCATTAGATTCCTTGTTAAATTCTGCATAGGACAGTGTACGAAACGAATGTTAAACTGCAAAGAAAGTAATTTATTTATATTTTTTAATATGATCGTCACTTAGCGCCGCTTCCTGACTCAGATCAAATGACACGTTGATTTGCCAACAAAACATTTTGTACACGGTAGACGGAGATTCTGTAAACGGCATTAGATTCCTTGTTAAATTCTGCATAGGACAGTGTACGAAACGAATGTTAAACTGTAAACAAAGTAATTTATTTATATTTTTTAATATGATCGTCACTTAGCGCGCGCTTCCTGACTCAGATCAAATGACACGTTGATTTGCCAACAAAATATTTTCTGCACGGTATACGGCGATTCTGTTAACGCCATTAGATTCCTTGTTAAATTCTGCATAAGACAGTGTACGAAACGAATGTTAAACTGCAAAGAAAGTAATTTATTTATATTTTTTAATATGATCGTCACTTAGCGCGCGCTTCCTGATTCAGATCAAATGACACGTTGATTTGCCAACAAAATCTTTTCTGCACGGTAGACGCAGATTCTGTAAACGGCATTAGATTCCTTGTTAAATTCTGCATAGGACAGTGTAAGAAACGAATGTTAAACTGTAAACATAGTAATTTATTTATATTTTTTAATATGATCGTCACTTAGCGCGCGCTTCCTGACTCTGATCAAATGACACGTTGATTTGCCAACAAAATATTTTCTGCACGGTATACGGCGATTCTGTTAACGCCATTAGATTCCTTGTTAAATTCTGCATAAGACAGTGTACGAAACGAATGTTAAACTGCAAAGAAAGTAATTTATTTATATTTTTTAATATGATCGTCACTTAGCGCCGCTTCCTGACTCAGATCAAATGACACGTTGATTTGCCAACAAAACATTTTGTACACGGTAGACGGAGATTCTGTAAACGGCATTAGATTCCTTGTTAAATTCTGCATAGGACAGTGTACGAAACGAATGTTAAACTGTAAACAAAGTAATTTATTTATATTTTTTAATATGATCGTCACTTAGCGCGCGCTTCCTGACTCAGATCAAATGACACGTTGATTTGCCAACAAAAATATTTTCTACACGGTAGACGGCGATTCTGTAAACGGCATTAGATTCCTTGTTAAATTCTGCATAGGACAGTGTACGAAACGAATGTTAAACTGTAAACAAAGTAATTTATTTATATTTTTTTAATATGATCGTCACTTAGCGCGCGCTTCCTGACTCAGATCAAATGACACGTTGATTTGCCAACAAAATATTTTCTGCACGGTATACGGCGATTCTGTTAACGCCATTAGATTCCTTGTTAAATTCTGCATAAGACAGTGTACGAAACGAATGTTAAACTGCAAAGAAAGTAATTTATTTATATTTTTTAATATGATCGTCACTTAGCGCGCGCTTCCTGATTCAGATCAAATGACACGTTGATTTGCCAACAAAATCTTTTCTGCACGGTAGACGCAGATTCTGTAAACGGCATTAGATTCCTTGTTAAATTCTGCATAGGACAGTGTAAGAAACGAATGTTAAACTGTAAACATAGTAATTTATTTATATTTTTTAATATGATCGTCACTTAGCGCGCGCTTGCTGACTCAGATCAAATGACACGTTGATTTGCCAACAAAATATTTTCTGCACGGTAGGCGCAGATTCTGTAAACGGCATTAGATTCCTTGTTAAATTCTGTATAGGACAGTGTAAGAAACGAATGTTAAACTGTAAACATAGTAATTTATTTATATTTTTTAATATGATCGTCACTTAGCGCGCGCTTGCTGACTCAGATCAAATGACACGTTGATTTGCCAACAAAATATTTTCTGCACGGTAGACGCAGATTCTGTAAACGGCATTAGATTCCTTGTTAAATTCTGCATAGGACAGTGTAAGAAACGAATGTTAAACTGTAAACAAAGTAATTTATTTATATTTTTTAATATGATCGTCACTTAGCGCGCGCTTCCTGACTCAGATCAAATGACACGTTGATTTCCCAACAAAATATTTTCTGCACGGTAGACGCAGATTCTGTAAACGGCATTAGATTCCGTGTTAAATTCTGCATAGGACAGCGTAAGAAACGAATGTTAAACTGTAAACAAAGTAATTTATTTATATTTTTTAATATGATCGTCACTTAGCGCTTGCTTGCTGACTCAGATCAAATGACACGTTGATTTGCCAACAAAATATTTTCTACACGGTAAACGGAGATTCTGTAAACGGCATTAGATTCCTTGTTAAATTCTGCATAGGACAGTGTACGAAACGAATGTTAAACTGTAAACAAAGTAATTTATTTATATTTTTTAATATGATCGTCACTTAGCGCGCGCTTCCTGACTCAGATCAAATGACACGTTGATTTGCCAACAAAACATTTTCTACACGGTAGACGGCGATTCTGTAAACGGCATTAGATTCCTTGTTAAATTCTGCATAGGACAGTGTACGAAACGAATGTTAAACTGCAAAGAAAGTAATTTATTTATATTTTTTAATATGATCGTCACTTAGCGCGCGCTTCCTGACTCAGATCAAATGACACGTTGATTTGCCAACAAAACATTTTCTACACGGTAGACGCAGATTCTGTAAACGGCATTAGATTCCTTGTTAAATTCTGCATAGGACAGTGTACGAAACGAATGTTAAACTGTAAACAAAGTAATTTATTTATATTTTTTAATATGATCGTCACTTAGCGCGCGCTTCCTGACTCAGATCAAATGACACGTTGATTTGCCAACAAAACATTTTCTGCACGGTAGACGGAGATTCTGTAAACGGCATTAGATTCCTTGTTAAATTCTGCATAGGACAGTGTACGAAACGAATGTTAAACTGTAAACAAAGTAATTTATTTATATTTTTTAATATGATCGTCACTTAGCGCGCGCTTCCTGACTCAGATCAAATGACACGTTGATTTGCCAACAAAACATTTTCTACACGGTAGACGGCGATTCTGTAAACGGCATTAGATTCCTTGTTAAATTCTGCATAGGACAGTGTACGAAACGAATGTTAAACTGTAAACAAAGTAATTTATTTATATTTTTTAATATGATCGTCACTTAGCGCGCGCTTCCTGACTCAGATCAAATGACACGTTGATTTGCCAACAAAACATTTTCTACACGGTAGACGGCGATTCTGTAAACGGCATTAGATTCCTTGTTAAATTCTGCATAGGACAGTGTACGAAACGAATGTTAAACTGTAAACAAAGTAATTTATTTATATTTTTTAATATGATCGTCACTTAGCGCGCGCTTCCTGACTCAGATCAAATGACACGTTGATTTGCCAACAAAATATTTTCTGCACGGTATACGGCGATTCTGTTAACGCCATTAGATTCCTTGTTAAATTCGGCATAGGACAGTGTACGAAACGAATGTTAAACTGTAAACAAAGTAATTTATTTATATTTTTTAATATGATCGTCACTTAGCGCGCGCTTCCTGATTCAGATCAAATGACACGTTGATTTGCCAACAAAATATTTTCTGCACGGTAGAAGGCAGATTCTGTTAACGCCATTAGATTCCTTGTTAAATTCGGCATAGGACAGTGTACGAAACGAATGTTAAACTGTAAACAAAGTAATTTATTTATATTTTTTAATATGATCGTCACTTAGCGCGCGCTTCCTGACTCAGATCAAATGACACGTTGATTTGCCAACAAAATATTTTCTGCACGGTATACGGCGATTCTGTAAACGGCATTAGATTCCTTGTTAAATTCTGCATAGGACAGTGTACGAAACGAATGTTAAACTGTAAACAAAGTAATTTATTTATATTTTTTAATATGATCGTCACTTAGCGCGCGCTTGCTGACTCAGATCAAATGACACGTTGATTTGCCAACAAAATATTTTCTGCACGGTAGAGCAGATTCTGTAAACGGCATTAGATTCCTTGTTAAATTCTGCATAGGACAGTGTAAGAAACGAATGTTAAACTGTAAACATAGTAATTTATTTATATTTTTTAATATGATCGTCACTTAGCGCGCGCTTGCTGACTCAGATCAAATGACACGTTGATTTGCCAACAAAATATTTTCTGCACGGTAGACGCAGATTCTGTAAACGGCATTAGATTCCTTGTTAAATTCTGCATAGGACAGTGTAAGAAACGAATGTTAAACTGTAAACATAGTAATTTATTTATATTTTTTAATATGATCGTCACTTAGCGCGCGCTTCCTGACTCAGATCAAATGACACGTTGATTTGCCAACAAAATATTTTCTGCACGGTAGACGCAGATTCTGTAAACGGCATTAGATTCCTTGTTAAATTCTGCATAGGACAGTGTAAGAAACGAATGTTAAACTGTAAACATAGTAATTTATTTATATTTTTTAATATGATCGTCACTTAGCGCGCGCTTCCTGACTCAGATCAAATGACACGTTGATTTGCCAACAAAATATTTTCTGCACGGTAGACGCAGATTCTGTAAACGGCATTAGATTCCTTGTTAAATTCTGCATAGGACAGTGTAAGAAACGAATGTTAAACTGTAAACAAAGTAAAGTAATTTATTTATATTTTTTAATATGATCGTCACTTAGCGCTTGCTTGCTGACTCAGATCAAATGACACGTTGATTTGCCAACAAAATATTTTCTGCACGGTAGACGCAGATTCTGTAAACGGCATTAGATTCCTTGTTAAATTCTGCATAGGACAGTGTAAGAAACGAATGTTAAACTGTAAACAAAGTAATTTATTTATATTTTTAATATGATCGTCACTTAGCGCTTGCTTGCTGACTCAGATCAAATGACACGTTGATTTGCCAACAAAATATTTTCTACACGGTAAACGGAGATTCTGTAAACGGCATTAGATTCCTTGTTAAATTCTGCATAGGACAGTGTACGAAACGAATGTTAAACTGTAAACAAAGTAATTTATTTATATTTTTTAATATGATCGTCACTTAGCGCGCGCTTCCTGACTCAGATCAAATGACACATTGATTTCCCAACAAAATATTTTCTGCACGGTAGACGCAGATTCTGTAAACGCCATTAGATTCCTTGTTAAATTCTGCATAAGACAGTGTACGAAACGAATGTTAAACTGCAAAGAAAGTAATTTATTTATATTTTTTAATATGATCGTCACTTAGCGCGCGCTTCCTGACTCAGATCAAATGACACGTTGATTTGCCAACAAAACATTTTCTACACGGTAGACGGAGATTCTGTAAACGGCATTAGATTCCTTGTTAAATTCTGCATAGGACAGTGTACGAAACGAATGTTAAACTGTAAACAAAGTAATTTATGTATATTTTTTAATATGATCGTCACTTAGCGCGCGCTTCCTGACTCAGATCAAATGACACGTTGATTTGCCAACAAAACATTTTCTGCACGGTAGACGGAGATTCTGTAAACGGCATTAGATTCCTTGTTAAATTCTGCATAGGACAGTGTACGAAACAAATGTTAAACTGTAAACAAAGTAATTTATTTATATTTTTTAATATGATCGTCACTTAGCGCGCGCTTCCTGACTCTGATCAAATGACACGTTGATTTGCCAACAAAATATTTTCTGCACGGTATACGGCGATTCTGTTAACGCCATTAGATTCCTTGTTAAATTCTGCATAAGACGGTGTACGAAACGAATGTTAAACTGCAAAGAAAGTAATTTATTTATATTTTTTAATATGATCGTCACTTAGCGCCGCTTCCTGACTCAGATCAAATGACACGTTGATTTGCCAACAAAACATTTTCTACACGGTAGACGGAGATTCTGTAAACGGCATTAGATTCCTTGTTAAATTCTGCATAGGACAGTGTACGAAACGAATGTTAAACTGTAAACAAAGTAATTTATTTATATTTTTTAATATGATCGTCACTTAGCGCGCGCTTCCTGACTCAGATCAAATGACACGTTGATTTGCCAACAAAACATTTTCTGCACGGTAGACGGCGATTCTGTAAACGGCATTAGATTCCTTGTTAAATTCTGCATAGGACAGTGTACGAAACGAATGTTAAACTGTAAACAAAGTAATTTATTTATATTTTTTTAATATGATCGTCACTTAGCGCGCGCTTCCTGACTCAGATCAAATGACACGTTGATTTGCCAACAAAATATTTTCTGCACGGTATACGGCGATTCTGTTAACGCCATTAGATTCCTTGTTAAATTCTGCATAAGACAGTGTACGAAACGAATGTTAAACTGCAAAGAAAGTAATTTATTTATATTTTTTAATATGATCGTCACTTAGCGCCGCTTCCTGACTCAGATCAAATGACACGTTGATTTGCCAACAAAACATTTTCTACACGGTAGACGGAGATTCTGTAAACGGCATTAGATTCCTTGTTAAATTCTGCATAGGACAGTGTACGAAACGAATGTTAAACTGTAAACAAAGTAATTTATTTATATTTTTTAATATGATCGTCACTTAGCGCGCGCTTCCTGACTCAGATCAAATGACACGTTGATTTGCCAACAAAACATTTTCTGCACGGTAGACGGCGATTCTGTAAACGGCATTAGATTCCTTGTTAAATTCTGCATAGGACAGTGTACGAAACGAATGTTAAACTGTAAACAAAGTAATTTATTTATATTTTTTAATATGATCGTCACTTAGCGCGCGCTTCCTGACTCAGATCAAATGACACGTTGATTTGCCAACAAAATATTTTCTGCACGGTATACGGCGATTCTGTTAACGCCATTAGATTCCTTGTTAAATTCTGCATAAGACAGTGTACGAAACGAATGTTAAACTGCAAAGAAAGTAATTTATTTATATTTTTTAATATGATCGTCACTTAGCGCGCGCTTCCTGATTCAGATCAAATGACACGTTGATTTGCCAACAAAATCTTTTCTGCACGGTAGACGCAGATTCTGTAAACGGCATTAGATTCCTTGTTAAATTCTGCATAGGACAGTGTAAGAAACGAATGTTAAACTGTAAACATAGTAATTTATTTATATATTTTTAAATATGATCGTCACTTAGCGCGCGCTTGCTGACTCAGATCAAATGACACGTTGATTTGCCAACAAAATATTTTCTGCACGGTAGGCGCAGATTCTGTAAACGGCATTAGATTCCTTGTTAAATTCTGTATAGGACAGTGTAAGAAACGAATGTTAAACTGTAAACATAGTAATTTATTTATATATTTGTAAATATGATCGTCACTTAGCGCGCGCTTGCTGACTCAGATCAAATGACACGTTGATTTGCCAACAAAATATTTTCTGCACGGTAGACGCAGATTCTGTAAACGGCATTAGATTCCTTGTTAAATTCTGCATAGGACAGTGTACGAAACGAATGTTAAACTGTAAACAAAGTAATTTATGTATATTTTTTAATATGATCGTCACTTAGCGCGCGCTTCCTGACTCAGATCAAATGACACGTTGATTTGCCAACAAAACATTTTCTACACGGTAGACGGAGATTCTGTAAACGGCATTAGATTCCTTGTTAAATTCTGCATAGGACAGTGTACGAAACGAATGTTAAACTGTAAACAAAGTAATTTATTTATATTTTTTAATATGATCGTCACTTAGCGCGCGCTTCCTGACTCTGATCAAATGACACGTTGATTTGCCAACAAAATATTTTCTGCACGGTATACGGCGATTCTGTTAACGCCATTAGATTCCTTGTTAAATTCTGCATAAGACGGTGTACGAAACGAATGTTAAACTGCAAAGAAAGTAATTTATTTATATTTTTTAATATGATCGTCACTTAGCGCCGCTTCCTGACTCAGATCAAATGACACGTTGATTTGCCAACAAAACATTTTCTACACGGTAGACGGAGATTCTGTAAACGGCATTAGATTCCTTGTTAAATTCTGCATAGGACAGTGTACGAAACGAATGTTAAACTGTAAACAAAGTAATTTATTTATATTTTTTAATATGATCGTCACTTAGCGCGCGCTTCCTGACTCAGATCAAATGACACGTTGATTTGCCAACAAAACATTTTCTGCACGGTAGACGGCGATTCTGTAAACGGCATTAGATTCCTTGTTAAATTCTGCATAGGACAGTGTACGAAACGAATGTTAAACTGTAAACAAAGTAATTTATTTATATTTTTTAATATGATCGTCACTTAGCGCGCGCTTCCTGACTCAGATCAAATGACACGTTGATTTGCCAACAAAATATTTTCTGCACGGTATACGGCGATTCTGTTAACGCCATTAGATTCCTTGTTAAATTCTGCATAAGACAGTGTACGAAACGAATGTTAAACTGCAAAGAAAGTAATTTATTTATATTTTTTAATATGATCGTCACTTAGCGCGCGCTTCCTGATTCAGATCAAATGACACGTTGATTTGCCAACAAAATCTTTTCTGCACGGTAGACGCAGATTCTGTAAACGGCATTAGATTCCTTGTTAAATTCTGCATAGGACAGTGTAAGAAACGAATGTTAAACTGTAAACATAGTAATTTATTTATATATTTTTAAATATGATCGTCACTTAGCGCGCGCTTGCTGACTCAGATCAAATGACACGTTGATTTGCCAACAAAATATTTTCTGCACGGTAGGCGCAGATTCTGTAAACGGCATTAGATTCCTTGTTAAATTCTGTATAGGACAGTGTAAGAAACGAATGTTAAACTGTAAACATAGTAATTTATTTATATATTTGTAAATATGATCGTCACTTAGCGCTTGCTTGCTGACTCAGATCAAATGACACGTTGATTTGCCAACAAAATATTTTCTGCACGGTAGACGCAGATTCTGTAAACGGCATTAGATTCCTTGTTAAATTCTGCATAGGACAGTGTAAGAAACGAATGTTAAACTGTAAACAAAGTAATTTATTTATATTTTTTAATATGATCGTCACTTAGCGCTTGCTTGCTGACTCAGATCAAATGACACGTTGATTTGCCAACAAAATATTTTCTGCACGGTAAACGGAGATTCTGTAAACGGCATTAGATTCCTTGTTAAATTCTGCATAGGACAGTGTACGAAACGAATGTTAAACTGTAAACAAAGTAATTTATTTATATTTTTTAATATGATCGTCACTTAGCGCCGCTTCCTGACTCAGATCAAATGACACGTTGATTTGCCAACAAAACATTTTCTACACGGTAGACGGGGATTCTGTAAACGGCATTAGATTCCTTGTTAAATTCTGCATAGGACAGTGTACGAAACGAATGTTAAACTGTAAACAAAGTAATTTATTTATATTTTTTAATATGATCGTCACTTAGCGCGCGCTTCCTGACTCAGATCAAATGACACGTTGATTTGCCAACAAAACATTTTCTGCACGGTAGACGGCGATTCTGTAAACGGCATTAGATTCCTTGTTAAATTCTGCATAGGACAGTGTACGAAACGAATGTTAAACTGTAAACAAAGTAATTTATTTATATTTTTTAATATGATCGTCACTTAGCGCGCGCTTCCTGACTCAGATCAAATGACACGTTGATTTGCCAACAAAATATTTTCTGCACGGTATACGGCGATTCTGTTAACGCCATTAGATTCCTTGTTAAATTCTGCATAGGACAGTGTAAGAAACGAATGTTAAACTGTAAACATAGTAATTTATTTATATATTTTTAAATATGATCGTCACTTAGCGCGCGCTTGCTGACTCAGATCAAATGACACGTTGATTTGCCAACAAAATATTTTCTGCACGGTAGGCGCAGATTCTGTAAACGGCATTAGATTCCTTGTTAAATTCTGTATAGGACAGTGTAAGAAACGAATGTTAAACTGTAAACATAGTAATTTATTTATATATTTTTAAATATGATCGTCACTTAGCGCGCGCTTGCTGACTCAGATCAAATGACACTTTGATTTGCCAACAAAATATTTTCTGCACGGTATACGGCGATTCTGTTAACGCCATTAGATTCCTTGTTAAATTCTGCATAAGACGGTGTACGAAACGAATGTTAAACTGCAAAGAAAGTAATTTATTTATATTTTTTAATATGATCGTCACTTAGCGCCGCTTCCTGACTCAGATCAAATGACACGTTGATTTGCCAACAAAACATTTTCTACACGGTAGACGGAGATTCTGTAAACGGCATTAGATTCCTTGTTAAATTCTGCATAGGACAGTGTACGAAACGAATGTTAAACTGTAAACAAAGTAATTTATTTATATTTTTTAATATGATCGTCACTTAGCGCGCGCTTCCTGACTCAGATCAAATGACACGTTGATTTGCCAACAAAACATTTTCTGCACGGTAGACGGCGATTCTGTAAACGGCATTAGATTCCTTGTTAAATTCTGCATAGGACAGTGTACGAAACGAATGTTAAACTGTAAACAAAGTAATTTATTTATATTTTTTAATATGATCGTCACTTAGCGCGCGCTTCCTGACTCAGATCAAATGACACGTTGATTTGCCAACAAAATATTTTCTGCACGGTATACGGCGATTCTGTTAACGCCATTAGATTCCTTGTTAAATTCTACATAAGACAGTGTACGAAACGAATGTTAAACTGCAAAGAAAGTAATTTATTTATATTTTTTAATATGATCGTCACTTAGCGCGCGCTTCCTGATTCAGATCAAATGACACGTTGATTTGCCAACAAAATCTTTTCTGCACGGTAGACGCAGATTCTGTAAACGGCATTAGATTCCTTGTTAAATTCTGCATAGGACAGTGTAAGAAACGAATGTTAAACTGTAAACATAGTAATTTATTTATATATTTTTAAATATGATCGTCACTTAGCGCGCGCTTGCTGACTCAGATCAAATGACACGTTGATTTGCCAACAAAATATTTTCTGCACGGTAGGCGCAGATTCTGTAAACGGCATTAGATTCCTTGTTAAATTCTGTATAGGACAGTGTAAGAAACGAATGTTAAACTGTAAACATAGTAATTTATTTATATATTTGTAAATATGATCGTCACTTAGCGCTTGCTTGCTGACTCAGATCAAATCACACGTTGATTTGCCAACAAAATATTTTCTGCACGGTAGACGCAGATTCTGTAAACGGCATTAGATTCCTTGTTAAATTCTGCATAGGACAGTGTAAGAAACGAATGTTAAACTGTAAACAAAGTAATTTATTTATATTTTTTAATATGATCGTCACTTAGCGCGCGCTTCCTGACTCAGATCAAATGACACGTTGATTTCCCAACAAAATATTTTCTGCACGGTAGACGCAGATTCTGTAAACGGCATTAGATTCCGTGTTAAATTCTGCATAGGACAGCGTAAGAAACGAATGTTAAACTGTAAACAAAGTAATTTATTTATATTTTTTAATATGATCGTCACTTAGCGCTTGCTTGCTGACTCAGATCAAATGACACGTTGATTTGCCAACAAAATATTTTCTGCACGGTAAACGGAGATTCTGTAAACGGCATTAGATTCCTTGTTAAATTCTGCATAGGACAGTGTACGAAACGAATGTTAAACTGTAAACAAAGTAATTTATTTATATTTTTTAATATGATCGTCACTTAGCGCCGCTTCCTGACTCAGATCAAATGACACGTTGATTTGCCAACAAAACATTTTCTACACGGTAGACGGGGATTCTGTAAACGGCATTAGATTCCTTGTTAAATTCTGCATAGGACAGTGTACGAAACGAATGTTAAACTGTAAACAAAGTAATTTATTTATATTTTTTAATATGATCGTCACTTAGCGCGCGCTTCCTGACTCAGATCAAATGACACGTTGATTTGCCAACAAAACATTTTCTGCACGGTAGACGGCGATTCTGTAAACGGCATTAGATTCCTTGTTAAATTCTGCATAGGACAGTGTACGAAACGAATGTTAAACTGTAAACAAAGTAATTTATTTATATTTTTTAATATGATCGTCACTTAGCGCGCGCTTCCTGACTCAGATCAAATGACACGTTGATTTGCCAACAAAATATTTTCTGCACGGTATACGGCGATTCTGTTAACGCCATTAGATTCCTTGTTAAATTCTGCATAGGACAGTGTAAGAAACGAATGTTAAACTGTAAACATAGTAATTTATTTATATATTTTTAAATATGATCGTCACTTAGCGCGCGCTTGCTGACTCAGATCAAATGACACGTTGATTTGCCAACAAAATATTTTCTGCACGGTAGGCGCAGATTCTGTAAACGGCATTAGATTCCTTGTTAAATTCTGTATAGGACAGTGTAAGAAACGAATGTTAAACTGTAAACATAGTAATTTATTTATATATTTTTAAATATGATCGTCACTTAGCGCGCGCTTGCTGACTCAGATCAAATGACACGTTGATTTGCCAACAAAATATTTTCTGCACGGTAGGCGCAGATTCTGTAAACGGCATTAGATTCCTTGTTAAATTCTGTATAGGACAGTGTAAGAAACGAATGTTAAACTGTAAACATAGTAATTTATTTATATATTTGTAAATATGATCGTCACTTAGCGCGCGCTTGCTGACTCAGATCAAATGACACGTTGATTTGCCAACAAAATATTTTCTGCACGGTAGACGCAGATTCTGTAAACGGCATTAGATTCCTTGTTAAATTCTGCATAGGACAGTGTAAGAAACGAATGTTAAACAGTAAACAAAGTAATTTATTTATATTTTTTTAATATGATCGTCACTTAGCGCGCGCTTCCTGACTCAGATCAAATGACACGTTGATTTCCCAACAAAATATTTTCTGCACGGTAGACGCAGATTCTGTAAACGGCATTAGATTCCGTGTTAAATTCTGCATAGGACAGCGTAAGAAACGAATGTTAAACTGTAAACAAAGTAATTTATTTATATTTTTTAATATGATCGTCACTTAGCGCTTGCTTGCTGACTCAGATCAAATGACACGTTGATTTGCCAACAAAATATTTTCTGCACGGTAAACGGAGATTCTGTAAACGGCATTAGATTCCTTGTTAAATTCTGCATAGGACAGTGTACGAAACGAATGTTAAACTGTAAACAAAGTAATTTATTTATATTTTTTAATATGATCGTCACTTAGCGCGCGCTTCCTGACTCAGATCAAATGACACTTTGATTTCCCAACAAAATATTTTCTGCACGGTAGACGCAGATTCTGTAAACGGCGTTAGATTCCTTGTTAAATTCTGCATAGGACAGTGTAAGAAACGAATGTTAAACTGTAAACAAAGTAATTTATTTATATTTTTTAATATGATCGTCACTTAGCGCGCGCTTCCTGACTCAGATCAAATGACACATTGATTTCCCAACAAAATATTTTCTGCACGGTAGACGCAGATTCTGTAAACGGCATTAGATTCCTTGTTAAATTCTGCATAGGACAGTGTAAGAAACGAATGTTAAACTGTAAACAAAGTAATTTATTTATATTTTTTAATATGATCGTCACTTAGCGCCGCTTCCTGACTCAGATCAAATGACACGTTGATTTGCCAACAAAACATTTTCTACACGGTAGACGGGGATTCTGTAAACGGCATTAGATTCCTTGTTAAATTCTGCATAGGACAGTGTACGAAACGAATGTTAAACTGTAAACAAAGTAATTTATTTATATTTTTTAATATGATCGTCACTTAGCGCGCGCTTCCTGACTCAGATCAAATGACACGTTGATTTGCCAACAAAACATTTTCTGCACGGTAGACGGCGATTCTGTAAACGGCATTAGATTCCTTGTTAAATTCTGCATAGGACAGTGTACGAAACGAATGTTAAACTGTAAACAAAGTAATTTATTTATATTTTTTAATATGATCGTCACTTAGCGCGCGCTTCCTGACTCAGATCAAATGACACGTTGATTTGCCAACAAAATATTTTCTGCACGGTATACGGCGATTCTGTTAACGCCATTAGATTCCTTGTTAAATTCTGCATAGGACAGTGTAAGAAACGAATGTTAAACTGTAAACATAGTAATTTATTTATATATTTTTAAATATGATCGTCACTTAGCGCGCGCTTGCTGACTCAGATCAAATGACACGTTGATTTGCCAACAAAATATTTTCTGCACGGTAGGCGCAGATTCTGTAAACGGCATTAGATTCCTTGTTAAATTCTGTATAGGACAGTGTAAGAAACGAATGTTAAACTGTAAACATAGTAATTTATTTATATATTTTTAAATATGATCGTCACTTAGCGCGCGCTTGCTGACTCAGATCAAATGACACGTTGATTTGCCAACAAAATATTTTCTGCACGGTAGGCGCAGATTCTGTAAACGGCATTAGATTCCTTGTTAAATTCTGTATAGGACAGTGTAAGAAACGAATGTTAAACTGTAAACATAGTAATTTATTTATATATTTGTAAATATGATCGTCACTTAGCGCGCGCTTGCTGACTCAGATCAAATGACACGTTGATTTGCCAACAAAATATTTTCTGCACGGTAGACGCAGATTCTGTAAACGGCATTAGATTCCTTGTTAAATTCTGCATAGGACAGTGTAAGAAACGAATGTTAAACTGTAAACAAAGTAATTTATTTATATTTTTTAATATGATCGTCACTTAGCGCGCGCTTCCTGACTCAGATCAAATGACACGTTGATTTCCCAACAAAATATTTTCTGCACGGTAGACGCAGATTCTGTAAACGGCATTAGATTCCGTGTTAAATTCTGCATAGGACAGCGTAAGAAACGAATGTTAAACTGTAAACAAAGTAATTTATTTATATTTTTTAATATGATCGTCACTTAGCGCTTGCTTGCTGACTCAGATCAAATGACACGTTGATTTGCCAACAAAATATTTTCTGCACGGTAAACGGAGATTCTGTAAACGGCATTAGATTCCTTGTTAAATTCTGCATAGGACAGTGTACGAAACGAATGTTAAACTGTAAACAAAGTAATTTATTTATATTTTTTAATATGATCGTCACTTAGCGCGCGCTTCCTGACTCAGATCAAATGACACTTTGATTTCCCAACAAAATATTTTCTGCACGGTAGACGCAGATTCTGTAAACGGCGTTAGATTCCTTGTTAAATTCTGCATAGGACAGTGTAAGAAACGAATGTTAAACTGTAAACAAAGTAATTTATTTATATTTTTTAATATGATCGTCACTTAGCGCGCGCTTCCTGACTCAGATCAAATGACACATTGATTTCCCAACAAAATATTTTCTGCACGGTAGACGCAGATTCTGTAAACGGCATTAGATTCCTTGTTAAATTCTGCATAGGACAGTGTAAGAAACGAATGTTAAACTGTAAACAAAGTAATTTATTTATATTTTTTAATATGATCGTCACTTAGCGCTTGCTTGCTGACTCAGATCAAATGACACGTTGATTTGCCAACAAAATATTTTCTGCACGGTAAACGGAGATTCTGTAAACGGCATTAGATTCCTTGTTAAATTCTGCATAGGACAGTGTACGAAACGAATGTTAAACTGTAAACAAAGTAATTTATTTATATTTTTTAATATGATCGTCACTTAGCGCGCGCTTCCTGACTCAGATCAAATGACACTTTGATTTGCCAACAAAATATTTTCTGCACGGTAGACGGAGATTCTGTTAACGGCATTAGATTTCTTGTTAAATTCTGCATAGGACAGTGTAAGAAACGAATGTTAAACTGTAAACATAGTAATTTATTTATATATTTTTATATATGATCGTCACTTAGCGCTCGCTTGCTGACTCAGATCAAATGACACCTTGATTTGCCAACAAAATATTTTCTGCACGGTAGACGGCGATTCTGTTAACGGCATTAGATTCCTTGTTAAATTCTGGATAGGACAGTGTACGAAACGAATGTTAAACTGTAAACAAAGTAATTTATTTATATTTTTTAATATGATCGTCACTTAGCGCTTGCTTCCTGACTCAGATCAAATGACACGTTGATTTGCCAACAAAATATTTTCTGCACGGTAAACGGAGATTCTGTAAACGGCATTAGATTCCTTGTTAAATTCTGCATAGGACAGTGTACGAAACGAATGTTAAACTGTAAACAAAGTAATTTATTTATATTTTTTAATATGATCGTCACTTAGCGCGCGCTTCCTGACTCAGATCAAATGACACTTTGATTTCCCAACAAAATATTTTCTGCACGGTAGACGCAGATTCTGTAAACGGCATTAGATTCCTTGTTAAATTCTGCATAGGACAGTGTAAGAAACGAATGTTAAACTGTAAACAAAGTAATTTATTTATATTTTTTAATATGATCGTCACTTAGCGCGCGCTTCCTGACTCAGATCAAATGACACTTTGATTTCCCAACAAAATATTTTCTGCACGGTAGACGCAGATTCTGTAAACGGCATTAGATTCCTTGTTAAATTCTGCATAGGACAGTGTAAGAAACGAATGTTAAACTGTAAACAAAGTAATTTATTTATATTTTTTAATATGATCGTCACTTAGCGCTTGCTTGCTGACTCAGATCAAATGACACGTTGATTTGCCAACAAAATATTTTCTGCACGGTAAACGGAGATTCTGTAAACGGCATTAGATTCCTTGTTAAATTCTGCATAGGACAGTGTACGAAACGAATGTTAAACTGTAAACAAAGTAATTTATTTATATTTTTTAATATGATCGTCACTTAGCGCGCGCTTCCTGACTCAGATCAAATGACACTTTGATTTGCCAACAAAATATTTTCTGCACGGTAGACGGAGATTCTGTTAACGGCATTAGATTTCTTGTTAAATTCTGCATAGGACAGTGTAAGAAACGAATGTTAAACTGTAAACATAGTAATTTATTTATATATTTTTATATATGATCGTCACTTAGCGCTCGCTTGCTGACTCAGATCAAATGACACCTTGATTTGCCAACAAAATATTTTCTGCACGGTAGACGGCGATTCTGTTAACGGCATTAGATTCCTTGTTAAATTCTGGATAGGACAGTGTACGGAATGAATGTTAAACTGTAAACAAAGTAATTTATTTATATTTTTTAATATGATCGTCACTTAGCGCGCGCTTCCTGACTCAGATCAAATGACACGTTGATTTGCCAACAAAACATTTTCTACACGGTAGACGGAGATTCTGTAAACGGCATTAGATTCCTTGTTAAATTCTGCATAGGACAGTGTACGAAAGGAATGTTAAACTGTAAACAAAGTAATTTATTTATATTTTTTAATATGATCGTCACTTAGCGCGCGCTTCCTGACTCAGATCAAATGACACGTTGATTTGCCAACAAAATATTTTATGCACGGTATACGGCGATTCTGTTAAGGCCATTAGATTTCTTGTTAAATTCTGCATAAGACAGTGTACGAAAAGAATGTTAAACTGCAAAGAAAGTAATTTATTTATATTTTTTAATATGATCGTCACTTAGCGCGCGCTTCCTGACTCAGATCAAATGACACGTTGATTTGCCAACAAAACATTTTCTACACGGTAGATGGAGATTCTGTAAACGGCATTAGATTGCTTGTTAAATTCTGCATAGGACAGTGTACGAAACGAATGTTAAACTGTAAACAAAGTAATTTATTTATATTTTTTAATATGATCGTCACTTAGCGCGCGCTTCCTGACTCAGATCAAATGACACGTTGATTTGCCAACAAAACATTTTCTACACGGTAGACGGAGATTCTGTAAACGGCATTAGATTCCTTGTTAAATTCTGCATAGGACAGTGTACGAAACGAATGTTAAACTGTAAACAAAGTAATTTATTTATATTTTTTAATATGATCGTCACTTAGCGCGCGCTTCCTGACTCAGATCAAATGACACGTTGATTTGCCAACAAAACATTTTCTACACGGTAGACGGAGATTCTGTAAACGGTATTAGATTCCTTGTTAAATTCTGCATAGGACAGTGTACGAAACGAATGTTAAACTGTAAACAAAGTAATTTATGTATATTTTTTAATATGATCGTCACTTAGCGCGCGCTTCCTGACTCAGATCAAATGACACGTTGATTTGCAAACAAAACATTTTCTACACGGTAGACGGAGATTCTGTAAACGGCATTAGATTCCTTGTTAAATTCTGCATAGGACAGTGTACGAAACGAATGTTAAACTGTAAACAAAGTAATTTATTTATATTTTTTAATATGATCGTCACTTAGCGCGCGCTTCCTGACTCAGATCAAATGACACGTTGATTTGCCAACAAAACATTTTCTACACGGTAGACGGAGATTCTGTAAACGGTATTAGATTCCTTGTTAAATTCTGCATAGGACAGTGTACGAAACGAATGTTAAACTGTAAACAAAGTAATTTATGTATATTTTTTAATATGATCGTCACTTAGCGCGCGCTTCCTGACTCAGATCAAATGACACGTTGATTTGCAAACAAAACATTTTCTACACGGTAGACGGAGATTCTGTAAACGGCATTAGATTCCTTGTTAAATTCTGCATAGGACAGTGTACGAAACGAATGTTAAACTGTAAACAAAGTAATTTATTTATATTTTTTAATATGATCGTCACTTAGCGCGCGCTTCCTGACTCAGATCAAATGACACGTTGATTTGCCAACAAAATATTTTCTGCACGGTAGACGGAGATTCTGTTAACGGCATTAGATTTCTTGTTAAATTCTGCATAGGACAGTGTACGGAATGAATGTTAAACTGTAAACAAAGTAATTTATTTATATTTTTTAATATGATCGTCACTTAGCGCGCGCTTCCTGACTCAGATCAAATTACACCTTGATTTGCCAACAAAATATTTTCTGCACGGTAGACGGAGATTCTGTTAACGGCATTAGATTTCTTGTTAAATTCTGCATAGGACAGTGTACGGAATGAATGTTAAACTGTAAACATAGTAATTTATTTATATTTTTTAATATGATCGTCACTTAGCGCGCGCTTCCTGACTCAGATCAAATGACACGTTGATTTGCCAACAAAACATTTTCTACACGGTAGACGGAGATTCTGTAAACGGCATTAGATTCCTTGTTAAATTCTGCATAGGACAGTGTACGAAACGAATGTTAAACTGTAAACAAAGTAATTTATTTATATTTTTTAATATGATCGTCACTTAGCGCGCGCTTCCTGACTCAGATCAAATGACACGTTGATTTGCCAACAAAACATTTTCTACACGGTAGACGGAGATTCTGTAAACGGTATTAGATTCCTTGTTAAATTCTGCATAGGACAGTGTACGAAACGAATGTTAAACTGTAAACAAAGTAATTTATGTATATTTTTTAATATGATCGTCACTTAGCGCGCGCTTCCTGACTCAGATCAAATGACACGTTGATTTGCAAACAAAACATTTTCTACACGGTAGACGGAGATTCTGTAAACGGCATTAGATTCCTTGTTAAATTCTGCATAGGACAGTGTACGAAACGAATGTTAAACTGTAAACAAAGTAATTTATTTATATTTTTTAATATGATCGTCACTTAGCGCGCGCTTCCTGACTCAGATCAAATGACACGTTGATTTGCCAACAAAACATTTTCTACACGGTAGACGGAGATTCTGTAAACGGTATTAGATTCCTTGTTAAATTCTGCATAGGACAGTGTACGAAACGAATGTTAAACTGTAAACAAAGTAATTTATGTATATTTTTTAATATGATCGTCACTTAGCGCGCGCTTCCTGACTCAGATCAAATGACACGTTGATTTGCAAACAAAACATTTTCTACACGGTAGACGGAGATTCTGTAAACGGCATTAGATTCCTTGTTAAATTCTGCATAGGACAGTGTACGAAACGAATGTTAAACTGTAAACAAAGTAATTTATTTATATTTTTTAATATGATCGTCACTTAGCGCGCGCTTCCTGACTCAGATCAAATGACACGTTGATTTGCCAACAAAATATTTTCTGCACGGTAGACGGAGATTCTGTTAACGGCATTAGATTTCTTGTTAAATTCTGCATAGGACAGTGTACGGAATGAATGTTAAACTGTAAACAAAGTAATTTATTTATATTTTTTAATATGATCGTCACTTAGCGCGCGCTTCCTGACTCAGATCAAATTACACCTTGATTTGCCAACAAAATATTTTCTGCACGGTAGACGGAGATTCTGTTAACGGCATTAGATTTCTTGTTAAATTCTGCATAGGACAGTGTACGGAATGAATGTTAAACTGTAAACATAGTAATTTATTTATATTTTTTAATATGATCGTCACTTAGCGCGCGCTTCCTGACTCAGATCAAATGACACGTTGATACAAAATATTTTCTGCACGGTATACGGCGATTCTGTTAACGCCATTAGATTCCTTGTTAAATTCTGCATAAGACAGTGTACGAAACGAATGTTAAACTGCAAAGAAAGTAATTTATTTATATTTTTTAATATGATCGTCACTTAGCGCGCGCTTCCTGACTCAGATCAAATGACACGTTGATTTGCCAACAAAACATTTTCTACACGGTAGACGGAGATTCTATAAACGGCATTAGATTCCTTGTTAAATTCTGCATAGGACAGTGTACGAAACGAATGTTAAACTGTAAACAAAGTAATTTATGTATATTTTTTAATATGATCGTCACTTAGCGCGCGCTTCCTGACTCAGATCAAATGACACGTTGATTTGCCAACAAAACATTTTCTACACGGTAGACGGAGATTCTGTAAACGGCATTAGATTCCTTGTTAAATTCTGCATAGGGCAGTGTACGAAACGAATGTTAAACTGTAAACAAAGTAATTTATTTATATTTTTTAATATGATCGTCACTTAGCGCGCGCTTCCTGACTCAGATCAAATGACACGTTGATTTGCCAACAAAACATTTTCTACACGGTAGACGGAGATTCTGTTAACGGCATTAGATTTCTTGTTAAATTCTGCATAGGACAGTGTACGGAATGAATGTTAAACTGTAAACATAGTAATTTATTTATATTTTTTAATATGATCGTCACTTAGCGCGCGCTTCCTGACTCAGATCAAATGACACGTTGATACAAAATATTTTCTGCACGGTATACGGCGATTCTGTTAACGCCATTAGATTCCTTGTTAAATTCTGCATAAGACAGTGTACGAAACGAATGTTAAACTGCAAAGAAAGTAATTTATTTATATTTTTTAATATGATCGTCACTTAGCGCGCGCTTCCTGACTCAGATCAAATGACACGTTGATTTGCCAACAAAACATTTTCTACACGGTAGACGGAGATTCTGTAAACGGCATTAGATTCCTTGTTAAATTCTGCATAGGACAGTGTACGAAACGAATGTTAAACTGTAAACAAAGTAATTTATGTATATTTTTTAATATGATCGTCACTTAGCGCGCGCTTCCTGACTCAGATCAAATGACACGTTGATTTGCCAACAAAACATTTTCTACACGGTAGACGGAGATTCTGTAAACGGCATTAGATTCCTTGTTAAATTCTGCATAGGACAGTGTACGAAACGAATGTTAAACTGTAAACAAAGTAATTTATTTATATTTTTTAATATGATCGTCACTTAGCGCGCGCTTCCTGACTCAGATCAAATGACACGTTGATTTGCCAACAAAACATTTTCTACACGGTAGACGGAGATTCTGTAAACGGCATTAGATTCCTTGTTAAATTCTGCATAGGACAGTGTACGAAACGAATGTTAAACTGTAAACAAAGTAATTTATGTATATTTTTTAATATGATCGTCACTTAGCGCGCGCTTCCTGACTCAGATCAAATGACACGTTGATTTGCCAACAAAACATTTTCTACACGGTAGACGGAGATTCTGTAAACGGCATTAGATTCCTTGTTAAATTCTGCATAGGACAGTGTACGGAATGAATGTTAAACTGTAAACAAAGTAATTTATTTATATTTTTTAATATGATCGTCACTTAGCGCGCGCTTCCTGACTCAGATCAAATTACACCTTGATTTGCCAACAAAATATTTTCTGCACGGTAGACGGAGATTCTGTTAACGGCATTATATTTCTTGTTAAATTCTGCATAGGACAGTGTACGGAATGAATGTTAAACTGTAAACATAGTAATTTATTTATATTTTTTAATATGATCGTCACTTAGCGCGCGCTTCCTGACTCAGATCAAATGACACGTTGATACAAAATATTTTCTGCACGGTATACGGCGATTCTGTTAACGCCATTAGATTCCTTGTTAAATTCTGCATAGGACAGTGTACGAAACGAATGTTAAACTGTAAACAAAGTAATTTATGTATATTTTTTAATATGATCGTCACTTAGCGCGCGCTTCCTGACTCAGATCAAATGACACGTTGATTTGCCAACAAAACATTTTCTACACGGTAGACGGAGATTCTGTAAACGGCATTAGATTCCTTGTTAAATTCTGCATAGGACAGTGTACGAAACGAATGTTAAACTGTAAACAAAGTAATTTATTTATATTTTTTAATATGATCGTCACTTAGCGCGCGCTTCCTGACTCAGATCAAATGACACGTTGATTTGCCAACAAAATATTTTCTGCACGGTAGACGGAGATTCTGTTAACGGCATTAGATTTCTTGTTAAATTCTGCATAGGACAGTGTACGAAATGAATGTTAAACTGTAAACAAAGTAATTTATTTATATTTTTTAATATGATCGTCACTTAGCGCGCGCTTCCTGACTCAGATCAAATTACACCTTGATTTGCCAACAAAATATTTTCTGCACGGTAGGCGGAGATTCTGTTAACGGCATTAGATTTCTTGTTAAATTCTGCATAGGACAGTGTACGGAATGAATGTTAAACTGTAAACATAGTAATTTATTTATATTTTTTAATATGATCGTCACTTAGCGCGCGCTTCCTGATTCAGATCAAATGACACCTTGATTTGCCAACAAAATATTTTCTGCACGGTAGACGGAGATTCTGTTAACGGCATTAGATTTCTTGTTAAATTCTGCATAGGACAGTGTAAGAAACGAATGTTAAACTGTAAACATAGTAATTTATTTATATATTTTTATATATGATCGTCACTTAGCGCTCGCTTGCTGACTCAGATCAAATGACACCTTGATTTGCCAACAAAATATTTTCTGCACGGTAGACGGCGATTCTGTTAACGGCATTAGATTCCTTGTTAAATTCTGGATAGGACAGTGTACGGAATGAATGTTAAACTGTAAACAAAGTAATTTATTTATATTTTTTAATATGATCGTCACTTAGCGCGCGCTTCCTGACTCAGATCAAATGACACGTTGATTTGCCAACAAAACATTTTCTACACGGTAGACGGAGATTCTGTAAACGGCATTAGATTCCTTGTTAAATTCTGCATAGGACAGTGTACGAAACGAATGTTAAACTGTAAACAAAGTAATTTATTTATATTTTTTAATATGATCGTCACTTAGCGCGCGCTTCCTGACTCAGATCAAATGACACGTTGATTTGCCAACAAAATATTTTATGCACGGTATACGGCGATTCTGTTAACGCCATTAGATTCCTTGTTAAATTCTGCATAAGACAGTGTACGAAAAGAATGTTAAACTGCAAAGAAAGTAATTTATTTATATTTTTTAATATGATCGTCACTTAGCGCGCGCTTCCTGACTCAGATCAAATGACACGTTGATTTGCCAACAAAACATTTTGTACACGGTAGACGGAGATTCTGTAAACGGCATTAGATTCCTTGTTAAATTCTGCATAGGACAGTGTACGAAACGAATGTTAAACTGTAAACAAAGTAATTTATGTATATTTTTTAATATGATCGTCACTTAGCGCGCGCTTCCTGACTCAGATCAAATGACACGTTGATTTGCCAACAAAACATTTTCTACACGGTAGACGGAGATTCTGTAAACGGCATTAGATTCCTTGTTAAATTCTGCATAGGACAGTGTACGAAACGAATGTTAAACTGTAAACAAAGTAATTTATTTATATTTTTTAATATGATCGTCACTTAGCGCGCGCTTCCTGACTCAGATCAAATGACACGTTGATTTGCCAACAAAATATTTTCTGCACGGTAGACGGAGATTCTGTTAACGGCATTAGATTTCTTGTTAAATTCTGCATAGGACAGTGTACGGAATGAATGTTAAACTGTAAACAAAGTAATTTATTTATATTTTTTAATATGATCGTCACTTAGCGCGCGCTTCCTGACTCAGATCAAATTACACCTTGATTTGCCAACAAAATATTTTCTGCACGGTAGACGGAGATTCTGTTAACGGCATTAGATTTCTTGTTAAATTCTGCATAGGACAGTGTACGGAATGAATGTTAAACTGTAAACATAGTAATTTATTTATATTTTTTAATATGATCGTCACTTAGCGCGCGCTTCCTGATTCAGATCAAATGACACCTTGATTTGCCAACAAAATATTTTCTGCACGGTAGACGGAGATTCTGTTAACGGCATTAGATTTCTTGTTAAATTCTGCATAGGACAGTGTACGGAATGAATGTTAAACTGTAAATATAGTAATTTATTTATATTTTTTAATATGATCGTCACTTAGCGCGCGCTTCCTGACTCAGATCAAATGACACGTTGATTTGCCAACAAAATATTTTCTGCACGGTAGACGGAGATTCTGTTAACGGCATTAGATTTCTTGTTAAATTCTGCATAGGACAGTGTACGGAATGAATGTTAAACTGTAAACAAAGTAATTTATTTATATTTTTTAATATGATCGTCACTTAGCGCGCGCTTCCTGACTCAGATCAAATTACACCTTGATTTGCCAACAAAATATTTTCTGCACGGTAGACGGAGATTCTGTTAACGGCATTAGATTTCTTGTTAAATTCTGCATAGGACAGTGTACGGAATGAATGTTAAACTGTAAACATAGTAATTTATTTATATTTTTTAATATGATCGTCACTTAGCGCGCGCTTCCTGATTCAGATCAAATGACACCTTGATTTGCCAACAAAATATTTTCTGCACGGTAGACGGAGATTCTGTTAACGGCATTAGATTTCTTGTTAAATTCTGCATAGGACAGTGTACGGAATGAATGTTAAACTGTAAATATAGTAATTTATTTATATTTTTTAATATGTTCGTCACTTAGCGCGCGCTTCCTGACTCAGATCAAATGACACCTGGATTTGCCAACAACTGTGAAACAAAGTAATTTATACGCAGTTACTAAAAGATCATAATTAAAAATAAAATTTTTAATATGTATGCACGTAATTTAATTCTGATTTTGATTGAAGGATGTCGTATTTTTGAACTGTTGAGGTTGCAATGATACATCACTTGTTCTTCTTGGTTTACCTACAATTATAAATTTCAATTATAGGTTTTCCTTGTATTTGAAATTTGATTTTAGTTTTAATTGTTGTTTGTTGGCTTGTCTGGCTTACCAAAATTCTGGTAGCACTTGTTCCAAAGCTTCTTTTCTGGTGATTTTTTTGAACTCTGTTAGCACTAATGCCACAGCTTCGGGTAGAAGGATTAGAAATATGTAATCATTTCTTTGGTAGTAAAATTCATAGAAAAGAGATAAGTGCAGTTGAAAATGTAATGAGGAAAATCCCTTACAACTAGACATTAAGCAGTTAAATAAAATTCGGCGCAGAAAACTAAATAGGACATTTATGCATCTTACTTGTTTTTGTTGCTTGCATTCGGCCAAAGTTGAAGATTATAGTTGATTGTGAACGGAGGCAGGAAAAAGGCTTGCGGATCTCTGCAATATGTTGGGCAACTACAATTAATGATACAACCTTACCTCTGTTTGCAATAATGTTATGGTTTGAGTTTACGTGCTTTGGTTCCTATTTTTATTGTCGACAAACCATCACAAACCATATAGGATTATTAAATTTTGCAGTGCATATAATAGCCATCCTGGTCATTCGTCAATGTCGTTATCGTTCTTATCTTTGTCTTTATCACCTTATCCTTGTCTCTATCGGTATTACCGTTTTTGTAATTCTTTTCTTTAGAACTGTTACCTTTTCCGTTTCACTCTAACTTTTGTTTGGATCATTGACATTAGCGTTTCCGATACAGCATCTAGCACCTGATTAACGAGAAAGGCGGAAAATATTACCGCTGAATCATTTTAACGTCTCATGTGACTGTGCATATCTGTAAAATAATTTATCTTGAAAATACCTCATCTGTAAGGTCAGAAAACACAAATGTCTGGGTCCTCTTCCTGATGCCTTTGTGCTCCAGAAAATCGAAGTGCGCTTGCTTTATCCAGTCCCATTCATCTACTTTTGCTCTGTATAATTATGCAATCAAGAAAGTCAAACATAAGGAAGACACAGAAGATTCTACATGCTTAATAAATATTTCCGGCGTATGTATCACCGGCGGTATTATTTAAAATTCAATGGCTTGAAATAACACAGCTTACGTTTCTTTTCTCATTGCGCTGAATTTTTGAAAATGGGAAAATTGCCTTTGTATCTAAAAGAAACCAATGAATACTAAACTCAATTCTGTATTGATCATGTGTTGTTACTCCCGGTTAAACGAGTAGTTAACGTTAGGAACAGCATATAATGAGAATGAGAAAGAATCAGGTCATAGCTAACCAGTTGCAGTTGACAGTTATAACTACAGTTAGCCCTAATACTTACATACTCGGCGACAAGCGATTCTTTTCCGGTCCAGAATAAAGAAACGTTGTCATCTTCTGACGTTCTTTCAGTCCCTTCGCTGTAAAATGCCGTAAGTTAATCTGTCTGTCCGTCCGTCCGTCCGTCCGTCCGTCCGTCCGTCCGTCTGTCTGTCCGTCCGTCCGTCTGTCTGTCTATATGTCTGTCTGTCTGTCTGTCTGTCTGTCTGTCTGTCTGTCTGTCGGTCTGTCTGTCTGTCTGTCTGTCTGTCTGCCTGCCTTCCCGCCTGTGCTTGTCTGCATGTATGTGTCCCGTCCAATTTTCTATCTCTCCCGTCAGCCTCTCTCTCTGTCTGCTTGTAATTTTCTTTTCCTTTTTCTTTCCACTCTCCCTTTCCTTTTATCTTCTTCATCTTGTTATCCTTTTTACTTTACTTTCTTCGCATGTTTGTCGGTATGCTATGTTTTTATTTCTGCATTTTTTATCATTACAACGTTATTCTAAATACCTTGTGTCACTGTTGTTAGCTTGATCCAATATAAGCGTCGAAGTTCTGACCTGTACAATATAAATTATCGTGTGACCCGTGATTTTGCATTTTTACCTAAACAGCCATTAAAATTTAAAACATTTTGTATTTGTCTACTTTACCTTGGACTCCACTTGATTTCCATTGTCTGCAGCTTCCCTGTAATGTAATATTAAACACATTGGTGAACGTAACTTGCACAATGTCGACATGTGTACAACATCAAAAATATACTTAAAAATTTCATCATTGTTATACCTGTTCTTAGACAAATAAAATTTAATCCATAACCGCATTCGTGTCATGTCATTCTAAAACCAAAAGTTTTACAAGTAACGATTATGACAAACATGGCTTGTTTATAATATTAAATAACTGACGTTTCACAGTCTTTGTTATATTTGACGTACTTGGTTGAACGGCTGAGATGTACAAAAAAGGCAACGTTTAGAATATAATATTGTAAAACACGCGTCAGATGAAGAAGTGTTAAAACAGTTTTCTTTTTTTCTTACCGCACAAATAAAGACGCCGCAATCATCTAAATTTTTTTGTTGCGGAACCTGAATATTAGAAATATGGGTTTAACTAATTTTCTTAATGTATATATTAACGGTTTGCGTTGGTACGCAATTGAAATGACAAACAATTTACTTCGCGCGACAGATAGAAATACTTTAATACAATGCTGGTTAGTGGGACATACACCTTTATAGCAGGAACGATCCACTCCAAATTGACAACCGCATTGGCATTGGGTTCACAACGCCGAATTTCGTTCTCTAACCACTTCCTACCAATTTGACGTGCATAGAAATTAAGAAATAAAGCATTATTTTATTTATATTATTTATATAGAATATTAAGAACAATTATTATATGTATTTATGTATGTTTATTTGCATGTAATAATTTCAGTTGTTTTTAAATGTTGCCGCAAGCATATTGGAACTATAATTAAATCTTTTTCGAGAAGATTTACCTGTTAAAGAAAGTCCATGCATCTTACTAAAACATCGTGCATTTCTCTCGAAAGGCTAGTGTTTGCACAGCTATTTTGAAATTTTTTTTAACTTCGCTCAAATTTTTCGTGCGTCTGCTATAAACAAACTAGGAACTAATCAAACGGTGTTCAGTTACCACCGCACCAAATAGGCCAAATCGAGAAATAGTTATTCTCACACATCATTAGATATTCATAGCACTTCGGCCAATGAGATGTCCTGATTTAAGTCACGTGTATATACCTGGAAACCCAGTCCAAATCAGAAGCTTAATTTATGCAAGTGGGCAGGGCTTTGAAGCTGAGGGAAATTGACGGGAAAACAATAGATATGTAAATTGTAAATTTGAATACTGTATTTAGAAATCTTTTCTAAATACAATAAACTGTATTTTGAAATTATTTCTAAATACAGTTTACTGTATTTAGAAAATATTTCTAAATACAGTGTTCAAAGATATATATATATATATATATATATATATATATATTCATTTCAACAGTGAGACCAAGCACTCACAATTTATTACGCAAATAACATATTACAAACACGTTTTACCCTTTTAAACTCAACTACTATTTCGCGTTAAACGAAATGTTAACAGTGCAATTATTAAATGTATTACTCGACAACATCAACTGTTCAGGAGCAACATTTCGCTGCACCTGATTATCAAATTCAGACCAGTCATATTCACTCGACAACGCATCCAGTGCTTCATCTGCTGTGTCATAATTCAGTTCTTTCTTGTCATTTACCGCCTTAATAGAAAGAACCTCGTCATCCTTCAATACGCATGGTCCAACACTGCTTTATACAGCCATTCTCTGCTTTTTATCGGCCTTCTCGTACGCAAATAAAGCAGACGAAATATGGCCTGTTCGCTCGCGTATTAGTTTTTCCTCATGCTTTCCTTGAAATAAATTTGTGGCTGTAGTTACCCGAAGACAGTGAGCTGTCTTTGTCTCTAGACCGGCTTCTTTCATCATGGAAGGAAGAATTGAATTCAACTTATGAATACCTACATGTGCATTGTCAAATTTATAATCTGTTTTACTCGGCCGAAAGTAAAATGCTTCGTCAATTCTTTCTAACCCACTAACCAAATAGATATACTGCTTAAATATATCAACAAGACATGGCTCATGTTCGCCGACATTATCGGGGTGACAATAATGTGTCACAACTGTTGCTTTCTTCTTTAAATCTTTCAAGCCTCCGTGGTATAGGAAGCGCGCGCTAAGTGACGATCATATTAAAAAATATAAATAAATTACTTTGTTTACAGTTTAACATTCGTTTCATAAACTGTCCTATGCAGAATTTAACAAGGAATCTAATGCCGTTTACAGAATCTCCGTCTATGCTGCAGAAAATATTTTGTTGGCAAATCAAGGTGTCATTTGATCTGAGTCAGCAAGCGCGCGCTAAGTGACGATCATATTAAAAAATATAAATAAATTACTTTTTTTATAGTTTAACATTCGTTTCGTACATTGTCCTATGTAGAATTTAACAAGCAATCTAATGCCGTTTACAGAATCTCTGTCTACCGTGCAGAAAATATTTTGTTGGCAAATCAACGTGTCATTTGATCTGAGTCAGCAAGCAAGCGCTAAGTGACGATCATATATAAAAATATAAATAAATTACTTTGTTTACAGTTTAACATTCGTTCCGTACATTTTCCTATGCAGAATTTAACAAGGAATCTAATCCCGTTTACAGAATCTCCGTCTATGCTGCAGAAAATATTTTGTTGGCAAATCAAGGTGTCATTTGATCTGAGTCAGCAAGCGCGCGCTAAGTGACGATCATATTAAAAAATATAAATAAATTACTTTGTTTACAGTTTAACATTCGTTTCGTACATTGTCCTATGTAGAATTTAACAAGGAATCTAATCCCGTTTACAGAATCTCCGTCTACCGTGCAGAAAATATTTTGTTGGCAAATCAAGGTGTCATTTGATCTGAGTCAGCAAGAGTGCGTTACAAAATAGATGTTCAGAAAATTTAGAAAAATAATTGAAATCACATATTTAATATCGCTAGACGCAGAATTGTATAAGGAATCGAACGGTATATTTGGATTCGCTATCTACCGAGCAGAAAATTATTTAGATGGAGCGCGGCTTGTTTGTTATTAAGTCTGAATAGGTTTAATATGGAGAGAATGGGATTAAAGTCTAGCATTCTTAAAACATAATTTTACTTGAAGAAATGTAGTTTGTACGAACGTAAATGTCCTAAATTATCGACGGTAAATGATTATTTTGTGTTAAAGTTGTATTGAACGAGTTAAAAGACCGACGAAACATTGGTCTGCGAAGCGAGACTGCTGCTCGACCGCGCCCCCCTGGAAGCGCCATTGCGAAACATTGCTGTGCCGAATTGGCAGCTATCTTAATTGGCAGTGAATTGGCAGCTGGCGAATTGGCAGCTAACTTCACGGGGTTGTGCCCACGCGCTGCCAAGATGGGCTCCCTGTGGATAAAGTGGAGAGAATTGTCTACGATAACTGCAAAAGCTGACATGACGAAGAAAAATCCTGTTATGAAAGAAAAATGTTAATCGCATAGCTGTCCTGGTAGTTCGTCACATTTAAGACGTCATATGATAACACATGGCGAGGAGAAACCCGTTCCAGTGTGATATCTGTGAGAAGACATTTTCTCGTTCAGGTCACTTACTAGTTCATAAAAGAACACATACTGGAGAGAAACCATTCAAATGTGATGTCTGTGACAAGACATTTTCTCGTTCAGGTCACTTACTAGTTCATAAAAGAACACATACTGGAGAGAAACCATTCAAATGTGATATCTGTGACAAGACATTTTCTCACTCAGGTAAATTACTACTTCATAAAAGAACACATACTGGAGAGAAACCATTCAAATGTGATATCTGTGAGAAGACATTTTCTCGTTCAGATAACTTACTAGTTCATAAAAGAACACATACTGGAGAGAAACCATTCAAATGTGATATCTGTGACAAGACATTTTCTCAGTCCAGTACCTTATCACATCATAACAGAACTCATACTGGGGAAAAACCTTTTAAATGTGATATTTGTGACAAGACATTTTCTCACTCCAGTACCTTATCACATCATAACAGAACTCATACTGGGGAAAAACCTTTCAAATGTGATATTTGTGACAAGACATTTTCTCATAATAGTGCCTTATCACGTCATAAAAGAACACATACATGTACTGGGGAAAAACCTTTTAAATGTGACATTTGTGACAAGACATTTTCTCACTCCAGTGCCTTATCACAGCATAAAAGAACACATACTGGGGAAAAACCTTTTAAATGTGATATTTGTGACAAGACATTTTCTCAGTCCAGTGCCTTATCGCGTCATAAAAGAACACATACTGGGGAAAAACCTTTTAAATGTGATATTTGTGACAAGACGTTTTCTCACTGCAGTGCCTTATCAAAGCATAAAAGAACACATACTGGGGGAAAACCTCTTAAATGTGATATTTGTGACAAGACATTTACTCAGTCAAGTCACTTACTGCGACACCAAAAAAGTCATACAAAAGAAAAAACCTTCAGATGTAGTTTCTGCAATGGAACATTCAGTAATGAAATATTTGATCGACATTTGTTAATCCATGAACTGGAAGCCACAGCACCAACTGGAATGGAGTACATATGTTTTCAATGTGAGGCCAGATTTGACTTGGCCACTCATTTAATAAGTCATGTGAACAAGGGTCATTAAAGTGAGTGTATACTGGCTAGTTTGGTACATGTACAATTGTAACAGTAAGTATATATTCTAAAATATTGTGAAATATTTAGTTTACTTAGCAATTCTATTTGTTTAGCTAGGTTAACTTGTTGCTTTACAACTGAACTTACCAAACTTGATGTTTCCTAAATGAGTTTTTGAGCAAGTGATGAATGAGCAAATTTATGCACCACAACTGTTTGGGTTTTTATAAGAACAAAATTTGTAATTTTATGCATACTGTATACCTTCAAATATTTTAAAGGTTTGAATTAATAACTTTATTTCAGTTTGTCATTTCACGGCAATTCCATGTGACAGATGTTACATCCAAAGGAATTATTTGAAAGAAATTATCTTATTACTCTTCAACTGCTAAATGTCGGTAATAATTCCATGTCCTAAATAACCCAGAAAGCCTGACCCCAACACACACCCTCATGAAAGCCTGACCCCAACACACACCCTAATCCTAACCAATAAATTCGTGAATATAGGACATGGATTTATAACCTAAATGTCTACCCTCCCTTTTTGGTAGAAATAACAAGTAATTATAAGATCTACCTCATGAGAAAGTCTAATTACTCGGGCTACCTGTGGTAGGCCGAGTCTAGGTTTCGGCTTTTTTTTTTGGGAGGGGGGGGGGGGTTTCCACAAAATTGCATTATTGCATCATCCCATCAGGCCTTGCCAAACTGTAAGGCATATTGTGTGCTCGACTTTTTCGAGTTCTTTTGCCTTTGATTGTGTTGGGTTGAGATGTTTTCCAACAGTATTGGTGAATTCATGAGTACCGTAGTTGATCAGTACAGAATAGACAAATTTATTACAGACATGAAAAAATGCCGTGTTGACATCAGTACCTAGGAAGTTTGACTTGAGGACTAGGGACACAAGAAAGGGTCACAGTATATCAAAGAACATATACGTACTGTTTACCTAGTAACAGCTTTCTCCTTGTTTGAATAGCTTTACCTTTTGCAAGTGACCGAGTTATAGTTGATCAGTAATGCGGCTGACAATCTTCATCCTAAACATGCTCACAAAGGCTTACAATGTTTACAACTGCACACGCCGGTGATCGCGATAGACCTAGTATGTAAAAGATGATGAATACTTAATATGCTGTTATTATTTCGCTTCACTTTAGTATCCAGACTGTTTTCTTTGATGTGATGGACAGGTATAATTTTCTTGTGTTTGGTGAAATTTAGCCGTCTTATCTTCTTTGGAAGATCCCGTTTGGTTGTTTAAGACGCACTGCTATGACTATCCCTCGCTATTTTCACCGAGACCTTGTTAACGATTTATTAATAAGTGTTCCAATCTACTTGAAACGGCATTCATTCATTAAGTTTCATTTCTCCCGATAAACAAGAACTAATACGGCTTACTGTGTAACTTTCCTATTGACGAGTAAAATCGTCTGGCGTTAGCCAGAGTAAAATACTAAAAGCACTCTTGGACATTAAAGGGTTAACCGTGGAAAAGTTTCGGAGTAGTATGAACGCTCGCTGAAGCGTCAAGAAATCCGAACAGATTCGTTTGAACACAACGAAATTCCGTTGATATATATATATATATATAATATATATTTAACAGTTATACCATGAGCTCGAGTCGTATATGAGCTCATAGCCAACGAGGCGCTTCGCCGAGTTGGCTATTAGTTCGTATACGACGAGAGCGAATTATATTGTCATATTGCCATTATTATATTGCCAAGCACTGTACAAGAGACAAAATTACAGCGAAATGTTTGAAACAACAAACTTCCGGCATAGGCAACTAATACTTCCGCCATGCATTATGATGCATTCACATAGAGTTTCTCGCTGAGCTGTTCGGCAAACAGCTTTGAAATGTTGCATATAAAATGTTGCTCGAGAGGCAAAAAATGTGTTAAGCAGAACAACAAAAAAGATTAACAGGTACCTTTATGAAGTCAAAAGGTGGGTCAGTTGTTTATATTAGCGTTGCTGTCGTGAAAAAGGTTTTGATTTCATGCAAAAATGAAACTGAAACACCTTCGGCAGTGAAACTAAATTACTTAGTTGGTTGTTTTTGAAAAAGAACATGCTTTTTACTACTCCAAATGCTTATCTAAATCAAAAAAGTCTTTTTACTGGTAATCTCCTACGAAATGTGTGTTGTAAGCTTGATTTTAACCGTGAGTTTCTTTGTTTGGGAACAAATTAATATCAACCCGCTAATTTAGTCGTGTTTTTGAAGTAAAAAGACGTAATTTTTAGGTGAATTTTACCATTTGACATGCTAAATTGTGCATTTGTTAATGTATTTTTACACAATGTTGGTTTTGTACACATTGGTTTGAGGGTGTTGATGTTTTTCTGTATAAAAATCCGTCAATTTCAACTCTTTTCTGCAGTTTAAAAAAACATGCCGCCATCTTGTTTTTCCTCTACTAGCAGGATATGAGCTGATAACCTGGTAGTAGGGAACCAATCAGATTACGCAAAAGCTCATATCCGATAGCATGCTATATAATATATATATATATATATATATATATAATATATATATATATATATGCGCTTGACGACCCGTGACGCGTATGATATACGTGTATGATCAGGGGCGCCGGAAGCTACGTAAGGCGGTGGGGGCAGCCATATAAAAAGGGCACTTTTTCTCAGCATTAATTTTTGCACGTGATAAATAATGTTCGCCAATTTTGCTCAAAAGCATAAAATAACCAAAAAGCATAACGGTATAATATAATGAATGACAATGTATTGAGAAAGAAAATTCAACGACTGAGTTGTACATATTGATGCTACATTCCTATTTGCATTTAAGAAAACATGGCAACTTTAATGAATCAGAAAACACCCGCCAAGTGAAAAAGGCCTGGGCACAAGACACAGCTCAACCTCGTTCTCATGCAGGGCGTTTTTGAAATTTGTAAGGTGGGAAAAGGTTCTGGCGTCGACTGTTCGATTCTGTATTTTCATTGGTTGATTGCTTTTCTTAAACATTCCTCATGAAACATATTTATGCATAGTTTTGTGCCAGTTATGATCAAATAGCTTCAACGGAACCGCCAACGGGACAAATAGGACCGCCATTACCATGAACTTCTCCCACGGGGCTGCCATTACTCAGAATGATTTTGCATACTAAACTAAATTGCTAATTTATTACGCCCAGTATTCTTGTGTGCTGTGACTAGCCGATGCCAGGGCTTTTTCCCACCCTCTAAATTTCAAAAACGCCCTGAGAACGAGGTTGGACACAGCTAACCCAAGTCAAAATTAGTCTGCTGCCTCTGTGTGGTCTGCAGTAATAAGTTAGCTTGTGAGTCATTTGAGATTTTGAGGTATTAATACAAAAGTCATTTAATACAATAATACAAATGGCAATTCCTGTAGAAAACATTCCTCTTACGAGAAAGGGCAATTGGTTGCCCCCGTGCTGCCCCCGCGCTGTGAGGGCAGGGGGGAATGGAGTGGAGTACAGTAGAGTAGAATGGAGTGTCCAGAGTGCAGTAGATTGGAGTTGAGTGGAGTAGAATGGATTGCAGTAGAGTGGAGTAGAATGGAGTGGAGTGCAGTAGAATGGAGCGGAGTGCAGTAGAGTGGAGTGCAGTAGCTGCCCCCACTGCCCCCGTGGCTCCGGCGCCTCTGTGTATGATACGCGTGTCATCATACGCGTGTCATGTATATACGCGAGCGGTACTGTAATTGTGCAATTTTGTTTTACAATCTCATCTTTCACTTGATTGATGAGAAACCAATTCTTGACAGTTTATGAAAATGCTCAAATTTTGTTAAACATGTACATGTACAGTGTCTGCAACAGGAGAGAACAAAAGATTTTATGCTATTTATGCTAATTAAATGCAGTTTCATGTTAGTAGAACAAGTCAACTACTCATCGCTCAAAGAAAACCAGCAATGTACAGGTAGTCGACTTGTGGCAAGTCTAAAAAGTGAACATCAAATCAAACTTCGTAATCCCTGAGCCCAGGCGGAGGGCCGAAAACCGAAGGCCCGGAGACCGGTGAGGGTGCTAATCTCGACGTGCGTGGAGTCCACTTTACACGCGAGATGAAAAGCTGAAAGTAATTCTGAAACCTGTTTATATTATATATGTTATCAAATCCACAACTTGCGCAGTTCGAATAGCAGGGTACTGGTAACTAACCTGTTAAATTATTCAAATTATTTAAATTTACGTCAGCAAATTATAGTTTATAAGTTCGGTTGGATTACGAAATAGTTTTTCAACGATCATGACGAAAGAAATCTTTGCCAGAAAAATGGTTTCAGCTAAAATGTACATTAATATTACTATGGAAAAAGACCGAAGAAAGAAGGCTAAGAAGAGATGTGGCAGCGAGAAAAAGACAACAATAAATACGACTTAAAACTCACACTGAAAAAAGCCAAAAAATTAATACGATAAAGACCGAAAACGATGCCGACCGAATCAACTGAAAGAAGAAGGATGTGTCCTGAAACTGTTCAAAGCCGGTAAAAAATTTTGCTCTGGTGTATTCTACATAACTCGAGAGGGAACGATTAAGAAATTTTGAAACAAACGGCTTTTCAGATCATGAAGAGAACTGAATGATGCCTTGTCATATTTATGTGTCAACAACGAAAAAAGTAAGAAACCGCGAACGAGAAAAACAATCCGAAAAGAGTAGACTAGGCAGTGTTTGTGGTGACAAATGCAGAAGAAGTTTAACGGTAGGAGATTCATATTCACCAGTTTAGATAAGTTAAAACGGAAGAAATCTTGAAAATGAAAATTGATATAAAAAATATATTGTCTAGAGTTGTCAGTTGAACGCTAGGACGTTGACTTGTGTCTTGTCTTGGCCACTGTTTATATCTATTTTTGAATGGAAATTTGTGATTTGGTTCACAACTTACGCGATTTCTTTTAATTATTGTATTTAATTCATGTTATTTTTAGTCCTTTCTTTTATAAGCGCATGCTTCACATTTCTGGTTCTGTCTGACCTAAACAAGGGGCTAGCTACCCCCCGAAACGTTATATTATTTAAATTAAAGTTTCTCTTAAGTTAATAGGCCATCGTACAACTCAAAACCTTCCAAATACTATAGCTAGACGCTGTAACCATTAAGCCACTAGTGCTTAGATGGCAGACCGAGGTTATTTATGGTATTTGGGAACGAGTTCAACTGCGTACGTGTGTCACAAATACTAGGGACTTTAAGGTCCATCATCCACGACGCGGCAAGCTCGATGACGCGCTTTAAAACTGACAAAAGAATTCTTAATAAAAACAAAGTGAATGAATAATTTATAATCCCAAGAGTATATCAATACCGTCCTCGTTCTGTGAACAACGCCACTCTCAGCATTTTTACGTCTTCAGAACGAGGCGAACACGCAGAAAAGTCAGATGTTTCTTATCGTTGA
This sequence comes from Paragorgia papillata, assembly GCA_035771165.1. Lineage (NCBI taxonomy): Eukaryota > Metazoa > Cnidaria > Anthozoa > Scleralcyonacea > Coralliidae > Paragorgia > Paragorgia papillata. Next base: position 359,369 of record JAWNZC010000235.1, read on the forward strand.
CTTCAGCTCAGACACTACGGCCGGCCACCGTTTTAGCAAGAACTGGAGCGTCTTGAAAGTCATTAAACAAGCTTAAACATGAAATACGGCAGTTAATTTACCGTGTCTTTTTTTAAATGCATTACTTTTTAACCTTTTTAAGGCCGCGTCGTCGAGCTAGCCGCGTCGCAGATCTTAAAGTCCCTACTACAAGTTGGACTATACAAAGTCGCATGGCGCCAACTGGTTAATTTATCTTCAAAATATTATTAATTTCAGAATATTATAATACATATTATACTTAACTCACCATCAATAACTAAGAGAAACAGTAGACATAGAAGTACACTGACTTGAATGTAGTTACAAGAATTCAATGCCGTCGGCATATCCAGTTTTACGACAACAAAATTCAAGATACCATGTTACCCAGTTTGAAAATCGCAATATCTCAACTGTTATATTATAAACGATACACCACTCGTTGATATAAGATATAGAAGACGGACAAACTTTATTCAAAATTTTAGACGGGTGGCATTTATTGTTTAATTGAAAAAGCCGGTCAATCGTGCGAACATAACAAAAGTAAAAATATAAACAAACGTACAAGATTAATCAAAAACATCGTTTTCACGCAAAAACGGCAAAATTTTATTTATTTATATTTATTCGCTTTTGCCACTGCTAGACGTTCGTATTATAAAACTACATAATAAATTTAATGTCAGAAATAATAGCCAAAGTGTATGCATAAGTATGATTCACAAAGCCGACATATATGCCACGAGTTTTAATTAAGCGTTGGCAGGGTGGCCGCAACAGCTTTCCCAATCACTGCAGTCCAAGATTAGTTCGAATAGTACGACAGTATAGATTTCGTTTGAATGCCTTTAAGGTCACGCGTCAACTTGTAACATTTCAAAAAGTCTTTGACTAAAAAAAACCGTTTTTATACAAAATTCGATCGAAAAACCTCGTTTTTTATGCAAAATTAAACCGAGAAGACTTGTTTTTAATCCAAAATTTGACAAAAAAGCCTCGTTTTTATGTGAAGTTCGACCGAAAAAACTCGTTTTCATCCGATGTCCAAACGAAAACCTCGTTTTCATACAAAATTCCACTGAAAAACTTCGTTTTCATCCGAAGTTGGAATGAAAACCCTTGTTTTCATGTAAAATTCGTGCGAAATGCCTGCTTTTTAATTAAAGCAAAATTCGAACAAAACGCCTGGTTTTGACGGAAAGTTCAAACAAAAAGCCTCGTTTTCACGGTAATTCAATCAAAAAGCTTTGTTTTCGTGCAAAGTTTGACCTAGATAAAGCCTCATTTTCATGCAAAATTTGACCGTAAAGCTTCGTTTTCGTGTACAATTCTACCGATCACTGACGTTAAACATGTATACAAGATAACAGACGGAGCATTCTTCAAAAATTTCGCGAGAATCCAACGTATAGTCCTCGAGCTATGAACTTTCAAGGTTTGTCATAGAGAAATGTAGCCTCTCGGTAACAATGCCTTATGATGAAAACGCAAATGGACACCTATAAAAACAATAGATTTTAGCATCAATGCTCATCGTACAATAGCACCATCTGCGTACGTCATAAAGCATTGTTACCAAGAAGCCCAAATTTCTTGAAAAACGAACTAAGCCATGACAAACTTTGAGAGTTTATAACTCGGGAAGTATGCGCTAGATTTTCCTGAATCTTCAGTCAATGATCCTGCCATGCTCCCCATTTCACTAAAACAGTGGCAACAAATTTTTCACTTTGACTGAAAATATTCGCATTGATTCACAGCCAGCGGCAGTAAGTAAAAGTGCCAAATTTGTAAGAACATTTGACAAAGTTATTATTATTATTATTATTATACTTAAACTTGGCAATTGTTTCATTTTGAAATTCTCAAAAACAAAGTTCTATTTTACGTGCGAAGTTTGTATGTTGAAGCACCGCCATTAAATTGACCGTGTTTGAGAAGAATGAGTTGAGGAGATCTTATGACGTCATAGACTTAACACAAACAAAGGGCCATTGTTGTTGTCAACAACAGGGTCATATTGTTGTTATTGAGTCTATGACGTCATAAGCTTGCTCGACTCATTCTTCTCAAGCTCGGCCACTTTAATGGTGGCGCTCTAACATACAAACTTCACACGTAAAATATCACCTTTTCTGCAACGAATTTCGAAATGAAACTTTGCACAATTACCAAATACCATAACATCTTTAGGATTATGCGAAAACATTGCCATCAATATTTTCATCAGATAACCACTTTAAAAAGTGGGCTGTTTAAATGTTGCGATTGTCTTGTTGATCTTCCACTTATACTGCCTTTGCTTGAAAATTGAGAGCTCAATACGCTATATTCGTTCCCATAGTAGGCGCCATACTCGTCATACATTTAAAAATAAGAGTGGCGTCACGTGCATGATAGTAAAGTTATGATTTTACTGTAACATCTTTGGCAGTTTTCCGTTTCCTTGCTTGAGATATATATTTTCGATTGTTTGATATAGGCGGCCGGCCAAGGCTTCAAAATATTACTTTTGATGGCATTTCTTGTTACAAGCAGGCAACCATGCTAAATCGTATCGGATAGTGTATACTTTGAAGGTGAGGGGTGTTGGCAGCCGTAATTATTGATTTATATACTAAAATTTAGAGCTTTTTGAAAGCACAATGTGATGAATGGGATATATGTAAAGTGCTGCCTATTTACGTTTGTGTTTTATTTGAATTGGCTAATTCAGAATTCTATCCAATCAGCGTGCATGAAGTTCTGATTACACTTATTCGCATAACTCACAATTATAAACAAACAAGAAACATAGCGCAAATTCGCCTAAATTTAACACTTAGAAGAACAGCCACAACAATCTGAAAACATTTTGTTACAAGCAGGCAACCACCATATAAATGTAGCTTAGACATTCATCAAGATGACTAGGCAGGTTGCCTTCCGTGTATCACCGGATAGAAGTGTTGAACCGGTGAGTTAACTGTCTAAGGACATTATGAGCAACACTATAGAAAACTACCAAAATAAAACGAAGTAATTTACGAATATGAGACTTTCCTGTAGCTACCAGGTCTAATAAATTTCTGATCAGTCTTGGCAAGCTTACCTTTTTTGGCTTTGCTTCGAAGTATTACATTTAGGTGTATTCACGCCATATTTCTTGTTTGTTTATGATTGTGAGTTATGCGAATTAGAATAATGAGAACTTCAGGCACGCTGATTGGATAGCATTCTGAATTAGCCTATTCAAATAAAACACAAACGTAAGTGGGCAGCACTTTACAGATATCCCATCCATCACATTGTGCTTTCAAAAAGCTCTAAATTTTAGTATATAACTCAATAATTACGGCTGCCAACACCCCTCACCTTCAAAGTATACACTATCCGATACGATTTAGCATGGTTGCCTGTTTGTAACAAAAAATGCCATCAACGGTGTTTTCGAGACACTTTTATCGAGGTTGGCCGTCCGTCTAATATGCAATTCACAAATTCAACATTTTGACGTCACATAATTTATGTATGAGTTATATCGTAGAAGGTTATATGTCGTCGTACCATGTTTAGTACACCCACATGCTTCCCTTCCAATTAATTTGGTTTGATAATAATTTGCTTAATTTACATATCAAAAAAACTGAAATATAATACAAGCGAGAATTTGTGCATGGTAACACGACGTTTATTAATTATTGCTGAGCTTTAAGAATGAGGGAATGAATTTATTGAAGTTTTAAAAAATCTTACGATGTCACAGGAGAGTCAGTCATATTGAATAGCATTTGGTTAGCTCTCTTCGGTCAACAATCCTGATTCATTATGTAACTTAATTGATTTTAGAACAAAAGTCTTCCTCTTCTGCTGCTGCATGTCCATCGTAAAACGATGACTAGGTGGGTTGGGGGTGTTTGAGCCTCCGATGCCGCTGCAGATGTGGAAGGAAGGGTTGAGAATAAAAGTAGTAAGCACGTAGCGTAACTATACCATTGTGTTCTTGCGTGATTTTGGTTGTTTATATATAGTTGGCTTTGTTTATACGACGAGAGCCACTGGACACAATGTTGACAATTGCTCTGATGAAGGTCTGAGTCAACAGGGCGAAAGCTCAGCAAATAATAGACGTGATGTTACCACATAATCTCGCTTGTATTATAATTTGCCACCATGAAAACATTCAAAGAATTAAACTGAAATATCTCAACAACGAAGCAAGGCCTAGAAACGAATTTTTTTTTTTTTTTTCATTTTAATGTGCTTATGCATTGAAAAATCATTCAAAATAAACTCTCTTGCTTGAAAGAACTATATAAAGTATAAAGATTGGCGTTTACGACTCTTCCATATCTCACATCGTTCCTCAGATTTTTTTTGATTTTTTTTCTCCTACTCAGAGCTCCTAAATATAGCTGAATTATAGCAGTCTTGATGACCGTAGAGAAGAACTCTGCCAAAGCTTTTTTCGCAAAATTGTCAACCACTCACAAGGCAGCTTGTCCTCATTCCATTTAACACGTCTCGACCAAATACTACTTTAAGGAACATTAAACCAATGTATATACCATTGTGTAAGACAAATAGGTTTAAAAATAGTTTTATTCCATCGGCCTATGTCGCATATAACAATAGCCATAGTCAATAGTTAAAATAATTAATATACATTTTTTAAGGTTTTTTAAAGTTAATAGTTAAATTTATGAGATAGATAGATAGATAGATATATCGTTTATTTCCAAAATACCTCAATTACAGCTTTAAAGGGAACTGAATTACAGAGGGTTACATCATATATTAAAACAGGAATTTTGAAATACTTATATGTAATTACTATCCTATGAGTGGTATAAGAAAAAAGAAATTATTCTATATCAACACATATTCCTCAGCTGTTTGGTTTTTACAATTATTTATCTATCTGTCTGTCTATCTATCTGTCTGTCTGTCTGTCTGTCTGTCTGTCTGTCTGTCTGTCTGTCTGTCTGTCTGTCTGTCTGTCTGTCTGTCTGTCTGTCTATCTATCTATCTATCTATCTATCTCTATCGATATGTAAATGATCCTCACTTTGCCGTCACTCTGCATAATGACTTACTAAAAAAAAACTGTATATCTTTGAGATTATTGAATCATGGCACTCGAATCGTAAGCTAACGTTTTAGTATCGTTGGGTACACTCACTCTCACACACATGCACAGTTTCACAATTGGGTTATATAATCCATATAGAAAGGCTTTTTAGCAAATCATTATGCAGTGTGACGTCAAAGTGAGGATCATTTACATATCAAACAAAAATATGAAAGAGTTGTAAACGCCAATCTTTAAAATTTCTATGATGTTTTCAAGTAAACGAGTTTATTTCAAAGCGAATTTTTCACTGCATAAGGACTTTAAGTATTCTTTCCAATAACACCGGTTTTCATGGGCACTTTAATAAACAGATGACACGGATGCGTGTCTATATACCAGTAATGTCAACTAGTGCTTACCTTAATCTTCAACTTCGACTGTAGATTTTGGTTTAATCCACATCAGAAGATGTTATCATACAACAAAGGAGACCATGAAAGGCAAACGAAAACAAACAACTCTTAGTATATGGGTAAAACAGATTCGGTGCAAGCTAGGAATGAAAAAAATTAAACTTTTCAAAAACCTAATTTCCGGCCAAATATCAAAAAGGTATAAAGCCATTTTATATGTGCGCTAATATATAAATTAAAGTTAATGAGACAACGTTCACTACAAGCTGTGCCAAAACCTTGAACAGGAAGGTTGGCCAAGGTGCTACTCCCATCCATCAACAACCGATATATATGCCAGATAGTTCTAATGGTCGTTTTCTCCAGCTTGCCAGTGCACGTGAAAAACATGTGATACGGCACTTGCTAACCAATTAGAACGTTAGTTCTCTCTTCGGCGGGAAAAGTAACCAATTACAATTCGCGCAAGAGTCACATATAAGCTCAAAACGCTGCAAAACGAATCACTTCATCCAAGAGCTCTACATCGAAAGCTATACTTGTAAGCTCTACACGGGAATTTTTTCCCACCCACCCACCGCTTCAAAATTACACTTATACAAGCTCCATACACGGGTTGCGACGCACATATTTTCGAAACGAGAAATATTGGTATATACGTGGAAAGAAATCTGCCAATATCATTTGGTAGCAGATTTTTAGCTTCGTTTCCTTTACGCTGTGTAAAACAATGGACACCGGGAAACACGTGGTAATGTTTCTCCACGAACGAACAGAGAGTTTGAAGAACTTCAAACTATTTTTGTAAATAATTCATTGGTGTCATTCTTGATGGTTTTATGTTCCTGTGTAAAAATATAAAGTTTTGGTTTGGGGATGAAGTGCTCCCAATGGTCAGGGGCGTAGCGTGACCATTTTGACGGGGGGGGGGGGGGTGTAACGTCTAAGTTTTACCGACGAACACGTGGCCGTGGACGCTCCTCCGGAGAAAAGTATCTAGGCACGAGGTTATATATACATACGAAATCCACCGTTATAGCTTCATGTTTTGATGTTTATTTTCCACATAAACACCTTTATCATAATTACATGCATATCACTAAATAAGTGTATGGTTGGTTGCAACTTACGATCCTATAACTCCGCTATAAGTCTATATAAGTATAACACTAGTTAGTCATTGTAAATCTACAAATACGATGCACTGTATTTTCAATCACAAGACAGTGTAGTAAATCATTAAAAAAGTACAAAACGCGCATGCTGCATGCATTATCGTTTTAAATTTTAACTTTCCTAGTCTTACATATGGACCACGAGTCGCCAAGTTTATCCAGGTCAAGGCAGTCCAACATGTCATTTGCACTCGATAAAATCATTAAGTCGTCAAGACGATCTTCTTTCATTGTCGATCTCAGATAGCTCTTTACCAGCCTTAACTTGCTGAAGGAACGTTCATTGCTTGCGACGGATACTGGAATGGTCAACGCTAATTGGTAAGCTTTAGCAAGGCTTGGGTGAAAACGTTGCTTCCCGAGGAAACACTTTGCTGCATCCCATAAATTCTTTGCACCACTCTTTTCGATGTCATTTCCCATCATTTCGATGTCTGCCAATAATGCATCGGGATCTTTCAAATCATTGGGAAATGTTGCACACAACTTGTCGACTTGTTGCTTGGTGCACTTTGCTACTTTTTGTGGTAGCAACACGGTCACAGGAATAAATTCGTTTAAAACCTCTGTCCTCTAAACCTGAAGTGAGATGTCTGATGAATCTGACACCGTGCGTGGGAAACTGGAGTAACAATTGACAACTAGCAACTAACAAGATGTAAAGTTTTATCGTGTGAAAATTACACGTGAACCGGAAATAAAGATTTTCCGCGTGGTCTCGATTTCATTCACCAGAAATTGCACATTAATTAAATCAAACATTTTTACAACTGGAAAACTTTAAACTGTGACTAAAAGTTATTTTTACCGACAACAAATTTTAATGTAGACGAACAGTTTACCGATAGCCGGCAGGTTTATTTATCACAAGGTTTTCAAACTTCCAGTTTAACCGATCAGACTCCGCGTTTTACCGACTAGTTCAGTAAAAAGTGGGGGGGGTGTTACCCCCCCCCCCCCCCCCCCCCCCCCCCCCCCCCCCCCCGCACGCTACGCCCCTGCCAATGGTCACCTTCAAGCCCATAGACTCAGGTTATTTAATGTAAATATAATGATCATAGGCGTACGGGCACAAATTTATAGGGGGGGGCGGAGAACATTTTGCCCGACTGAAACGGAAATTGCCCGACTTTTGATATAAAAAAATCACTAAGTGCGTGTTGTTCAATATACTTTATCTCCTACAATACACAGATATTAAATTGTTTTGATTACTTTTCTTTATTTTCATCCTATTTTAAACATTTTTCCCTATATTTTTTCCCGACTTAGCTTGAAAATTTGCCCGACTTAGCAACATTTCCATTCGTCTGGGGGGGCAGCTGCCCCCCCTGCCCCCCCCCCGCCTCGTACGCCTATGATAATGATCAGTCGAATCGTAAGAACTGTCCAAGGGGATTATGACCCCTTGGTTTAGGTTGATGTCTTAGGGGGCGCTACCCCTTTGGCAGGATATGTCCTACTTGGGGATTATTACCCCTAGGGCATTAGCACAGTCCTAATGGGGTATATATACCCCAGGACAACAATCTAAGGCCATGTAAGAATGAGTTGTTCGGATGATGTTTGACCACAATTTTGGACAATCGGAGTACTTCACACCAAACCCCTTCTCCCAAAAAACTTCGTGTGTGTGCCATTAGTATTCATTCGCTTGGTTGCTCGGCCTTTCCTTTTAAAGAACGGCTTGAATCATTAAGGGTTGAAAAAACCCCTAAAATAGAACAGAAAGCGCGCGAAAAGCTGACTAAGGTAATGTTTCCATGCAATAATACGTACTTATTTGCCGGCTCTAATTGGCTCGATCGTTACAGCATGCAAGCAACTAAACTAAAGTAAACTAAAATAAACTAAAGTGAACTAAAAGTAAACTAAAGTAAAGTAAAGTAAAGTGAAGTGAAGTAAAGTAAACTAAACTAAAGTAAGCTAAAGTAAACTAAAGTAAAGTACTGCTCTGTACTGACTGATCGAGCTACATGCATGGTCAAGTTGGGAGCAAGGCCGTGGAATGATGGTGCTTATATTTGGAAACTGAAATCTAGTTTCTTCAATATCGAGAGACTTAACACTTGATCTTATATCGTTGGAATATTATTGTGGGACAGCGAACTTAGATGAGATTCAAACCCGGATTCAAACGTACCCGCGACGTTCGGTTTACTAGTCTGACTCTCTATACTGACTGATCGAGATACATATATAGTCAAGTTGGGAGCAGGTCGTGAAATGATGGTACTTATATTTAATTGATATTTCGAAACTGAAATCCATATAGTTTCTTCAATATCGACAGACTCGACTCTTTACCTTATGTTGTTAGACTAATAAAGATTACCCTGTCACTATAGAGATTCATTAAAGGGTCCCCCTAATAAAACTTGTATTTTACCTCTGAAACTTTATATAAAAAATAGGCACGCCCAGGCGTGCATGTATCTACTGCGTTTAATGCCTATAGCTACTATGGTAGAAACAATGATGCAACTGTGTACTTGTAACAACCTTGTATTCATAGCTGAACAAGATTCTTGACAAAATTGATGGAATTGTATCTAGTTGTAACAACCTTGTATTGAGATCTAGAGCTGAACAAGATTTTTGACAAAATTGTCTACTGTATGCTCACAGGCCATGCTGTGTTTTAACTTTGATAAAGAACTCAGACTCTCAGAGTAAAGCCAGCAAGGCACAGAAGGCTAAGTGCTAACAACTCTACTCATATCTGGCATGAGACCAAGCCCGGACAGGTGCATGGTCACCCATTCAAATACTAACTCAAACCAAATGGGCTTTACTCCGGTCCTCAGTGGTGAGAGGCAGTGCACTAATAACTTGACTATTAAAGCTATGGTACTAAAAGCTATAGTCATAAAGTATGGTAGTAACGCTTTAAGTAGGTCAATCAAATTAACATAACTATATAACAACTCACAAAATTTGAATTAATTGACTAATTTAAGACAGTATTTAAATATTTTCGTTACAACAATTTGTCAAACAATAATGCAATCTAGTTAGAAGGTAAAGAAAATCGCTTGAGATAACAAGCATCTCGAGTATTACTGCTGTAAAATTTAATAGTGAATGAAAAAGATCTCCAGCAAATTATGTCATCAAAATTTTAAGAGCAACCATACATTAATTGTTCTTCAAGACATATGCATACATGCAGAAAAAGGTACAATAAATGTTTGCACATTCATAACACAGATTTTACGTGACATTGACAGCTGCAGCATACAATTTTACTCCATTAATACTGTATATAGACTTGCCAATTACTGACATTTGACTATTTGTCATCTACATCGACAATATGTTATTTAATAGCATATTTCGCTCGTGGACTACCATAGGTTTTGGGCATTGTTGCTTGACCATGAAGCTAACTTTGTTTTCTTAGAGGAAGGTTATCCATTTCTATTCGGCAACGCACAGTCTTGTCAGGTTACGAAGCTCGACTGAATATGAAATCGTCCACGCGACGACTCGATTAATCTTCTTTCAAAAACTTTTATCGTTATTGCAACAACGTCTAGTACATCACAATTAAGAAGAATTGACTACGATTCATACTTAAAATACTTACTAAATTTGTAAAAACTTCCTCTTGTTGAATATCCCGTTCCTTGTCAAATATCTCGCTCCATGCGGCCATGCTGTCAACAGTGACTTATGAAATCCTTGGTGTACAGTAGTTATTTTGGCTTCGGTGGTCTGTCGTGAGTCAATCGTTTTATTTTTGACTAACTCCGAAGGCATTCTTTTGTTACCTTACCTTACCTTACCTTACCTTACCTTACCTTACCTTACCTTACCTTACCTTACCTTACCTTACCTTACCTTACCTTACCTTACCTTACCTTACCTTACCTTACGCGGACGACAGCAATGTATCTACTCGCGCATGCGCAGTAGATACAAAAACGATCAATTATATAGAAGCCTTACCACACATTCCGGTGCAGGTCCTGAGTATAAAGTCGGAATGCCAGATCTCGGGTTTTGATTTGCAACGTTTAACAGTTTGCTCCAAAACGGCTTGCCTGGGTTGGAAACACGAAAAGAACAATTATTGTGCGGTATGATCATTTTTTCTTCAATTGCACGGCTATGCCATTAAATATCAATAGAAATATCTGAGTTAAATATCAAAAAGTTTTTATTATGGAGATATTTGAATCATATAATATCATGAGTTTGTGACGTCAATGCCTTTAACTCATAGATATGGGAGGTGTAGATCGCGGACCCACAACAGGATCACTGTATCGATAGTGTCACCACTTTTCAGCTCCAAAATGGCGGCCCAAGCGGGAAAATCGAAGATGGGGGCTGAAGTGACCAAATTGACGAAAACAAAGAGAGTGATTCTTCTGGAAAACTACTGCATGCTTCAAATTAACAGAAAAAGCGAATATATTCAAGACAGTGTTTTTGATAGTTTTGGTTGACAATTACAGCCATTCACTAGAGTTAAAGACCGGCTGTAGGGCATTTGTTTTCTTCACTTTCGCAATCTACGACAACGATAAACAAAAGTATCCTAACAAAGGTATTTCCAATTCTAAAAAACTTTTAGGTCATCTTAGAAGAATTAAAGCCAAAAAACAAGTAAAATGAAAGCAAGAAGCTCGATCACTAAAAATAAATCGATTTAACCGATTCAAAATTTGGACATTATAGAATTGAAAGTAATATTTTTTTTAATTCCGAACATAGGTACTGATGTTGTTGAGCTTCCCGACAGGCTTGAAACAATTCTTTACAATTAGTTTTTTCTTGAGAGTCACTTAAAGTGACTTGTCCCGTTAGGGTCACTTGAGTTTTTGCCCGGTTGAGCCGCCATCTTGAATCCCCCATAGTCAGACTCGTCCCTAGTCGTTATATCGTACGCTGCTAGGCTAAACTCACAAGGGGATCTGGGAAGGGGAGAGAAAAAATAACGACAGGCAGATTACACATTCAAAATGGCAATGCAAAAATTCTAGATGCTGAAGAAAGACCATTTCATCGAACTTTATTGTGCATTTTTGGCTAACAAACTCTCTTGTCCTCAAGAACATGTAAGTGGAACCTGTCAGAAACATTTCACTTGACTCTGAAGATGACCGCCGCTGAGGCCGGCGAAACATCACTCACTATTAAAATATCAACAAGAGTCTTTCTCAAGACTACACTAACCTAGACGGACAATTTTCACAAATAACATGTACTAATCCTTGGTTTAAACCATTTATCCTGTCATTCTGAAGAGGGCCTATTATTCAAACTACCATCTAAGCTCATGTTGCAGCGAGCATTCAAATCTTCATCGTACTCTGCCATAATAATATTGATTTCAGCTGGCAAATAAGATCTAGAGATGATCGAAATATGACCACGGAAAACGTAATTTGAAAGGCCTACATTATATAAATATCGATTTGTCTCTAATAATACTCCGAAGAGTCAAAAACGTTATCAGCATCGAAAGTCTAAAACGTTTATACCAGGCATTAGTATTACCACATTTTGACTATTGCTCCATAGTTTGGGATAACTGCTCAAACAAATTAAAAGACCGAATACAAAAACTTCAAAATAAAGCCGGTCGTACGTGTAATAACAGGCGACAGCTATTATGTGTCCGCTACAAATACCCAAACAAAACTCGGGTGGAAAGATTTACAAACAAGAAGAGACGAACAAACAACACATCTTGTCAACAAAATAGTAGCTGGAAAGTCAAATTTAGATAATTTATCTAATTTGTTCTCCTTAATTAACAGAGAGAGAGAGAGAGAGAGAGAGAGAGAGAGAGAGAGAGAGAGAGAGAGACAGAGAGAGACAGAGAGAGACAGAGAGAGACAGAGAGAGACAGAGAGAGACAGAGAGAGACAGAGAGAGACAGAGAGAGACAGAGAGAGACAGAGCGAGACAGAGCGAGACAGAGCGAGACAGAGCGAGACAGAGCGAGACAGAGCGAGACAGAGCGAGACAGAGCGAGACAGAGCGAGACAGAGCGAGACAGAGCGAGACAGAGCGAGACAGAGCGAGACAGAGCGAGACAGAGCGAGACAGAGCGAGACAGAGCGAGACAGAGCGAGACAGAGCGAGACAGAGCGAGACAGAGCGAGACAGAGCGAGACAGAGCGAGACAGAGCGAGACAGAGCGAGACAGAGCGAGACAGAGCGAGACAGAGCGAGACAGAGCGAGACAGAGCGAGACAGAGCGAGACAGAGCGAGACAGAGCGAGACAGAGCGAGACAGAGCGAGACAGAGCGAGACAGAGCGAGACAGAGCGAGACAGAGCGAGACAGAGCGAGACAGAGCGAGACAGAGCGAGACAGAGCGAGACAGAGCGAGACAGAGCGCGACAGAGCGCGACAGAGCGCGACAGAGCGCGACAGAGCGCGACAGAGCGCGACAGAGCGCGACAGAGCGCGACAGAGCGCGACAGAGCGCGACAGAGCGCGACAGAGCGCGACAGAGCGCGACAGAGCGCGACAGAGCGCGACAGAGCGCGACAGAGCGCGACAGAGCGCGACAGAGCGCGACAGAGCGCGACAGAGCGCGACAGAGCGCGACAGAGCGCGACAGAGCGCGACAGAGCGCGACAGAGCGAGACAGAGCGAGACAGAGCGAGACAGAGCGAGACAGAGCGAGACAGAGCGAGACAGAGCGAGACAGAGCGAGACAGAGCGAGACAGAGCGAGACAGAGCGAGACAGAGCGAGACAGAGCGAGACAGAGCGAGACAGAGCGAGACAGAGCGAGACAGAGCGAGACAGAGCGAGACAGAGCGAGACAGAGCGAGACAGAGCGAGACAGAGCGAGACAGAGCGAGACAGAGCGAGACAGAGCGAGACAGAGCGAGACAGAGCGAGACAGAGCGAGACAGAGCGAGACAGAGCGAGACAGAGCGAGACAGAGCGAGACAGAGCGAGACAGAGCGAGACAGAGCGAGACAGAGCGAGACAGAGCGAGACAGAGCGAGACAGAGCGAGACAGAGCGAGACAGAGCGAGACAGAGCGAGACAGAGCGAGACAGAGCGAGACAGAGCGAGACAGAGCGAGACAGAGCGAGACAGAGCGAGACAGAGCGAGACAGAGCGAGACAGAGCGAGACAGAGCGAGACAGAGCGAGACAGAGCGAGACAGAGCGAGACAGAGCGAGACAGAGCGAGACAGAGCGAGACAGAGCGAGACAGAGCGAGACAGAGCGAGACAGAGCGAGACAGAGCGAGACAGAGCGAGACAGAGCGAGACAGAGCGCGACAGAGCGCGACAGAGCGCGACAGAGCGCGACAGAGCGAGACAGAGCGAGACAGAGCGAGACAGAGCGAGACAGAGCGCGACAGAGCGCGACAGAGCGCGACAGAGCGCGACAGAGCGCGACAGAGCGCGACAGAGCGCGACAGAGCGCGACAGAGCGCGACAGAGCGCGACAGAGCGCGACAGAGCGCGACAGAGCGCGACAGAGCGCGACAGAGCGCGACAGAGCGCGACAGAGCGCGACAGAGCGCGACCAGAGCGCGACAGAGCGCGACAGAGCGCGACAGAGCGCGACAGAGCGCGACAGAGCGCGACAGAGCGCGACAGAGCGCGACAGAGCGCGACAGAGCGCGACAGAGCGCGACAGAGCGCGACAGAGCGAGACAGAGCGAGACAGAGCGAGACAGAGCGAGACAGAGCGAGACAGAGCGAGACAGAGCGAGACAGAGCGAGACAGAGCGAGACAGAGCGAGACAGAGCGAGACAGAGCGAGACAGAGCGAGACAGAGCGAGACAGAGCGAGACAGAGCGAGACAGAGCGAGACAGAGCGAGACAGAGCGAGACAGAGCGAGACAGAGCGAGACAGAGCGAGACAGAGCGAGACAGAGCGAGACAGAGCGAGACAGAGCGAGACAGAGCGAGACAGAGCGAGACAGAGCGAGACAGAGCGAGACAGAGCGAGACAGAGCGAGACAGAGCGAGACAGAGCGAGACAGAGCGAGACAGAGCGAGACAGAGCGAGACAGAGCGAGACAGAGCGAGACAGAGCGAGACAGAGCGAGACAGAGCGAGACAGAGCGAGACAGAGCGAGACAGAGCGAGACAGAGCGAGACAGAGCGAGACAGAGCGAGACAGAGCGAGACAGAGCGAGACAGAGCGAGACAGAGCGAGACAGAGCGAGACAGAGCGCGACAGAGCGAGACAGAGCGAGACAGAGCGAGACAGAGCGAGACAGAGCGAGACAGAGCGAGACAGAGCGCGACAGAGCGAGACAGAGCGAGACAGAGCGAGACAGAGCGAGACAGAGCGAGACAGAGCGAGACAGAGCGAGACAGAGCGAGACAGAGCGAGACAGAGCGAGACAGAGCGAGACAGAGCGAGACAGAGCGAGACAGAGCGCGACAGAGCGCGACAGAGCGCGACAGAGCGCGACAGAGCGCGACAGAGCGCGACAGAGCGCGACAGAGCGCGACAGAGCGCGACAGAGCGCGACAGAGCGCGACAGAGCGCGACAGAGCGCGACAGAGCGCGACAGAGCGCGACAGAGCGCGACAGAGCGCGACAGAGCGCGACAGAGCGCGACAGAGCGCGACAGAGCGCGACAGAGCGCGACAGAGCGCGACAGAGCGCGACAGAGCGCGACAGAGCGCGACAGAGCGCGACAGAGCGCGACAGAGCGCGACAGAGCGCGACAGAGCGCGACAGAGCGCGACAGAGCGCGACAGAGCGCGACAGAGCGCGACAGAGCGCGACAGAGCGCGACAGAGCGCGACAGAGCGCGACAGAGCGCGACAGAGCGCGACAGAGCGCGACAGAGCGCGACAGAGCGCGACAGAGCGCGACAGAGCGCGACAGAGCGCGACAGAGCGCGACAGAGCGCGACAGAGCGCGACAGAGCGCGACAGAGCGCGACAGAGCGCGACAGAGCGCGACAGAGCGCGACAGAGCGCGACAGAGCGCGACAGAGCGCGACAGAGCGCGACAGAGC